>OY992893.1:42833346-43168346 GCA_963921405.1 Cepaea hortensis
TACACGCCTTCCTTTCATTCCAGAGATGCCAACTGTCGTAGTTTTTTTTTCTTCTTCCTCCTCCTCCCTCCTCCCTCCTCCCCCTCCCAAAATACGTACGTCCAGGAAATGGTCTTCTACATAGACACTTCTCTCTGAGGTCCGCGATAACATCGGGAACGAGAACTTATATGACTACTTATATAAATTAAATGAGATGCTTCACACCAGGAGCTGGGCGATGTCGGGCCGGGTCAGACAGACAGACAGACAGACAGACAGATAGTCGGTAACGGGAACGGGAACTTATATGACTACTTATATGAATTAAATGAGATGCTCCCCACCAGGGTCTGGGCGAAGCCGGGCAGGGTCAGCTAGTCTTATATATAAAAGGCGATCTTCGTCCGTATTTATGTATCTATGTATGTCCTTTATACGTTCGCGAACGGCCCATCCGATTGAGATGAAATTTTCTACACGCCTTCCTTTCAATCCAGAGCTGCCAACTGTGATATTTTGTTAGTGTGAAATCGCCTGCTTACTCAGTATTATTTCATTTTTCATTTTTCATCATAATTTTATATATCTCAGGGGACCTAACTCTGTAAATGTTATTTCAAGGGGCATAACTTTTCTGTATAACTTATAGTCATATTGTGGCATCGTTTTCAAAGATTTATAAACTCTTTGTCCATAGTTATATACCGGCATATGAGTTATAATAAATAATGATACAATCTGTAAGGCATTTTCAAAGTTTTCATAAAAATAATGCATAATGCATAACATTGTAACTCATCTTTTTTTGCTTAAGAAGTTACTGTAGTCATGCAGGTGATTAGAAAGAGTTTTCATTAAAAATAATGGATGGTGTGTGGAAGAACGTTCTTTTAAGTTACTTTTTTTGTTGTATGAATTTAATGAAGCCGGACAGGGTCAGGCAGACAGATAGACAGACAGACAGACAGTCGGGAACAGGAACTTATATGACTACTTATATAAATTAAATGAGATGCTTCACACCAGGAGCTGGGCGATGCCGGGCCGGGTCAGACAGACAGACAGACAGACAGACAGATAGTCGGTAACGGGAACAGGAACTTATATGACTACTTATATGAATTAAATGATATGCTTCCCACCAGGGACTGGGCGAAGCCGGGCAGGGTCAGGCAGACAGATAGACAGACAGATAGACAGACAGATAGACAGTCGGGAACGGGAACTTATATGACTACTTATATGAATTAAATGAGATGCTCCACACCAGGAGCTGGGCAATGCCGGGCCGGGTCAGTCAGACAGACAGACAGACAGACAGACAGACAGACAGACAGTCAGTCGGTAACGGGAACGAGAACTTATATGACTACTTATATGAATTAAATGAGATGCTTCCCACCAGGGACTGGGCGAAGCCGGGCAGGGTCAGGCAGACAGATAGACAGACAGATAGACAGACAGATAGACAGTCGGGAACGGGAACTTATATGACTACTTATATGAATTAAATGAGATGCTCCACACCAGGAGCTGGGCAATGCCGGGCCGGGTCAGTCAGACAGACAGACAGACAGACAGACAGACAGACAGACAGACAGACAGTCGGGAACGGGAACTTATATGACTACTTATATGAATTAAATGAGATGCTCCCCACCAGGGTCTGGGCGAAGCCGGGCAGGGTCAGCTAGTATTTAATATTTATAAACTGAAGACGTCTAGTGTTCTAGCTAGCTATCTCATCTCACTATTTTTATAAACAAAGGGGATACTGGACACCGGGAGGTGTTCCCGGAGTGCAATTACAAAATAAAGTTATAAGTCATAATAAATCCAGTCGTAACCATAGTACATTGTTTTATTGTCATTAATAAACATACATTGCTAGCAAAATGGATACTTCTAATTATTACAGTTAGAGTTACTGATTAATTCAACGAAGAAAGTTTCGTATCAAAAGAAAAATGGCTGCCAGTGTTTACAGTTGTGTGGACTTTCGTTATTAAACTAGTTTTGACAGCATCATCACTAAGGTACTGTTATTCAAACGAAAACAACGGCTGACTTACTGTCGGTCGTTTGTCATCTCTGATAAAAATTCAGCAAAAGTATTTAATGCTACTGCAATCTTATGTAGAACGGAATTTAAGATAAGTGTAGGAGTATTTACTATTTATTATAACGCAGAAGCCAGAACACAGGAAACAAATGAAACATGATAAACTGAACTTAACACAGTTACCACCGGCATCTTAGTGTAAGTGACCAATCTCAGTCGTCGTAGGTCACAGTAGTTTGTGACAAACACAATGTAACAACAGTAACTCTAAAGTTAAAGTCTTTAACATCTAGAGGAGATGATATATTATGCTAGTATAATGTTATTTTGTTTTCAAATTGTACGTCTTTTTTTATATTTATAAGGCTACCTACATGTAAAATGATAATATTAATTATTATTAATATTAATTTATTGCAATTACCAAGCTTTTTTAAAGTGTATTATTAATGTAATTTAGTAATTGCTTATTAATTACCCATAATATTTATAATACGTGTATTTATAGTATAGAACTGATACTAATATTATTGGCACCTTTCCGACAGACGGGTCTAAATAGTTCTGCAGTGAATAATTTTATATAACTAACTCTAACCCTAACCCTAAACCCTAACTTATTCACTGCAGAACTATTGAGACCCGTCTGTCGGAAGAGTGCCATATTATTTATTAATTGTTGTAGTACAATTTCTCTAGTTTTTCTAACATTATGCACTAAGTCTACTGGATAGTGACAATGCTGACAATATAGAATCCAACACAGTAGTAGCAGGTACGATCATGAGTTTAAAATTGAGTATTTCCTAATGAGACCACCACAGGTAGATAGGCCGTGAAATACCAAATCTAATGGTACCTCAATGATGCCAGTATGAAGTGTATGTCAATTCTGAGTAGAAATATTCACGTTTGAGTGTGAGTGTCTCGGGTTAAAATTTTGTCACAATTCTCATAATTTTGGGACTCTTCAATGTGTTTCATTATCTCCGGTTCTGCTCCGTGCGAGACTATCTCAAACGGGTCATAGATGGATATGAAAACTGACTTCAGGAATATGTTCCGTCACTTTAAATGATAATAAAATAGTACAAGTATACAAATAAATTATTAATGATCTTTAAACTTGTATTCTCTTTAACTTTAGTAGTTCAAATTGCACGTTTTGACCGTTAAAAGTTTCCACAGCTGGCAGCCACGATCTTGGAGTTCCATTCACAAAGACAAAATAACATACCGCAGAAATATTTTTTTTAACAACATATCAAGCGATATCCACAATGAAACTCTCTCCAAATATATGTAAAAATGGGTGCAGAATTCGAATATCCATCTAAAAATATGATAAAATTAAGTAAACAAGCTCTAGAATATAAAATATGTACTTTTTGCCAAATAATTAAATTTATTTAAAAGGTCATGATAATTTCAACCAATCGCTATGCATAGAATGTTAGGCTTACCTTTTCTGCAGAACCGAATATGGTGTTTGCTATTGTCACATGATATTTGGATGAATGAATGATGTCGTAAGATTGAACGGTCTTTAAATAGCTATTTTTGGGGACACAGTGGAATATTCCGGGGTGGTATGGTATATCATTTCCGTTTTCAGATCGGGTCACAGCACGGTCTTACCTGCTAATAGTAGTCTGTCTCTAAAGATTGCATGTCCTTTGCAGTACATTGTGGTCAACACCAACCTCAGGTTGATTTACTAGGCAGTTTTATGTGAAGTAGTTTGTCATTGCTTTCTGAACAATAAGTCAATGTTTAAGTCCAACTGACCAGGATGGGGTTTGAATCCCGTACCCCACCAATAGACACCGGAAGTTTAAGCGCAAGTCCTTTAATCCCTTCGATCATGTTGATCTGTAGTCTGTCTCTACATCAGTTATAAGCTGAGATTAATTTATTAAATAAATGTGTGTCAAACACCATTTAAATAGATACATTAATACAAAGCAACAAATATGCTGGCTTGCAAATGTGTATTATAATTGAAGCTTACCAGTATAACATGATTGATTGCAATATTGTATTAATATGTGCCACTGCACACCAGACGCTGGTGTTTACTTTAAAAATTAACTTAATAAATTATCAATTACAACATTTTGCTACAAAATAAGGGCAACAAACTAGGAGAACCTGGGTGCATGTTGTAAATCCTCATGATGATGATGATGATGATGATAAGATAAGGGCAACACACTAGGAGCAGCTGTGTGCATGTTGTAAATCCAGATGATGATGACGATGATGATAATGATGATGATGATAAGATAAGGGCAACACACTATGAGAACCTGTGTGCATGTTGTAAATCGACATGATGATGATGATGAGATAAAGGCCAGACATTTCATACCCTACATACAGAGATGAGGTTTCTACATAGATTGCTAAGAATCCCACAGTCCTACTAATATCCGATTATCGCAAGATAATCGTTTACAAATAGATTTGATTACCAGTATCATGACAAGACAGTCATAATTTTTTGGTCACGTTATGAGACAAGCTCTGTGACGAATGGGTTATGGACGCAATTCATAATCCTGCACACAATGTCCAAAACACAGCTGTGGGCGGTTAGGCAGCAGACCACCTTGCGTTGTATTTTCATACAGTGGTATGTGTGCAGGTCATTCAGAAAGCAGTGGCAAACTACTGAATATAAACTTGCAAAGAAATCACAAGCGGCCAGAAAATGATGGGGTTGACTGCGACACAATTGTAATTCCGCATACCGCGTTTGAAACACAGCTGTAGGCGATTTGGCAGCAGGTCGCCTTGCTTTGGTTTTCATACAGTGGTATGTGTAATGGTCATTCAGAAAGCAATGGCAAACTACTGAACTTGCTAAGAAATCACAAACAGCCAAATAATGCTGGAACTGACTGCAACTTCCTGCAAAGGATATGCAACTAAGAAAAAACAATTTTGTTTGAATTTATAGCAAAATGTGGTTTTTAAATGGAAAAAAAAAAAAATTAAGCTACACAATCTTTCTGTTTTCCAACTTACTTAATTTTGATATTTACATAGATTTCATTGCTAAATAATAAAAAGAAGCAAAAACTTATATTGTACTTTCTTTTTATCATTGCAGAAATCAACTTTTAGCATGGATTTTGTTGACCTGGACAAAGTGCTGGATGAGTTTGAGGAGGAAGGTAGGCAGATGTGTTGTATCTAGTGCCTACCAAACTAGAGTTTTCTGAGATGTGTGCTATCATAATGAGAGTATTGTTTATGGTTGCCTTTTTGTGTCATGGAATCTTTAACTTCAAAAGTAACATTCAGTGTTTCATGTGCATGGTTTTGAAATGCTTCCACTTTTACTTCCACTTTCTGGTACGAGTACCCCCTTTCAGCCTTCGAATTTCCGACGTAGCTATGTAGGGTGTCTATGGTGTAGCTTGAGGTTTGTCTTTCGTACTTTGGGCTGCTTGTTGTCAGCTTCCCGGCTTCTGATGGGTTGATTGCGTTCTTTACTTTCTTGATGAGGTATTCCATGTCTGGACAGAGTCACGCACTTGTTGAGGCCTGGAGTAATTGGGTACCCACCCCGTCATATGGTGCTGTTTCCTTCAGGGAGTTTTACCAGTTGTCTCTTCTGGTGTTCCTCCTATTTCCCCGTCGTGAGTTGCCTTCGAATCTTCTCGGCGTTCGCCAGTCGGATCTTGGTGGTGATCGATATCGTTCTTCCTCTGTTGCTTCTTCTTCTGTTTGTGCCGTTGTATCCTCAGGTTCGGGTGTGGCTGTCTGGATGTTGAGCAGTTCATTTATCTTAACAAGAGTGATTTCTGTGTTTCGTTTGACATCTTGTATGTTAGATAGCTGTTCATCCGTCTCAGCCTTTATGGCAGCCATTCACGAGACATCCTGTTCTATCTTCTGCTGCACTTGTTTCATTTCGTCGAGGATGCGCTGAACGGCCGTTATCTGTTTGTCTTGCTTCTTGTGTTTTTCTTCCTCCCTGCTTGATAGCCTTTCTTCTGTCTCGGCCTTCATAGGAGCCATTCGAGCGACATCCTGCTCAATCTTCTGCTGCACTTTCTTAGTTTCGTCCTGGATGCGCTGAGCGGCTGCGATCTGAGTCTCTTGTTTCTTGTCTTTTTCTTCCTCCATGCTGTTGAACTTTGATCGCAGGTCCTTCAGTTGGCCTTCAAGTTGCGCTTTGTTGCTTTTTGTGAGTCGATTGGTGGCCTCGTACTGCCTCCTAGCTTCTTTATAGGGCAGGTTAGTCTTGATGGCTTCCTTGCTGTCTTGGTGGCAGGGGCAGCCGAGGTACCTGGCACCGTGGACGCCGAGGCAGTTGGCGCACTTTCTGTTAGTGTTAGGTCTCCTGAAGTCCTTGTCGATCTTTGCATGCGGGCACTGACTGTATGAATGAGGTCCAGAGCAATATCTGCATACTTCAACCTCACTCTTGCAGGTGGCACGGGTGTGCCAAAACTTCTGGCACTTGGAGCACTGCAGCACTCTCGGTATGTAGTGCTCTGGAGCTTGGTCTCTCTTGTCCCATCTGATGTACTGAGGGATCAATCGGTCCTCTGATGTTACGACGACGACAGCAGAGGGGATGTTGTTCTTTCCTATGATCCTCTCGGTACTGGTGATCTTGAGTTTGTGGTTTTCCCTTGTGAGCAACTCCCTGATCTGGTCGTTGGTGAGATGGGTCTTGACTCGTTTGATGACCCATCGTTTCATCATGTTGTGTCAGCTGGCTTCCAATAAGATGCCGTGGTGAAGCTTGATGTCGGCTTTCTCATCTTGTGTTATCTTCTTCATAAGTGCTGTGGTCTTTGGGTTGTTGTTGAGGGAGACCACTACTCCCTCGTGTGTCTTGCGCAGCTGGTTGATGCTGTGTCTTCCCATCTCGTTTTCCAACAGACTGATTATCTTGTCTGTTGGTAGTGCCGACAGTTTAGTTTCGCCCACACTTGTCTGTTTGAGCAGTATTCTGCCGGTGAAGTCCTCAGATGTTGCTGTTGTTTCCTCCTGTGTGGAGGTCACTGGAAGATTGGGCTGCATCGTCTTGGAGCTGGTTGGAACTTCCCGGCTGCTGCTGGCTTGAGTTGTGGTTTCTTCATCAACTGGGACGGCTTCAGCTGGTGTAGGAGCCGGACTGCTGCTTGGAGATATAGCGTCAGCAGTCGTAGCGGCCTTCCTCGCCTCTACCTTCTTCTTAGCTTCCTGACCCGGATGATGCTCTGGAATTCTGGATGAAAACCTTTATTGATGTTTTTGATAGACATGTGCCAATCAAGGAAGTTCGAGTAAAACACCACGTCAAGCCACCTTGGATCACCCAGGAAATACTTGAAATTATGAGAGACAGAGATAAAGCACATAAAAAGCGGGATTTCAGCGCATACCGTACTCTTAGAAACAAAGTTCAATATACCATACGACGGGAAAAGAAAAATTACTTTAAGAACTTAGTAATGGATAAAACAAATAGGAAGGATATATGGAAGGCAATTAACACCTTGACAAACAAGTATAACTTCTGAAATTCTTTACCATCAAATCATATTACATGCGACCAATTTAGTAATTTTTTTCAAACTGATATAGACCAGTTGAAGGCTTCAATACCTAATTCTCCTTGCAACTTATCTTTACTGTCATCGTTTTGCGAGAATAGATGCTCCCGCGATATTCTTTCCGACATACCGCTAATGACAATCACTGAAGTATTCACTTACCTCAGTACCCTAAAAAACACAACCTCATCTGGGTTAGATGGAATCAGCAACCGGATTCTCCGTTGTGCTGCACCAGTGATCTGTATATCACTAACCTATGTATATAATCAGTGTCTCACCAAAGGCCACTTTCCATCAGCTCTCAAAATCGCTAAAGTGTACCCTCTTCTTAAATCTGGTTCATTGGACAATGGTCTCCCGAACAATTACAGACCCATTTCCTTACTATCATCACTATCTAAGCCACTAGAAAAACACATCCATAAAGTAACATTACAGTATTTAGTTCGCAACAAGCTTATTGTTGACAGCCAATCAGGATTTCGACCAAAATATTCTTGCCATACGGCCCTAACAAACATGACAGAAAATTGGCACCAGAATATAAACAACAACAGTCTATGTGGAACTGTGTTTATTGATTTAAAGAAAGCATTTGATATGATAGACCATGTTATTTTAATTAAAAAACTTGAGACAATGAAAATTGGCCCTAATGTAGTCACTCTAATATCATCTTTTCTATCGAACAGAAAGCAAGTAGTATCACATAATAAATCTCTGTCTCAAACCACTACCTTCAATATTGGAGTACCGCAAGGCTCTATTCTTGGCCCTCTATTATTTGCCATATATATTAACGATCTACCTTTGCATCTTTCGTCGTCCTGCGATCTATTTGCAGACGACTGTACAGTGTACACAAACGCTGAAAACTGTATTTTACTGGAGTCGTCTTTACAGCAAGAATTAAATAATGTAATTAGGTGGAGCTATTCAAACCGTATGCAAATTAACATCACTAAAACAAAATCAAGGTTATTAACACCCAGACAAAGACTTCAAACTCTAAGCTCACACACATCACTTCAACTTCACATCGATAACATGCCAGTAGAAAGTGTAATTGAGCACAAAACATTAGGCCTAATCATTGATAGAAACCTAACCTTTAATTCCCACGTTCAAGCGCTCATTAAACAGACAGCGAAAAAAGTCTACCAACTCGCCAAGATTAAAAACTTCCTTGATGAGGACACAAGGAAACTATTCTATACTTCTCATATACAGACACACTTTGACAACTGCTCTACAATCTGGGACGGTTGTTCTAATTCAAACACCAAGCGACTTTACTCACTCCAGAAACGGGCCATGAGTCTAATTTATAGCAAACATTTATCTGACAATCCTAGCCCGTATAAACGCCTTCAGTTACTACCACTCCGCAAACGCCTGCTTTTCAATAAAGCTAAACTAATTCACAAAATCCTGCATCGGAATGCCCCAAATTACCTTTGGCCATTGTTTAAATATAATGTTAGACACAGTAAACGTTTAAATATATTACACATTCAGAAGCCTAGGATTGACTTATGCAAAACAAGCTTAACGTACTCCGCAGCTCAGCTGTGGAACAATCTTCCACAAGAAATCAAAGACATCACCAATCCCTATTCATATAATCGCAAATTATTCGAACACTATCTCAGTACGGATTACCTTCCCCCTTAATAATAGAGATAATAATAATAATAACAAAACCCTAGTATAACAGCCAGTCCCCTTTTAGTTGGCCAGTATATTCCACATGGCTAATAACAAGTGTCAGATCATAATCTAATATTACTGAGTCGTGTAGTTTTGATGTTCGCATTTTTCCCATGCCTTTATAATGCATATCTTTTATGTTGTTGCTGTTCTCTGTTAGCCTTGAATGATGTGTGAATGAAATAATGTATGAAAGAGAGTGATAGAAGGGCAGAATGTTAGACGGGCCTGCGTGCCCAATTCTTAACCCTTTGAAAATAAAGTTTGTTTGTTCGTTCGTTCCCGGCTGTATATAGTGCATGTCTCTGCGCGGCATTTTTAACGCGAGGCATCCTCTGCGTTAACCGGTAAGGCGACTTTATCTCAATAGCGCGTCGAGTCGACTGATGTGAAAGTTTTGAAATGTAAGCAGGATGTCAACTTACGGGCAAATGTGCTCATAGCTGTTAACAATTGGTTTTGGGTAAATCAAAGCCTGAAGATGGACAGATTCTTCTTCTTCTGCCCTTTATCCTGTAAATTAGCGTAGACCCTAAACCAGCTTACCCCAAACCATCCTGTATTTTGTTATCTCTTGCAGCTGCATCTTTGTCATTCCTACATCATTCATCTGTCTCTAATTCTTAATTCTCATCACCATGTATTTGTATGTTTTCCTCTCATTTATTTGCCTTGGGGATTCTAGACAAAGAATGTTCTTGTTATATGATCCTCATGTAATTTACGTCCTCAAGTCAAGGATGAGAAGTCATAATTTTAGTTCAATTGACCGGTGTAGGGGCTACCTCAGCATCAGTGCACCAGAAGTTTAAGAGCGAGTGCTCTTTTCCATTTGGCCATGTTGACCTCCACTGCAGCAGACGTACTCAGTGCCCTGAGTGAATCAGTCAGATGAGTGGAGATTGACTCGGTGTGAATCAGTCAGATGAGTGGAGGTTGACTTGGTGTGAATCAGTCAGGTGAGTGGAGGTTGACTAAGTGTGAATCAGTCAGATCATTGGAGGCTGACTAGGTGTGAATCAGTCAGATGAGTAGAGGTTGACTAGGTGTGAATCAGTCAGATGATTGGAGGTTGACTCGGTGTGAATCAGTCAGATGAGTGGAGGTTGACTAGGTGTGAATCAGTCAGATCAGTGGAGGTTGACTAGGTGTGAATCAGTCATTTCAGTGGAGGTTAACTAGGTGTGAATCAGTCAGATGAGTGGAGGTTAACTAGGTGTGAACCAGTCAGATGGGTGGAGGTTAACTATGTGTGAATCAGTCAGATGAGTGGAGGTTAACTAGGTGTGAATCAGTCAGATCAGTGGAGGTTGACTAGGTGTGAATCAACTTCAGTGTTCAGAATGCAGGATTTGGGAGTGAAGATTGGCACCATCTAGAAATAATACCGCACAAGAAATATGGAAAGAACAGTCCAAACAACCCAGAACTGGTACAGTCAGCACTCTACACTAATGGATTTATTAAGACCTGCATTGGAGCACTTATAGAATGGTTGGATCTATTAAGACCTGGATCGGAGCATGTATGGGATAGTTAGATTAATTAAGACGTGGATTGGAGCATGTGTGGAATGGTTGGATTAATTAAGACATTGATCAGAGCATGTATGGAATGGTTGGATTAATTAAGCCGTAGATCGGAGCATGTGTGGAATGGTTGGATTAATTAAGACATTGATCATAACATGTATGGAATGGTTGGATTAATTAAGAAGTGGATTGGAGCATGTATGGAATGCTTGGATTAATTAAGATGTGGATTGGAGCATGTATGGAATGTTGGATTAATTAAGACGTTGATCAGAGCATGTATGGAATGGTTGGATTAGTTAAGACGTAGATCGGAGCATGTGTGGAATGGTTGAATTAATTAAGACATTGATCATAACATGTATAGAATAGTTGGATTAATTAAGAAGTGGATTGGAGCATGTATGGATTTTTTTATTTTTTAATTTTTTAATTCTTTGCACATCCTTTACAGGACATCGCTGTCAACACCAGCATCTTTCAGCTGTATGTTGATTTCTTGGCAAGATTACGCTCAGTAGTTTGCCATTGCTTTCTGAGGGCCGGCTCACATACCCCGTAAGTTACCGATGCGATTCGAACCACTGCTGATTCTCACCGTCATCACGTCACCGACGAGAGTATACGAGATTACGGAGAAAAGTCATAACCTCTAAGCCACGAAGCCGGCATGTATGGAATGCTTGGGTTAATTAAGATGTGGATTGGAGCGTGAATGGAATGTTTTGGAGGGCAATGAGGAGAAATAATTTATAACTGGTAACTGATTTCACTGGTAAATAACCCACATAAAGGTGAAATAAGTAAACTTTAATGTTATGAGGCATATTGTGTACATGGTGCTAACTTCATATATTTATAAACCAATTGCCACTTGATGGGTGATGTGATTGATATCCTGCCGGCCACCTTTACTCCCCAGGACATTTCCTGGTACCCATTTTAGGCTAGGTTGACCTGGGAGCCATGATCTGTTTAAAAGAATCTGCCTCGATGGCGATTTGAACACATGACTAACTGGTCACAGGCAAGCGTGTTAGCCACTGTGTGACCATGGCTGCATATAATAGGTGCTATTTGTTAATTAGTTTCTGCACAGTCCAAACTTTTTGAATAAACACTGAAACTGTTTTTTTCATGTAGGGAATAATTTATCAGTTTATTATAATTTTGTACGTATAGACCAGTCAGTTAAAGGATGTGGAATATATGTTGATGAATTATCATTATATGGATAGGATATGCACTAAGGACCTTTTAAGTTCAGACTGTGATCATTGCACTTCAGAACGTGAACAGATGCTTCGATCCCCTCTGTAATAAATGCATCACTGTACGTCTATCCATGCTCATCCGATGTGATTGACATGCCTCCTTAGAAACAGATTTATAGACAGGTAAATCATGGCTAGGACAGGCTGAGGACATTGTAGACCAGTGCGAGCCCACGAATATCAGGCCTAGGCAAGAATAGACACAGTTTTTCCTAACCTTTAGAGATTTGTTCTGTCCGTAGAAAATTCAACATGAGATACAGCGAGTAGAATCCAACAACAGTAGATGCAGAAGTCCAGGTCCTCATTAATGACAACAGGCTACAATGTTGCAGTTATATGTAGAGGGGCTGGTTGTGGTGGGCATGGACTTTCTTGGCACACTCACAGTTCAGAATTGTTCAAAAAGCCAGCAGTACTTATGCTACAAACTGTTAATAACAGTTAGGCAATCCTCCTTCTGGAACCAATGGGGTAGTAAACAGATAAGGAGACAGAAAAAAAATAAACTACATAAATGTAGCTAAAATTGTTAAATCCAGAGATCAGTAATATAGAAAATACATGGAAGAAATTACAAGAGGTAGAAAAGAATAGAAGGAACTGACATGAAATGATTGAGTACTTGTGATTTGTTGGGAACTATAAAGCAGAAGATGGAGATCGAGTTTAAGTTTCATATCCTGGAAGATAGTTCGAAGATCATCAAAAATAAGTTGGTGAATGAAGTGAATTAAAAATTTACATGGATAGTTTGACAGAAACAAAACAATGTAAGAATTGATTACATAATTTCTGTGACCTGATTTCTTTTTCATAATATATGTGTAGGAAAAACTGGCCTGTTATTTCAAAATGTCACAATGTGACTAGGTTTTGTTTTGTAAAATTGACAGATTATGCAACATTTGGATCAACATAGTTGAGCCATCGAACGATGCAACCTCCACAGGTGTTTTGACCAGTGTGAAATCAGGCCACACAATCACTTTAATGCAGAATATTTAGTGTTGATTATTCAGGTGCAGGTAGTTAAATTATTTCTGCGTGTCGTTTCAGAAAAACAAGCGCTGTCTATCATCCCAGGCCAGGAGCTGAGACCTAGTGGTTACCTAGAATTTTTAGAGAAACATCAAGAACAGGAATGGGCCCTGATAAATCCCAGCAAATTCCCATCCACCAGTGGCTATACTTTGGAACGTAGATCTGCCAGAGAGCCGGCTAATGTTTCGTACGATGACCCTTATGACAGCTTGCCCTCCTACAAGTTTGGCTGTGTGACAAGTGATCAGTTGAGTAATGTCCCTTACAAAAGGTTTTCAAGTCTACCTGAAGGAAAGCAAAGAAGAAACCAGAGTGCCATTGTCACAAGTTTAACCCGGATTTCTATTCATGATGAAGATGTGAATACTGTTTATACAACTCCAGCAAAAGTTCCTGAACGAAAGGGGATAGCAAATTGTTCAGAGAGGAAAGGGACAATTGCATACCACCCAATTGAAGTACAGACTGATGCATTGTCCCCAGCTAGTGAAAAAGAATTAATGTCATCACCCTTCCCCAAATCTGACATACTTGTAGATGGACATGGGGATACATCAGTTGTGGCTGAACAAATATGTTACAGCGAAGTTGAACAAAACCAAAGCCCTGCGGATTCAGGTGCTGATAAACCAAATGGAGATGTAGACATACAACAGGCGACTGGAGTCAGTATTCATGCAGAAGATGGGAACCAAAGACTACCAGCTGCATCCAGAAACTTGGGAATGGAAGCTGATTTGGTCTCATTTCTTGTACCTGGCCTCTACTCTCTAGCTGGGCCATATGGTAACATAAACAGTGAGTTTTCAGTATCAGAAAACATGGGGACAGTCCCAACCACGACAGTATACGACCTACTGTCATCAGTTGTTAATGCTGCTGAAATTAGTGCTGGGTACCCACGCTCGGAGCAGATAGTTTGCTTTAATGACCTTGTTGATGAAGATTTCGATGATGAAGAAATTAATGTATACTTAAATGAACTTCAAGGACAGAGGGCTGCAAACGTAAATATTTCAGAAACATCGGCTCCCGTAAATTCTATGATCTTGGAGTCAGTAACCACTGGAGCTCCATATGATGGATTTACTGATAAGACCGCTTCTCATGGTATTGGGAATAGCATTTCACATGAAGAGTTTGATGCCAGAAGCATTTCACAGTTGGACTCAGGTGACCGAAATATTTCTGTATTCGAACCTGGTTATAGAAATACTTCTCACTTTCACACAAATAACAGTTATAACTTATATACTGAGCCTGTTGACAGCAGAACATCAGATGTTGATTATAATGTAAAGAATATTTCTGACACTGAGCCTTCTAACCATGCTGCTAGTCAGACACTGTATAATTCACTAATAAAAGGAAAGATGGAAATTGAAAATATTCTAGATGATATAAATAACACAGAATCTGTTACTAACAATATCAGAGGCAATTCATTGCTGGAAAGGGTGGAGAATGAGAGAGTTATTTTGGAAACAACATCACTCATAGATAATGTTAGTGAACAAGTGTTGTGTGGTAGAATGGAAATTGAAAATATTCTAGATGAAGTGATTCTCAAACAGCAGAATGTGTTGGAACATGTATTTCCAGGAGGGCAGACATCTCAGAGCTTGGACTTTAATTCTAGTCACCTACAGTCTACTATTGGACAAGGCTCAGACAACGTTGAAGACACACCTTGTGAAACTGTGTTGACAGCTAGTGATTCTGACTCTTCTAGTCCAGTTCGCTCATTTGTTCAGAACTATGACATGGGCAACCCAATGCTTACTCTCGGAGTAGGTGCCAGACCAAAGGACTTGTCTGTCCTTAAGAAAAACCGCCCCAACACTTCTCCTGGATTGTCTAAAGGCAGTTCAGAAATACCAGCAGAAGAGAAACCCAGAGTGACAATAGATTTGGAAGATAACACATTTCATGAGCAGATGGTGGACCAGTTTTCAGACAGTTCTGTGCACTTTCCTCAGCTTGCAGATGGTGAACATCATGATGCCTTACTTCTTGACTCCCAGATTCTTGAACATGCAGAGCTAAGATCAGATAATTCTGGTACAGTAGAGGTAGAAGATACACCAGTCTTGCATGACTTCTCTCAGCCTTGCAGTCAGCCTCAAAACAACCAAGCAAATGACGAATCATTGGCACAAACAGATGAGTTAGATACATGCCAATCTGCAGGAGTTCTGAATTTGAAACGACCAACCTCGCTTGATCTTCCATCGCAGTCAGAAGCTGCTGAAGGACAAGAGGAGGAGGTTGGGCAGACAGGTAAGGTGTGAATGATGCAGGAGGATACCCATGTTGTCTTGTGAGATGCTGCAAAAGCATGCCGGTGATAAAGATGAGTGTACTATTGCAGGAACTTATTATATACACTTTGTGTCTCTTTCAGACATGTGCATACACTCATTTATACACTCATTCACTTACTGTCTGGCATGCTCTCTCACTCACTCTCATGCACTCACTCGCTCACTCACTCACTTGCTTGCTCACTCTCATTCACTCCCTCACTTCCTGGCTCACCCACTACTCACTCACTCACTCACTCACTCATTCACTCGCTTGCTGGCTCACACGCTTACTCTCTCGCTCACTCACTCACCCACTCACTCACTCACTCGCTGGCTCGCATGTCACTCACAGAGGCAATCATATGTGAAAAGGTCAGTCTGTTGTATGCCGACCTCATTAAAAATATGACTGGGATGAAAGCTAGTGCACTTAGTAATTTAAAGGCCAGCAGATTATGGTTTGAAACATTCAAGTGGCGCACTGGCATACATTGTGTTACTAGGCACGCGAAAGTGCGAGTTCGGACACGTCTGGGGCCGAAAAATAATATTAAACACTATATTTGTTCTCTATGAAATCGATTATTGATGAAAACCGAGGCTTGACTGTATTTTCCTATTAAGCATAATGTGTTATCTAATGTCTGCCTCATTTATGTCACATCACTTTTAGATACTTTTAATACCTGTTTATTATTTGTATATGTATTGTAATTTTCGCAATGATTTTCCTTAAGTTTATGTATCTTTCTTACCTGCCAAGATAATGGTTCGGGTTCAATTGTCAATAAATGTAGGATTATTTTTTCCTACCAGTATTTTTTTTTTTTTTTTGCATATCCTTTACAGGACATCACTGTCAACACCAGCATCTTTCAGCTGTATGTTGATTTCTTGACAAGATTACGCTCAGTAGTTTGCCATTGCTTTTTGAGCGGCCGGCTCACATACCCCGTAGGTTACCGATGCGATTCGAACCACTGCTGATTCTCACCGTCATCACGTTAACCACAAGAGTATACGAGATTACGGAGAAAAGTCGTAACCTCTAAGCCAGGAAGCCGGCCCTACCAGTATAGACTATTATATACTACAATAAGATAGAGACAACAAGTTTTCTTTGGTCATGTGATGAGAAGAGAGGCATTGGAAAACATTGTGACAACTAGAAATATCAAGGGGAAGAGAGACAAGGCATTCCAAGAGAAATGATACTGGGTGGATTGAGATGGTGGCATGGAGGAATATCATCAGCAGAGTTGATCCAGAACACCAAAGACCGAGATCTGTGGACAGCCATGAACGCCTAGGCCAGCTGGCAGGGCACTTGATGATGATGACGACCAGTGTAGCTTTGAGGTTGGCCCAGCCTTATAAAAATCAATACTTGACAATTTCTTAATTTTCTGGAAATTGTCCCGGAAGGAAACATGACAAGGAAGGGACCTGGCCACTTTACCTCCTAAATGTTGATCTAGAATATGTGACAGCCTAACACTTCACACCCCAGTGGTAATATCTGCTATGGGGCTATCTTTGCCTTTAGTACCTTCTTCAGATTACTGATTACATTTATAATGTTCTCATAATTACCCGTTCCTGCATTCCTTGTTGTCATAATTACACATTCTGTATTAATTGAGCTGATAACAACACAGTCTTTATTGCTGGTTTTTGTAATTAAATATTCTGAATTACTTATTCATATAATTATGGGTTCTGTATTCCATGTTCTGATAATTATACACAATTTTGCATTGCTTATATTTGCAGCGAGTGTTGAAACTACAGAAAGAACAGAAGAGGAGACGGCGAATGCTAAATCTGTGATGTATGTTCCCGACATGCAGGATGATCTAGGACATGTTGCACCCTTCTGGATCCCTGATACGGATGCATTGACATGCATGATTTGTCAAACCAAATTCACCATTTGGAAGAGGCGGCACCACTGTAGGGCATGTGGAAAGGTATTTTGTATTCTGATTACTTTAATTGTGAAAGCAATAGATTGAGCTGAAGAGAATTAGAAACATAGATGAGTAAAAAGACAGAAGCAGACTAAAAGGATTCAGCTGAATGGTTTAAGATGGTGGCATGGAGGAATATTATTAATAGAATTGATTCATGATGCCAATGACCAGATATGTGAAGAGACGTGCACCTCTGCCATTTGGCAAGGCACATGATAATGATGATGATACACATATAAGCCCAGTATAGAAATATAGTCCATCCAGTGTACAGCTATAATCCAGTATACAACCATTGTCTTGTACACAACTGTAATCCTGTATACAACTATAGTCTAGTACACAACTGTAATCCTGTATACTACTATAGTCTAGTACACAACTGTAATCCTGTATGCTACTATAGTCTAGTACACAACTGTAATCCTGTATACAACTATAGTCTAGTACACAACTGTAATCCTGTATACAACTATAGTCTAATACACAACTGTAATCCTGTATACAACTATAGTCTAATAACAACTGTAATCCTGTATACAACTATAGTCTAGTACACAACTGTAATCCTGTATACAACTATAGTAACAACTGTAATCCTGTATACAACTATAGTCTAGTACACAACTGTAATCCTGTATACAACTATAGTCTAGTACACAACTGTAATCCTGTATACAACTATAGTCTAGTACACAACTTTAATCCAGTATACAACTATAGTCTAGTACACAACTGTAATCCTGTATACAACTATAGTAACAACTGTAATCCTGTATGCTACTATAGTCTAGTACACAACTGTAATCCTGTATGCTACTATAGTCTAGTACACAACTGTAATCCTGTATACAACTATAGTCTAGTACACAACCGTAATCCAGTATACAACTATAGTCTAGTACACAACTGTAATCCTGTATACAAGTATAGTCTAGGACACAACTGTAATCCTGTATACAACTATACTCTAGTACACAACTGTAATCCTGTATACAACTATAGTAACAACTGTAATCCTGTATACAACTATAGTAACAACTGTAATCCTGTATACAACTATAGTGTAGTACACAACTGTAATCCTGTATACAACTATAGTCTAGTACACAACTGTAATCCTGTATACAACTATAGTCTAGTACACAACTGTAATCCTGTATACAACTATAGTCTAGTACACAACTGTAATTCTGTATACAACTATAGTAACAATTGTAATCCTATATACAACTATAGTCTAGTACACAACTGTAATCCTGTATACAACTATAGTCTAATACATAACTGTAATCCTGTATACAACTATAGTCTAGTACACAACTGTAATCCTGTATACAACTATAGTAACAACTGTACTCCTGTATACAACTATAGTCTAGTACACAACTGTAATCCTGTATACAACTATTGTCTAGTACACAACTGTAATCCAGTATACACCTATAGTCTAGTACACAACCATAATCCAGTATACAACTATACTCTAGTACACAACTGTAATCCAGTATACAACTATAGTCTAGTACACAAATGTAATCCTGTATACAACTATAGTCTAATACACAACTGTAATCCTGTATACAACTATAGTCTAATAACAACTGTAATCCTGTATACAACTATAGTCTAGTACACAACTGTAATCCTGTATACAACTATAGTCTAGTACACAATTGTAATCCAGTTTACACCTATAGTCTAGTACACAACCGTAATCCAGTATACAACTATACTCTAGTACACAACTGTAATCCAGTATACAACTATAGTCTAGTACACAACTGTAATCCTGTATACAACTATAGTCTTGTACACAACTGTAATCCAGTATACAACTATAGTCTAGTAACAACTGTAATCCTGTATACAACTATAGTCTAGTACACAACTGTAATCCTGTATACAACTATAGTCTAGTACACAACTGTAATCCTGTATACAACTATAGTCTAGTACACAACTGTAATCCTGTATACAACTATAGTCTAGTACACAACTGTAATCCTGTATACAACTATAGTCTAGTACACAACTGTAATCCTGTATACAACTATAGTCTAGTACACAACTGTAATCCAGTATACAACTATTGTCTAGTACACAACTGTAATCCTGTATACAACTATAGTCTAGTACACAACTGTAATCCTGTATACAACTATAGTCTAGTACACAACTGTAATCCTGTATACAACTATAGTCTAGTACACAACTGTAATCCTGTATACAACTATAGTCTAGTACACAACTGTAATCCTGTATACAACTATAGTCTAGTACACAACCGTAATCCAGTATACAACTATACTCTAGTACACAACTGTAATCCAGTATACAACTATAGTCTAGTACACAACTGTAATCCTGTATACAACTATAGTCTAGTACACAACCGTAATCCTGTATACAACTATAGTACACAACTGTAATCCAGTATACAACTATAGTCTAGTACACAACTGTAATCCTGTATACAACTATAGTCTAGTACACAACTGTAATCCTGTATACAACTATAGTCTAGTGCACAACTGTAATCCTGTATACAGCTATAGTCTAGTACACATCTGTAATCCTGTATACAACTATAGTCTAGTGCACAACTGTAATCCTGTATACAACTATAGTCTAGTGCACAACTGTAATCCTGTATACACCTATAGTCTAGTACACAACTGTAATCCTGTATACAACTATAGTCTAGTGCACAACTGTAATCCTGTATACAACTATAGTCTAGTACACAACTGTAATCTTGTATACAGCTATAGTCTAGTACACAACTGTAATCCTCTATACAGCTATAGTCTAGTATACAACTGTAATCCTGTATACAGCTATAGTCTAGTACACAACTGTAATCCTGTATACAGCTATAGTCTAGCACACAACTGTAATCCTGTATACTACTATAGTCTAGTACACAACTATGGTTCATTATATTAAATACACGAAAGCCGTGGTAGTGTAATGGCTAGATGCTTGCCCTCTGGTCTGGCGGTTATGGGTTCTAATCCTCATCCAGGCAGATTTTAAAAATTGACCTGTGCTCCCCAGATATATATTATTTATTTATTCGCTTTATATGTTAAATAACTATGCTGTATGCACTTGGTGAGATTCAGCAAACTATTCCAGGCAATAAATCGTGCAAGCTGTTGTGTCTTCTGTATTTAAAGTGTTTGTGTGTAACATTTTAATTAAACCTCAGGTCAATTGAGGTTGCAAAATGAGAATAATAGAAGTAGGTTATTATTATGTCATGTACTATCGGTGACTTTTTCAACAGGTTCTATGTGCAGTTTGCTGCAACCAGAAGGCAGTTCTGCCATACATGGACAACAAAGAAGCACGTGTCTGCATAGAATGCCACATACAGTTAAACCTGGGTGGGTTTAGGTATATCATGTTCACAAAAAATGAAAGTAAACTCAGAGATGCATTAATTTTCCTCTTCTTCTCCATTCCTGATTTGTCTCTCAGCTGTATGTCATTTTGTTGTTGTTGTTGTTGTTGTTGCGTTCACTCGCTTTAAACTCAAGTGTAGTCCATACATGTGCTACTACTTCTAGTAGCACTGGACTGATTTTTGCGTGTGGATTAGTTTTCCCAATTACCAGTGTCCCTCGCCCACTCCAACTTCAGAGGTAGCTGTATGTCATGTAGTGACACCTACTGTCTTCATACATTGTCGTATTTAAGACCTTAAATATTCCTTCAAGTTGATATTTGCAGGGGCAACTTCTTGTTCTGTTTCTGCTGTGTCTAAGTGCAAGTGTTTGTGGCTGAGGAGTGGTGAAAACAATTTCACAATAAAAAAAATGCTGGGGTCGAAGTCTGTCGCATAAGATTTGGGAGCTTTGCATTGATTTTAACAATATTATGAGCTTTGGTCATTCAGAAAGCAATGGTAAATCACTGAACATTAAATTCCCTAGAAAATCACAAACAGCCAATAAATGTTGCAGTTGATTGCAATGTCCTGTAGATGACAACTAAGTGCTCAAGCTCTTTGTGGGTCACTTTCTTGTCATAATCTAGTCACATCATTACGGCTTACCGGAATGACTTGTTCGTTCACCAGTTGCCCTGCCTCATGCAATTTCATGCCCAGAGTTTCTTTAATATCCTGCCTCTGTTGGTTGGCCCCTGCCTCTTCTTCCATTAACCATGCCAGTTGTGACTGTACTTTCTAAACCACTGTGATCTTTGATGTGGCTAAAGTATTTGTTTCTAAACTGTGATCTTTGATGTGGCTAAAGTATTTGTTTCTAAACTGTGATCTTTGATGTGGCTAAAGTATTTATTTCTAAACTGTGATCTTTGATGTGGCTAAAGTATTTGTTTCTAAACTGTGATCTTTGATGTGGCTAAAGTATTTATTTCTAAACCACTGTGATCTTTGATGTGGCTAAAGTATTTATTTCTAAACCACTGTGATCTTTGATGTGGCTAAAGTATTTGTTTCTAAACTGTGATCTTTTATGTGGCTAAAGTATTTGTTTATAAACTGTGATCTTTGAAGTGGCTAAAGTATTTGTTTCTAAACTGTGATCTTTAATGTGGCTAAAGTATTTGTTTCTAAACTGTGATCTTTGATGTGGCTAAAGTATTTGTTTCTAAACTGTGATCTTTGATGTGGCTAAAGTATTTGTTTCTAAACTGTGATCTTTGATGTGTCTAAAGTATTTGTTTCTAAACTGTGATCTTTGATGTGGCTAAAGTATTTGTTTCTAAACTGTGATCTTTGATGTGGCTAAAGTATTTGTTTCTAAACTGTGATCTTTGATGTGGCTAAGTATTTCTTTCTAAACTGTGATCTTTTATGTGGCTAAAGTATTTGTTTCTAAACTGTGATCTTTGATGTGGCTAAAGTATTTGTTTCTAAACTGTGATCTTTAATGTGGCTAAAGTATTTGTTTCTAAACTGTGATCTTTGATGTGGCTAAAGTATTTGTTTCTAAACTGTGATCTTTGATGTGGCTAAAGTATTTCTTTCTAAACCACTGTGATCTTTGATGTGGCTAAAGTATTTGTTTCTAAACTGTGATCTTTGATATGGCTAAAGTATTTGTTTCTAAACCACTGTGATCTTTGATGTGGCTAAAGTATTTGTTTCTAAACCACTGTGATCTTTGATGTGGCTAAAGTATTTGTTTCTAAACCACTGTGATCTTTGATGTGGCTAAAGTATTTGTTTCTAAACCACTGTGATCTTTGATGTGGCTAAAGTATTTGCTTCTGAGAGGATACTATTGATGAGCCAGTTTTCTTTGATGTTCAGATCTTATACAGTATCAATATGCTTTTCTTGTTCTTGATCCATGGTATTCTAAGAATGTTTCTGTAGCACTTAAGTTCCCGATTTTCTTGTGTCATATTTTTGAAAATGTCCATGATTCACTTCCTTATGTTGCCTCAGGAAAGATGTATGTTCTCAAAATTGTTACTCTTATTTGTTTGTTTTTTTGGCCAAAGTTCCTCATGATGTTTAACGTTTATTTAATATATGTGAAAATTGTCATCTCTTGTGTGTCACTGGTGTTTTATGAACTCATTATCTTCCATAGTTTGTGAACTATACTTACAGTTACCTTTCTTTCTGTCTAAGATATTCTCAGCATCTTTCTGTATAATTATGTATGATTAAATTTTTCTAGTTAATAAATTTAGTGCTATGACTAAGTCAGTGTGCTCATTGTTAACTTATGGTGTTTAGAAAGTATGTTACTTGAATAAAGCCTGACATAATTCTCACTGCTTGGGCATAATGCAGTTCACTTGTATCATATTTAGTACACATAGATATTGGCATTGCATAATTAACTTCACATTTAGCATGTTTAACAGCTTGTGATACCAACTTGCTTTAGAATAGCTGCTTCACTAATTTGACTTGTATAAGGCTGTTTCCCAGACATATAAGAGTATGAATAATTTATTGGCATGTGTTGCTCCTTAAGAGGAAATAATTATGTTTGATAATTTGTCCTGCAATTTGACTGCTTGTGGTATTTTGAATATTCTTGTGAAAAACAAGACATGTGGTGACAATAGATTTTATGCCTGTTTACTAATTGTCCATGATTTACACCCATATGCAAACATGCTTGCTTATGAAATACTGATAGATGGATATATTTTTATATGTAGAGATATATTACAGTAGAGCAAATTGGTAGACACTTTCCAGTACAATGCTGTGTTGAGAGACACTTTATTCAAACCTGATTTCTAGAAAATTCAAAACAATGTTTTCCCGTAGTGAATTTAAATAACGAAGACACAAACAATAGATTGCACGATTTATTGCCTGGCATATTTCGCTGCATCTCGTCAGGTACATACTGCAGAATTCACACAACAAAAAGTAAAATAACTAGATAAATCCTTCAAGCTGAAATCTACACATGTTCGCACAGTAATGTCAATTGTCCACCACAGTAATTTTAAACTGACTAACATGTCTTTCTGTTTGCACACAATTGGCCTATGTAGATTGATCATTATGGCTTTTGCAAACTTTAACAAGCGACTATTTTGTGTGTTGAACACTGCACGGAAGGCACTGTCTCTGTCAATCACATGACCGGTTTCCAACACATGCCT
The DNA here is from genome assembly GCA_963921405.1 of Cepaea hortensis. Classification (NCBI taxonomy): domain Eukaryota; kingdom Metazoa; phylum Mollusca; class Gastropoda; order Stylommatophora; family Helicidae; genus Cepaea; species Cepaea hortensis. The sequence goes on from OY992893.1 coordinate 42,857,403, forward strand.
ACCAATTGATAACGCGGGAATCTTCCGGTGTGTCGGCTTCTTTGTGCTCCCATTGCCTGTGTGTAGTATCTTGTCGACCCATTGAGGTATGTGTTCACCCACCCTCGTGTGTAACTGTCGCTCTTTTCTGCCGATGTAAGTGGCCTGACACCTACATGTAAATTGGTAAATACAATTAGATTTGGCGTATACAGCGATCGGTTCTTTAACTACTGGCTTGGGAATAGGTGTGGTTCTGTACCTAATAACTGGAGTTGCAGCACAGAATGTTTGGCTGACTGCTGTCATGATCTGGTCCTGTAGACGTTGCATTACGTCATCCCCTTGAAAGGTTAGCTGAATGAATACCTTGAGTTTAGGGACTGTAATTTTGTCTGGTTTTGGTTTGGGCTGCTGGCAGTGGCGATTTATAAATCCTGCGGAGTACCCATTCTGGTTTAAGACATTCTTCAGAGTTTCAAATTCCTCTGTCAGTGTGTCTTGGGTGCATATCTTCCTAGCATGGCCAAACAGGGTCCATAATAAGCCCCGTTTGTACTGGACATGTGTGAAGCTCTGAAAATTTAAGTATTGGCCAGTCCATGTTTCTTTGCGGTACACCGATCTTTGAATTGTGCCGTCTGCTCTACGTCTCATTAGAATATCTAGGAACAGCAATGATTTGTTGTGTTCGTGTTCCATAGATAGAGAGATGTTTTTGTGCATCATGTTCATTATGGCCTGGAACGATGTTGCTTGCAGCTCGTCTGTGGTGATAATTAGTATATCGTCCACATAACAACGGTAGAAGACCAAGTTTTTAATGTCTTATGATCTCTTTTCTTCTAAATGTGCCATGAAGATGTCCACTAGAATAGGACCAGAAGAATTCCCCATGGCCACTCCATCAATTTGGTGGTATGACTTTTTTAGAAAATTGAATTGTATGTTGGCGGTACATAGTAACAATAGCCTCTCCAGAATATATGTTGGTATGCCTAGTTTTAGTTGTTTGTCTTTAATGCGTTCACTTATTATTTTCACTGTCTCATCTAATGAAACATTGGTGAATAGGGAGGCTATATCCATGGATGCCATGTGTTTATTATTTATGTCCATAGTATCCAATAATTCCACCAGTTCGAATGTATCTCTGAGTATTTTTAGATCGAAGGACTGTCGTACTGGTTTTAAAATTTCAGCTCGCCATTCGGTGTTGTGCAGAGTTCAGCTTGAAGGATTTATCTAGTTATTTTACTTTTTGTTGTGTGAATTCTGTAGTATGTACCTGACGAGATGCAGCGAAATATGCCAGGCAATAAATCGCGCAATCTATTGTAGAAAATTGTCTAAAGGTGTTCAAACTACCAAATGAACTAACAGGGCCATGTGAACTTAGGTGCCAAGTAATGCCTTATTAATTTAGATGCCACATTAACTTATGTGCCATGCCAGTTTAGATCACATGTGAGTTAATGTTCTGCAATTACGTGATAATATCAGTTCAAGTTGCATAATGTGATGCAATCAACAATTGTGGTATTTTGTTTTATAATGGAAACATGTTCTGAAGAAGGCCCCAAAAAGTTAATGAAAGGGTTTTTCTGTACACTTGAGGTCCTAACCCCATATTTTAGAGCCCAACTGGGACTTGATGGGTGATGTGGTCACTGCTACACTGGCTACCTTGACTTCCCAGGGCATATTCTGGTACCCAGTTTAGGTTGCGTCAACTTGAGAGCTCAATTAAATACTGCCTCAGTGGGAATTGAAACACAGAGCCATGAGGCCAGCAGACAAACATGTCAGCCATTGGACTACTGTGACTCTCTTCTGAGTGAGATACATAAATCTATAGTGTATTTTGTTAACTGCATACCATTTTTCTACCTGACGCCTGTCTGTAAACAGATTAAAATAGAACCAAATAACAACTTGAGGACCAGCAGGGAGGTCAAATGTAAGATCTTTTGGGTTTATGTCACACATTGCTTGACAAATTATACCAGTGCAGTGGACTAATTCACATGAGGTTGAACCCACTAAGTTGAGTCATAGTTGTATTATGTAGCATATTCACAGGGGATCGCTGTAGTGAATTGGTCAGAATGTTGTGGGTTCATTTTTGGATGCTGCCATTTGGTTTGGGAGTGCAATTTTTTCAGTGATCCCTAGGGGTCGGCGCCAGAGCTACAGAGTTCGAGCTCCCTGTTATGCTGTTGACAGGTCGCTCTGTGGACAGAAGACTGAGCCATTTGAAACAGAACCCTGTGCAGTGAAGATGATCTTCTTGCCTTTAACCCCTTTAACATATATGCAGACATATCCTGCTATCACATGTAAGATTCAAGGCTGGCTGCAGCTCATATCAACTTATGGGGTTGAGTAGCCCAGAGATTACAACATCCAACTCTGGCCTGTATAGATCTGATTCATCTCACTGTGTGGACTAGGATTTTTACAAAATAAGATAAAGGTTTGGTATACATTTATTGTTACACAAAAATTAATGCAAATTAAGAACATATGGCGGAGAACAAGGGTCAAAGTTACAATTGCTTATTGTATATACATTTCTAGTAGCAATATAAGGATGCGAGACATGAACACTGAATAGAACAGTTGCAAAGAAAATAATGTAATTAATAATGAAATGCTACAGAAAGATGCTAAGAATATCTTTTGGCAGAAAGAATGACCAACAGTGAAGTACTGAACACACTAAGGACAGTATTACTGCTGAAAAATAAAGAGGATGCCCAAGATGGCAATGAATTCAGGACATCACATTGAGTCTATATGTGTTGCTGTCTGCCTGGACATTGAGTTGGAGTTTGTAGGGAATGCATAATCTAAAATCTTTCAAGGAAATTTAACAAACCTAGTCCATATTTGTTACACTGAATCACGAGGTTTCCATGATCTGCCGCCTTTATTTCCTAACCACATTTCCTGGTATACAGTTTAGCCTGGGTCGACCTGACAGTCCATGTCAATTAAAGAGATCTATCTTATCACGATTCCTAACTCATGATCATTGGTCTGCAGGCAAGCATGCGAGTCACTGCACCACCACTGCTTGCCTAAGTGGGTGTAGGCCAAAGTAATTGTCTCTGTTCAGCTTGGGTTGGATACTCCTGTAGCAAATATTTAAACATCATTTTATCAGTTCCGCTGTGACATTCATATTTCCTACATTTAGTTTATTTAACAAGTGGTTAAGATTCTGATTTTTAGGTATAAGTGTTGATGATTACATATTTATTAGCATACAACACAATCAGTATCCAACAATGCTGCAACTTGAATTATCAACAGTCTGTGCCCTGCTTCCCTCCTCAGTGCCGGGCACTGGCACTAGCCCACGCTACCCCAACCCCAACAACCCCTTTGAGTACTGCTCCAAAGTGCCACCCAATCAGCAGGTCAGCAGCCATGTCAACCCTCCAGTTGTCATGGTGCCAGCAGGTGTGCTAAGAAGCTCAGGTTAGTCCCAGCCCTGGGTTACGGTTGTGGCTGAGTTAGCTGATATCCAGCGTCGTGTCGTTGATAATGATACAAGAGAAAGTGTTGTTAACTGTTTATGTTCTTGGCAGTTGTTGTAATGAGGTTCTTGGTCAGAGGGAGATATGTGGTAAATATGATAAGAATATGGCAAGGGGTTAAAGTAAGACATGTGGTTGAGTGGGACAGAAGGAGTATGTGTGGCTAATGGAATAGAGAATGACTGAAAACGTTCCAGTAACAAATGGGTTAGAGGATGAAAGAGGGAGTTCGTGTAACAAATGGGATAGGGGAATGAGAGAGGGAGCCAAAGTAACATAATGAGATAGATAATGACTGAGAGAGATAAAGTAGCAAATGGAATAGAGGATGACAGAGCGAGAGAGAGAGAGAGATCATGTAATAAATGGGATAGAGAATCTGCCATTGACAGCAGTGGCATTTGTGAATAATTTATTGAGTGTGTAATGATGAAAATTGCATGTCGTAAATTACTTTTAGGATGACAAAAATAGCTGCTTTTAGATTTCAATATATGATTGTGATTAAGAAGTGCCGGTGTATATAAACAGATGAAAAGGTGATGCAGTAACAGGTTTTAACCTAGAGGTATGAAGTCACAAGGTGGGGTGACCAGCATCCTTTCATACCATCTGTAATTCCCATCAAATTCAGAACATTCAGTATTGAGGCTTGCTCACCTTAGGGATGTACTGGTTAAGAACAAATTCCAGAACGGTCTATACCAGACTTAGAATAGATCATAAATCACTGTGATAATAAGAAAGCAGAAGTACATTTGTTCCTACAGCAAGGCACTGTCGTCATTTGGAGGTGACAGGTTCGAATCCCGGTCGGTAACTATAGCTTTCAATGTTTATATTGTCTAGTACGTCCTCTAGTCTCTAATTCTTACCCCTACTTCTGTGAGCGCCAAACAATATGTGAGCATATCACACAGAATGACTAAAAGGTTGAAACCATAGGTATAGATGGGCAGAGGTTTGAGAGTTATAAAAACACGTATTGTCAGCAGATAGAAACAAAGTCAAGTATTTTAGCTGTTTATTTCAGTTTCAATATCGTTTCCATCACATTTGATCTTTTAGCATTACAAATCTCATTTTATGGTTAGACATAGTGCTCATATATTACAATTTGAATAAGACTATGGCACCCATTTCCTTACTTTAATTGCCTCGTGATATGTATAAACACATCTTCCTACCACCCTGATGCATAGAATAGCATTGCATATTGTGTTATGTATAGCTGTCCATGCCTACCTTACCTGTGCATATAATTGAATTGCATATTTGCTCTTTATTATGTGTATATTCTACTAACTGTCCTCTAAACCTTCCTGTACACTTTGACAATCTGTATTATTTCTGTCTTCCCATTTGCATAAATCCTGCGATGCCTTCATATGAAATCCATTTATTCTCCTTGCATTCAACCATTAACTCTTAACTTATGCTTGCATTTTCCTCCACCCTTGCTTGGCTTTGCATGAATTAGCAAATATCTTGGCATGTGTTACATGCATTTCTTGTAAAGAAATGTAATTGCTCTGTGCATTGAACAAGTAATTTGCATCCATCAGGAGGCCAGAAACGTTTTGGTGAGCCAAAACAGGTAATGTTCTCCGATGGAGTTCGACCAGGTGATGATCTCGCTAAACTTGACGATCCGCAACATGCTGGCCAGTCTTCAGAGACTTCTAGAGTGGCAAAGACATCACAACAGCAGACGGGTGAGTCGTCTGCTTGTGGAGGTTTTAAAACAGTTATCATTGGTTTCTAATATATTGTTGATGTATGTTGAAAGTATTATTGGCAATTACGGTAGGGTAATGAAGGGGTTCTAAATCATGGTTCTCAAGTTTTCATGCACCATCTCTTGCCTCCTAGGACTTGTTCCTAGTGCCTTCACACGTATAAACACAAACTTGAGGGTGTCTGTAAAGCCTGGACACATAGGATAATTTGCTATTTTTCTTTTAATTCAAATGAAATACAAAATTTAAAATTATTAACAGATTTCCATAATTGGATTGGAAGACGTCATCATGTGGAGTGGTCTCCTCGTTCACCAGACCTTAGTCCTCTTGATTTCTTTTTCTGGGGCATGCTAAAGGAGAAAGTGTTCTCAACAAACATCACAGATCCAATACACTTGACTCAACGACTAAGGAGTGAATGCACCAAAATTGAAGGCATCGAGTTCACGAATATTTTGTGAAACGCATGAACATTTGCATTGCAAATGATGGAAATCATATTGAAGATGTTATTTGAATAAAAAGTTGTATTTTTACCCATGTGTCCAGACTTTACGTACACTATAATAATTCCCTCAAGTCTTTGAAAAGTTTATATTGCCTCAGGCATCAAACAATTGCCTCAGGGATTTTTTATTGTTTCTCATTGCATTGAATATAAATGACTATTTTTGTTACTTAAAACATATCTTTAACATTTTCAGTCTCTGCACAAGCTCATAAAATGAAGTCAAATGGTGTAACTCGTAACCAAAGTCTGATACCAGGAGAAGGTTTGCCGCCCTTGCTTGTGGTACAGAAGGATGCTGGTATAGTTTGTTGTTACTGTACCTCTTTGTTCACGAGTATCATTTCATTATTATGGGAAGGGCAGCCATCTTTCCTTTAACATAGGTCTCATGCCTTTTAATGGTGTCAGTATATGATATTTTAGTGTTAATTATGCATCAGTCAGTTAAAAAAAAGATTTCCTCCTCTTGAAGAAAGTTAAAAACAATAGATGTCTGGAAGAAAAAAATGATAGCGTGATGCTTTATTACCTCTTCCTCCCTCCTTCCTTCATAGAAACTGCGATGTGGTCAGTATCATGATGGCTACCTTTACTTCCCAGGACATTTCCTGGTACTAGTTTTAGTCTGGGTCGACCTGGAAGCCCAGGTCATTACAAAACAAAATCTGTTTCAATTGGGATTCAAACACAAGACCACTGGACAAGCAGTTGCCTTGGTCGGCAAGTTGGATCGACACTGAGAGGCAGACAGCATTGCTTTGCTGATCTGGCAGCTTCTACAGCTTGTCTTGTTCTGGATGTATTGGTGTTACCTTTCCTCTGGAGTAAACTAGGCAGACTGAGAGAGGGATCAAGCTGCATCGGCAACACATGGTCTCCACAATTCAGCCAAGGATTTGTGCTGTTGTTAAAGCACAGTGTAACAAACTATCGTCTGTCAAGACGGCAAGGTTCCAGTAGCAGTATATCAAAATTGCACACGCCTACATCAGCTTCTGCCATAGAACTACTTCTACCTGACACCTCTTATGCTCTGAAAACCTTGCCGTCAGTGTATCCATGTTTACCGTAGTTCCCTTCTTTGACCTTAAATATGGTACTCAGTGCATCCATTGTTGAGTAATATGGACAGCTCTAGGTTTTGGAAATAAATTGTGTGTGCAGCAGATGCGTGCCATTAGAGAAGAAAGAAACTTGTCATTTTTTAATGTTTTGTTTGGTTTTATGTAATGTTCACTCGCTTTTGAACTCAAGTGTAGTCCATACATGTGCTACTACTTCTAGTACACCCCACTGATTTTTGCGTGTGGATTACCTATTTAAATGTTTGTTGTTGTAATGTTTACTCGCTTTTGAGCTCAAGTGTGGTCCACACATGAGCACTCAACTGAATTTTGCATGGGGATTAGCTTTGTAAACGTTTGAAACAGATTAAGTTTGTTGTAAATGTTTATTTTTACATATTCAGCCATATAAACGCTGGATGAAATAACTATTTTTTCTTGATTTCTTCATTATAGCAGACTGTACGGAGGCAGATACACCTGCAATTCAGACTGACTGTGTTGCTGATTTCAAGTGTGAGTAGCTTTTAAGGCAGTATTATAAAGTGATCAAAATCGGTTATCATCTTTGTATACCAAGTCCAAGGTTATATTATTTTGTAATTAACGATCGTTTTTTTTTTACAATTGTGGCAAATATAAATTTTGTAAGATTTAGTAATCCAGAGTGGCTACAGCCATTAAAAAATAATTTCAAACACGGACGCCATAAATAAAATATTGCACAATTTCTTTCCTGACATATTTCGCTGCATCTCAGGTGCATACTACAGAGTTAAATATCATGTGAAGTGAAGAAGTAAATGATACTTTGGCTGAAATATGACATATATCTGCAGTATGCACATGATGAGATGCAATGAAATATGCCAGGCAAGAAATCGTGCAATATTTTATTTATGGCATGTACGTTTAAATTACCCAAGGGAATACATTGTTGTAAAATAATTTCTTCTGAAAAATAATTGACTAGCCTCCAGGAAGCATTGAGGATGAGCAAAGGAGACATATTGCTGTTTATATATGATCGCCTGTTGCTCAGTGAAATACAGATTGATGAGCTAATGTGCCTGGGACTTGTGGAATCAGGGACACAATTTGTTACTTGCATGAAGGTGCTGCCAGAGGCCATTATACAAGCAAAGAATAGTAACACTGTAACCTGCCATGCATGTCTAAGAGGCAACTAAGGAGGGTTGACATGAAATTGGCTGCATCATTCTGTAAAAAAAAAAAAAAAACGACCTACAAAATCCAGCATGGCTTGACATGAGTTGATTGAGGATCTGTGCTTCATTGAGAGGTTATGGGCTGAAGAAGAAGATGGAAGATGGTAGAGGATGATAGAGATGCAGGCACAGCTAGCTAGCTTTTGATCCTTTGCCAGAGCTGCTTCATGTATCCTCATCCCCAAGGTATCTGTAGGTGTTTGAATGTCCATTGAGGCAGATACAAAACCTTGACCTTAGCTCCCTGGTCCACCCAGCCTACAGTGGGTACCAAGGGATGTCCTGGGGGGTCAAGGTGACTGGCATGATATTAGCCACAACACCCATCGAGTGCTGATTGGTCTATAAAAATATGGGGCTAGAACCTTAAACCAAACACACCAGAAGACATGTAAAAAGGCTCTTCCCGGGAAGATTAACCCGGTCAACAAATGCCTGCAGAAGTCGGATGTGTCGGCCTAACGGCGCCAGAACGCAACTCTGCTGTAAACAGGCACAACGCAATCGCGTCCGGAAAAAAAAACTCTGGATGAACGCAGAAGAAGAAGAAAAGGCTCTTTACTTTACTTGCCAAAATGGACTTTCCTGTATGTTGTATTTATTTGCAATCTTTCAATCTTAATTAACACATAACACATAAACACATACATTGCAGAAGCCTGTGATTACAGAATTTTTAATCATTCTTTAATCACATGCTTCTGTAATTTATATTCAAAAAATTTATTATTCCGGCTTTCCTTGTTTCACATTTGAAGTAATTACCACAGACTTTCATGAATGTTGTATATCATCATCATCATCATCAGCATCAGCATGATGATGATGATGATGATGATGATGATGATACCCTCCCCTTATTCTCTTCCCTTCCATCTTGCCAGTTGTCACCAAGTTCTCCAATTTATTTATTCTCATAACATGACCAAAAAATGTTGACTAAGTCTAATTTCTCTAATCAGTTTACGGTTTTCATTTGTTTCTTGTAGGACTTGGTCATTGGTTATTCTGTCTGTCCATGATATTCTTTGCATTTTCCTCAGAAACCACATTTCCACAGCCATCAGATGTTTTTCAGCTTGTCTACTCATTATCAATGCTTCACATCCATACAAAAGCACAGGTTCTGTGTAGCACCTCAAAACTCTTTTCCTTGTTGCAAATGATATCTTTTTATTGGTTAGTATGATTTTCATTTTGCATTTGTTAATGGTCAGCATTTCGTCAGTCATCTTTGCCTCGCAGGACATCTCCCTTTGCCTAGGTCAGCCTGGGAGCCTAGGCCAATTTAAAAAAAAATGTAATCCACCTTGCAGTGGATTGTACCCATGACCATCGAGCCGGCAGATAAGCATCTAGTCGCTACGCTACAGTGGGTTTCTGAATATATAGCACTAACCCCATATGTTTGTAGATCAGTTGGCACTTGATGGATGTTTTGGTTAATATCACGCAGGCTGCCCACAATTCCCAGAACATTTCCTGCTACCATCTTTAGGCTGGTTTGACCAGGGAGCCCAGGTAAAAAACCCACAACCCAACACCTACCTTGATGGAGAATTTGAACACAAGACTATCTGGCTGGCAGGCAAACATGCTGGCCATTGCGTTACCGTGGCAGCCGATAAACTAGTGCACTAACTATATTCTAATTATCCCTTACTCGCCTGTTGAAGAGGTTCATCTTTGCTCTGACACATGCACACATAATATATATATGCTTAATAAGTGAGCAGACTTGTAATGTATATTGTTATTTCTTCTTCACAGCTGAGGAAGGGTCTTTGGTGATGTTTAGTGTGAACAGAAACCTTTCAGTTGGCGTCAGGATTCTAAATTGTAAGTTTGTTGACTATATGCATCCTGCTCAGTGTGTCTTGCTTAACTTCAACCATTTGTTCCAACACTGATTGTGAAAACTGTTACTTAACATTAACCATTAGTTATAATACTGATTGTGAAAACTGTTACTTAACATCAACCATTAGTTCCAATAGTGATTGTGAAAACTGTTACTTAACATTAACCATTAGTTCCAATACTGATTGTTAAAACTGTTACTTAACATTAGCATTAGTTATAATACTGATTGTGAAAACTGTTACTTAACATTAGCATTAGTTATAATACTGATTGTGAAAACTGTTACTTAACATTAACCATTAGTTATAATACTGATTGTGAAAACTGTTACTTAACATTAACATTAGTTATAATACTGATTGTGAAAACTGTTACTTAACATTAACCATTAGTTATAATACTGATTGTGAAAACTGTTACTTAACATTAACCATTAGTTCTAATACTGATTGTGAAAACTGTTACTTAACATTAACCATTAGTTCCAATACTGATTGTGAAAACTGTTACTTAACATTAACCATTAGTTCCAATACTGATTGTGGAAACTGTTACTTAACATTAACCATTAGTTCCAATACTGATTGTGAAAACTGTTACTTAACATTAACCATTAGTTCCAATACTGATTGTGGAAACTGTTACTTAACATTAACCATTAGCTCCAATACTGATTGTGAAAACTGTTACTTAACATTAACCATTAGTTCCAATACTGATTGTGAAAACTGTTACTTAACATTAACCATTAGTTCCAATACTGATTGTGAAAACTGTTACTTAGAATAAAAATTGGAGGTCAGCAAGGCTGAATAGATAAGAGCACTGGTTCTAAATCAACTATGGGGGGTTCTACCCCTACACTGGTCAGCTGGATTAAAATGTTGACTTCTCACTGCTGACTTGAGGATGTGAATTACAAGTACCTCTGAAGCCAGAGTGGGGGTCACATGATGGCAAGGAACACCGGAAATAGGGGAAGCCAATTCACACACAAAAATCAGTCCAGTACATTAGAAAGTAGTAGCACGTGTATGGACTGAGTTCAAAGCGAGTGCACAACCAAATAAACCAAGAATAAAAGTTAAGGCCCCTTGTCTCGCCATGAGGTGTGTGCTAGCACCATATTTGTATAGACCATTCAGCACTTAATGGGTGAATTGGTCCGTCTCATGCCAGCTGCAGGTACTTCCCAGGAAATGTCTTGCTGTCCATTTTAGGTTGACTGGAGAAGGTCAACGGCTATGGAAAGCAAGCCTGAAAAAATACATGTCGAAATAAAATGCATTGAGCTACATTCTTGACAAAACAGTGCAACTCGGTTTATGATAGCATCATAAATGTTTCAAATTCAGAATGATGCTAATTGTGGGATCCCACAGAAAATCTTTAACTTAATAAGGACAGCATGTAAAGATGAACGAACAAACAAACTTTATTTTCTTCATGGGGGAAGACTAATAGATACATTTAAAATACGAACAGTGAGATGGGGATGCTTTATGTCACTTTTATTGATTTACTGACTATAGATTGGATTATGAAGACAATGGAGAAATAGATAAATATATTACAATAATAATACAAAAAGCAAGAAGAGCTTTCATAACACTAGGAAATGTGTGGAAGTCAAAAGAAATTACATGTAGCACCAAACTTAGAATACTAGCTCTAATCCGTTCTATTCTATGGATCAGAAACTGGAAAACGACTAAAAGAATCAAGAGGTAAGGTCAATATGAAGGTGCTGGGAAGGACACTTTGACAAAACCTGAGAATTGTAGAATAAGAAAGTCTCTTTTCTGTAACCTATAGGGCCAATGAAATAAAGGGACACCTAAAAACACAAAAGAGAAGAGAATTAGAGACACAGATGAATAATATGGAGAAGACATGGGGGTAACTGACACAGATGGCAAATGATAGGACGACTGTGCACCAGTGGTTGAAGCCGTACACTTCAATTTAGGATTAAGTAGCTGCAGTTGATTGGTCTGCTTAGCTGGCAATATCTGTGTGATATTGGAGGGTGTTAGTCACATATGGGAGGCGTTAGATTTATTGAGAGCAAAAGATAGGGAAGGGAGGGAGACACAAACACATGCACACACACAAAAGAGAGTACAGGGAGAGGTTGAGGAGGGAGAGAGAGATGCACTCGAACACACACAACTTAGTATAGAGAGAATGAGAGAAAGAGAGAGATGACTGCGGGGGTCGGCTCAGCCTCAAAGAATGTGTACTCCAATATATTCTGGAAGGTAAGATGGTTGGTGTGATACTGACCAGGTCACAGATTGTCTGTCGTGTGATCAAGAAAATATGGATGATATGGGAGTAGGGTTCTTACCTTGTAATTGATATGTCTTATCTTTAGCTCTTAATATGCAGATGTGCGATTTGAGTACCAGTTTTGCACACCCCTCTGGTTTCTGAGCTTGGAAAGGGGAAGGAGAGTTCTGCAGCATATTCCCCTGGGAGATGTTACTTTGGTACTGGGTCAGGAGAACAGTCTCTACACAAACCTCATTCCTGTAGATGGCAGCCCTTTTCAGGGTTTAGATAACCTGAACACCAATGCATCGGACTTGAGTTGAAATTCAGTCTTCCAGAGAATTAACCAGCCAACCAGCTAGCTAGCCAACTTTCCAACCAGACTGCCAACCAACCAGCCAGCCCACTAACTAACCGTCAGTCAGCCAACCAACCAACCAACCAACCAACCAACCAATGAGCCAATCAACCAACCAACCAACGAGCCAACCAACCAACCAACCAACCAACCATCCAACCAACCAACCAACCAACCAATGAGCCAACCAACCAACCAACCAACCAACCAACCAATGAGCCAGCCAACCAACCAACCAACCAACCAACCATCCAACCAACCAACCAACCAACCAATGAGCCAACCAACCAACCAACCAATGAGCCAATCAACCAACCAACCAATGAGCCAACCAACCAACCAACCAAATGAGCCAACCAATCAACCAACCAACCAACCAACCATCTTCATCTCACCATTGTATCAGTAGCATAAGAGTCATACTAATTGAATGAATTGCTTGATCTAGGTTCAGAGAACATTATCTATAGCCTAAGATAGCCTCTAAATGAGATATTTCTCTTCTTACAGTGGATTGTTGTATGAACAGAGTGTGTTGGTGTTTTGTGACTCTGGGCATGGATACAGTTGGTGAAAGCGAGATAGTTGTCTTACTAGAGCTAACCGAGGAGGAGCTTGCAAGTCCATCGCCGAAACCATCAAGAGACATGTTCCTGCATCTTCAAGCTGTGTACGAGGAAGCTTTAAAAGGTGCAGTGGCATAAATGATTATGTTGTACTGAGTGTTGTCTTCTTTGCTGCAGTGTGATAGAATTTGTGACAGAGGCCGCTATAGAAGTAATGAGGGGTTGATAGAGGTAATGATATACTTAATGGAAGGAGTATTGATTAATGAATGTAATAAATGATTATTAACTACTGCAAACAGTAATGGAAGACAGTTATCTGTTGGGGTGTCATCCTTGTAGTCAGGACATGTCCATAGTGCGCAGATCCTCCCCCAACATATTCATCAGCATCCAGTGGCTAATCGTGCCAGTTCTGTGTTGGGTGACATTCTCCCAAAGTGCCTCTCATGTCTGGCTGTACCAATTCTTACTTCCAAGTCTCTCATTCTAGACAACAATGTGGATTCTTTGGCATCAAAAGCCTCCGCTCTCCACATCTCTTTAAGGGCATTAACAATATCTGCACAATCCATAGGCTGGACATCTACAGGGGATGCAGAGCCAGCAAGTTTATCAGTTTGTATATTTCCCTCAACATCCTCATGTCCCGTAATGTATAAAAAGCATACCTCCACAGTGATGCAATCTGCTATATATGCATACAAAACCTGCCTCGACCTTTTGAATCATGCTCATTGAATCACTTAGGACACCAGCATGGGTGTGATTCTGTGATTCCAGCCAAATGATAGCCCGTGTCACAGTGATCATCTCAATTGTCATGTTTCTCGTGGTCATAGAGCAGCCACCACTGGCTTCTTGGAGACTGTTTGGCAGCAGGCAGGATTGCAGACTTCTTTACGCAAACATGTCTTAGCCCAGTCCTAACAATAGCATTAACCAATGTGAAGCTGAACACAGATTTTAAACCTGGACATGGGAGTATATGAGGCAGAAAAGTTGTTTGGGGAATTAGAGTCCTTCTGGAGGGTCATGACAAGAGTGAGTGACTTTCTGCAATGTACTTGTTTGCTGCTGTGATGAAGATATATATAATATATTCTGGTTAAATATGTTTCTTGTTAATAGTTTCCTTAATCTGATTAATTTTAGAAATGTTTTTTCATCATTCCGCCTACATGTTTTTCTTCAAATTTTATTTGCATTTGTACCCATTTTCATATTTAATCTTTATTTATGTTTCTTAACCTTAATTTTCCTACTCATTTCAGAACATTTCTCTCCTGATGTTTCCTAAATAAATATTTTAATGTTTTAAAGTCTACTATGGGATTGTCACTGCCTTTTACCAGCCAAATCCAAAAATGCTGTCATGTGAAATACATATTCAAATACTAAAATGGTCTAAGTGCATTCATGTGAAATACACATTATTTAAATACCAGACTTGCCTTAATGCTGTCATGTGTGAAATACATATGCAAATACTAGAGTGACCTTAATGCTGTCATGTGAAATACATATGCAAATACTCAAATGACCTTGATGCTGTCATGTGAAATACATATGCAAATACTAAAATGACCTTAATGCTGTCATGTGAAATACATATGCAAATACTAGAGTGACCTTAATGCTGTCATGTGAAATACAAGTGCAAATACTAAAATGACCTTAATGCTTTCATGTGAAATACACATTATTCAAATACCAGAATGGCCTAAATGCTATCATGTGAAAAACACTTAACCCTGTCTTTGGTTTTTTAGGTGACGTCATTAAAGATATGGGCCACTTCATATTTCATCGTAGCAACATGGGACATGCAGATTACGCCGGCTTTTTCTTCCTGAGGCCAACTTTCCAGTGTTTAAACAAGATACCCTTGCCTGAGTCCCCGTACCTATTTGGCATTCTGATACAGAATTATGAGCTACCCTGGGCCAGAGTGTTTCCTCTACGACTGATGCTGCGTTTGGGAGCAGAGTACAAGTGTTAGTTTTCTGTCGTTCTTAGCTTGTCTTAGTCAGTGTGGTTTTCTTAATGGTAATTTGGTAACTATGTGGGCAAGTGAGTGCAGTTGATAGGGACTATGCTGATAATGTCATGAGCGTGGTTGGTTGAGGGTTTGATGCCTATGTTCAGTGCTCATTAACCAAGGAAAAGACTGACCACCTATTAACGCCTACATAGCGTGATAACCTTCATCACATCATCGATCCATAGTAAATTCCTTCTTTGAAACATGTTTACAAAAAAAGGGTAACTCCCAAGGTGAAATCTCACCTCAAGAGTGGAATCATATACTTGTTGGGAGGTTGGCAAGGCTTTTGGAGTGCTGATGCTGAAATTGCGGGTTCAACCCTGACACCAGTCAGTTGGACTAAAATGTCGACTTCTTGTCCTTGACTTGGAGATGTCGATTACAAGTACCTCTGAAGTCGGAGTGGGTTCGTCTGATGGTGAGGGACACTGGTAATATGGAAAGCTAATCCACACATAAACATCAGTCCAGTGAACTAGATGTAGTAGCATGTGTACGGACTAAGCTTGCGAGCGAGCACAATAAAATATATAGCTGCTGAGGTAGTAATGTAGGCAAAGATGGGGGAAACAGATGTGCAGAAATATGAGTCACACTAAGCAGTGAAAGTTGATTCAGTTGAGTTCACCTCAGGTCATGTGATTATCACAGTTCGGTATTTGGTTATTTATAACAATTACAATCAGTTATTTGTGTTTTCTTTACAAATCGTTGCAATGAACCCCATATATTGGCTGTTTGTGATTTACGAGACAATTTTACATTCAGTAGCTTGCCATTGCTTAATGAAAATGCCAAAATCTCATACCATGGAAATAAATGCAAAACTGTCTGCTTCCAAATCACCTGTCGATGGTTTTGAATTCTCAACTTTGGTGAATTGTTTTGGAATTGGGATATAGTTTTACTATTTCCTAAGCCACAGTGCTGATGACTAATGACTAAACCAAATTATGACTGATGACTAAACCACATGATGACTAAACCACATGATGACTGATGACTAAACCACAGCATAACTAATGACTAAACCACATGATGACTGATGATTAAACCACATGATGACTAAACCACATGATGACTGATGATTGAACCACATGATGACTGATGATTAAACCACATGATGACTAAACCACATGATGACTAAACCACATGATGACTGATGCTTAAACCACATTATGACTGATGCTTAAACCACATGATGACTGATGATTAAACCACATGATGACTGATGATTAAACCACATGATGACTGATGATTAAACCACATGATGACTGATGATTAAACCACATGATGACTGATGACTAAACCACATGATGACTGATGATCAAACCACACAATGACTATACCACATGATGACTGCTTATTAAACCACATGATGACTGATGATTAAACCACATGATGACTGATGATTAAACCACACGATGACTGATGATTAAACCACACGATGACTAAACCACATGATGACTAAATCACATGATGACTAATGATTAAACCACATGATGATTAATGACTAAACCATACAATGACTAATGATTAAATCACACAATGACTAATGACTAAACCACACGATGATTAATGATTCAGTCACAGGCACCTTGCCGTCTTG
The DNA here is from genome assembly GCA_963921405.1 of Cepaea hortensis. Classification (NCBI taxonomy): domain Eukaryota; kingdom Metazoa; phylum Mollusca; class Gastropoda; order Stylommatophora; family Helicidae; genus Cepaea; species Cepaea hortensis. The sequence continues at coordinate 42,874,190 of OY992893.1, forward strand.
ACAGACGATAGTTTGTTAGATTCTGCTTCAATAATAGGCATAATAACCACAATCCATGGTGGTAAGACCAGGGATGGAGTTATACTTTTTAATAGCACACACCTGGGCTGAAATGCAGAGATTATCATGATTAATGACTAAACCTCTTGAAAATGTTCAGTTGAAATTATGTTAAACTTAAACAACTTAAAAAAAAAACACAACTAAAAACATCTACTATTTGCCACATCTCAAATTTGTTTAAACTGTATCCCTTCATTTGTGCAAATTTTCTGGCATGAAACATGTTCATAGTTCTAATAGATACAAAGCTTTGAGGTTTTAAGTTGCACCCCTTTCACAACACTTTCTAAACAAAGAGAGCTTGCTATGGGTCTGTGGAGTGTTAGGACCAACCCATTTTGTAGATTTGAACACACAGAGGAATAAGTGGTCAGTGTTTACCACTCTTAACAGCTGGCTTCCACAGGATCCAATCATTCTCTGACACAGCTCATGGCTTTATCAATGAAATCTCCAAACAATTGCACCTGTGTGCCCATTATTACACCCTCTAGGTCAGTGGTTCTCAACCTTTTTTGGCCAGTGCCCCCCTTCACCATATTTTCAGAACGTCATTCCCCCCTCCTTTCATATTTCCTACCTAAAAATTTGGCCCGTGCCCCCCTTCACCATATTTTCAGAACGCCATTCCCCCCCCCCCTTTTGTATTTCCTACCTAAAAAATCCCCCCCCCCCTTTTGCACAGTATACGTAATAATGGAAGCTAAATTAAATAGCACATACTAAAACAAGTCTAGACGTCCACATAAAACATGATTTGTGGGTCTACTTACTTTATAAAATGAATTTTAGAAGGGTGAGACGACGTACAGAACCGTAAAGTATGAAGGGAAAAACAATATCAAGTAATCGGTTCTTGTATTTACGCGATCTTGAAATAATCTTAATTCCCCCCCTGGAAACCCTAAAATTCCCCCCTGGGGGGGGGGGGGGGGGAAATTCCCCACCGGTTGAAAACCACTGCTCTAGGTGCTAAAAATATTGGACAGAAACAAATAAGAGGTCAAATTAAATATCAGTGTTCTGATATTCTTCTTTTCTGCCCTATGTCGCATGCTGGAGCATGGGCCCTCAACTAACCCCAAGCCTTTTGCTGTATTCTGCAGCTGCCTCCTTGGCCTCCCTATATGATTGATCACTGTCTCTGATCCTCTTGTCTGCCTCCTTGGCCTCCCTATATGATTCATCACTGTCTCTGATCCTCTTGTCTGCCTCCTTGGCCTCCCTATATGATTCATCACTGTCTCTGATCCTCTTGTCTGCCTCCTTGGCCTCCCTATATGATTCATCACTGTCTCTGATCCTCCCTCTTGTCTGCCTCCTTGGCCTCCCTATATGATTCATCACTGTCTCTGATCCTCTTGTCCATGTGTTCTTAGGTCTCTCTCTGTTTTGTTTGCCAGCATGAAACTGATCACCTCACTTGAGTTCTATTTAGTAAAAAAAATAGCTTAAAATCATATCCCCAATATGCCAGGATGACATTTAACTTGGGCTCTTTAATGTGCATATTTGCCCGTGTTTTTCCGGGGCCCATAAGGAAAGCAAAGAATAGTAACACATAACTTTCCATGCATGTCATAAGAGACAACAAAGGAGGGTTGGTGTGAGACTGGCTACCCGATCCTATAGAAGATTTTGGCTGGAAAATCCACCCAATCATGAACAAGCCTACAAAGGACTTGACTTGAGTTGGTTGAAATTCAACTGAAGAACAGTGTGTTTTATATTGAATTTTAAAACCTGTGTAATATGGATATAGAAAGAATACTTCTTTATCTGTTATTTTGTCTGTTTTGTATTATTCTAGTTCTTAATTGCTACTCATGTAAACTCAGCACAGATAGCTTTCTATGACTAATTTCATAATTCTCTTTCACATAAAAACAAAGTTAGTTGCGTAACCTTTACAGGATGTTGCTGTCAACCCCAGCATATTTTGACTGTTTGTAATTTCTTGACAAACTTATGTTCAGTGATTTGCCATTGCTTTCTGAATGACCTGCACTCATATCACTATATGACAACCAGCACGAGGCGGTCTGCTTCCAAATCGCCCACAGCTGTGTTTTGAGCGCACTGTGCAGTATTACAAATTGCGTTCATAACTCCTTCGCCATGGCGATTTATTCACATAAATCATGCATTAATCCTTTTTTTTTTTACAGATTACCCTTGTCCGCTGGTAAGCATTAGGGACAGGAAACCAGTGTTCTTTGAGATTGGCCACACCATCATCAACCTATTGGCAGATTTCCGCAGTTACCAGTACATGTTGCCACAGATTAAAGGAGTCACCATTCACATGGAGAACAAGAAAACAGTCATCAGTCTTCCCAGAAATCAGTACAATGACGTAAGATAGTGTTGATCTGTGTCTCTAAGATTTGACATCATACACACAGGGCAAACCCATAGGTGCTCTGTCTGACTCAGTCAGCATCATGCGGGGTAGATCCTGATTCTTCCTTTAAGTACGCTGGTTGTAAACAGATAATGAGGAGTAGATGTTGATTGGTCCATTAAGTACACTGGTTGTAAACACATCATGAGGGGTAGATGCTGATTGGTTCATTAAATGCTTTTTAAAAAAATCTTCATTGTGCTCAGCAACAATCCTTTACTCTAGCCAGTATGTTATTGGAGTTTCTATATAATGGGGATTAGGTCTAGACACTCTTGGTGTGATGAGAGGAGACACTCTTGGTGTGATGAGACACTCTTGGTGTGATGAGAGGTCTTTGTGGTATGGAAGTCATGGTGTCTAATCATTATCACCACCGTCTAGTGCCATCTCCACATTCAAGGTCAGCTATAATGATTCTCCAGTGCCCACTGTCCTGCATTTTCACAGCTTATTCACAAAATCTTCTTTCAGGCCACCTTTTTACGTTTTCCAGCCACATGTAACTTTGTCTTCCTATAATATGTTTCCCTCCCACTCTTCCCTTCAGCACATCCTTTAACATGGAGCAGCGTTTCTTCTCATGGTCAGAGTACCACATTGATCTGGCCTGAGTGTGGTGCCTGCATCTAGGTCAAGAAGTCCTGGGTTTGTACCAGGTTAAAGAACAGCTTCAAGAAGAAGCACTGATGTCACACTTCTCCCGATCACTGGGTAAAACGTAAAGTACAGGATCCTTTCACATGCCTTAAAGCGTATCATCATGATATATGATGCAAGCCCCTTGCTTTTATAGACCAGTTGGCACTCGATAAGTCGCTAGGTATAGATGGAGATGAAAGAAAGAAGAAGAAGAATGAACCACACGTTCAAATGCCAGTCACTGGTACAATGTGCTGTTATGATAGATAGTGTTTCTGAGAGGATATGATGTTAAAGGAAAAGTAAATGACCCTTGTAAAGGTCTACAGCACATTGGGTATATGGTGCTAACTCCATCTTGTGTACATACCACTTGGCTCTCCCTGGAACATGCCAGCATCATATTGTGTACATACCACTTGGCTCTCCCTGGATGATGTCAGCATCATGTTGTGCACAGACCACTTGGCTCTCCCTGGATGATGTCAGCATCATATTGTGCACAGACCACTTGGCTCTCCCTGGATGATGCCAGCATCATATTGTGCACAGACCACTTGGCTCTCCCTGGATGATGTCAGCATCATGTTGTGTACATACCACTTGGCTCTCCCTGGATGATGTCAGCATCATATTGTGTACAGACCACTTGGCTCTCCCTGGATGATGCCAGCATCATATTGTGCACAGACCACTTTGCTCTCCCTGGATGATGTCAGCATCATGTTGTGTACAGACCACTTGGCTCTCCCTGGATGATGTCAGCATCATGTTGTGCACAGACCACTTGGCTCTCCCTGGATGATGCCAGCATCATATTGTGCACAGACCACTTGGCTCTCCCTGGATGATGCCAGCATCATATTGTGCATAGACCACTTGGCTCTCCCTGGATGATGCCAGCATCATATTGTGCACAGACCACTTGGCTCTCCCTGGATGATGCCAGCATCATATTGTGCACAGACCACTTGCTCTCCCTGGATGATGTCAGCATCATATTGTGCACAGACCACTTGGCTCTCCCTGGATGTTGTCAGCATCATATTGTGTACAGACCACTTGCTCTCCCTGGATGATGTCAGCATCATATTGTGCACAGACCACTTGCTCTCCCTGGATGATGTCAGCATCATATTGTGCACAGACCACTTGCTCTCCCTGGATGATGTCAGCATCATGTTGTGCACAGACCACTTGCTCTCCCTGGATGATGTCAGCATCATGTTGTGTACAGACCACTTGGCTCTCCCTGGATGATGTCAGCATCATATTGTGCACAGACCACTTGGCTCTCCCTGGATGATGCCAGCATCATATTGTGCACAGACCACTTGCTCTCCCTGGATGATGTCAGCATCATATTGTGCACAGACCACTTGCTCTCCCTGGATGATGTCAGCATCATATTGTGCACAGACCACTTGGCTCTCCCTGGATGATGTCAGCATCATATTGTGCACAGACCACTTGGCTCTCCCTGGATGATGTCAGCATCATATTGTGCACAGACCACTTGCTCTCCCTGGATGATGTCAGCATCATGTTGTGCACAGACCACTTGCTCTCCCTGGATGATGTCAGCATCATGTTGTGTACAGACCACTTGGCTCTCCCTGGATGATGTCAGCATCATATTGTGCACAGACCACTTGGCTCTCCCTGGATGATGCCAGCATCATATTGTGCACAGACCACTTGCTCTCCCTGGATGATGTCAGCATCATATTGTGCACAGACCACTTGCTCTCCCTGGATGATGTCAGCATCATATTGTGCACAGACCACTTGCTCTCCCTGGATGATGTCAGCATCATGTTGTGTACAGACCACTTGCTCTCCCTGGATGATGTCAGCATCATGTTGTGTACAGACCACTTGGCTCTCCCTGGATGATGTCAGCATCATGTTGTGTACAGACCACTTGGCTCTCCCTGGATGATGTCAGCATCATGTTGTGTACAGACCACTTGGCTCTCCCTGGATGATGCCAGCATCATGTTGTGCACAGACCACTTGGCTCTCCCTGGATGATGTCAGCATCATGTTGTGTACAGACCACTTGGCTCTCCCTGGATGATGTCAGCATCATGTTGTGTACAGACCACTTGGCTCTCCCTGGATGATGTCAGCATCATGTTGTGTACAGACCACTTGGCTCTCCCTGGATGATGTCAGCATCATGTTGTGTACAGACCACTTGGCTCTCCCTGGATGATGTCAGCATCATGTTGTGTACAGACCACTTGGCTCTCCCTGGATGATGTCAGCATCATGTTGTGTACAGACCACTTGGCTCTCCCTGGATGATGTCAGCATCATGTTGTGTACAGACCACTTGGCTCTCCCTGGATGATGTCAGCATCATGTTGTGTACAGACCACTTGGCTCTCCCTGGATGATGTCAGCATCATGTTGTGTACAGACCACTTGGCTCTCCCTGGATGATGTCAGCATCATGTTGTGTACAGACCACTTGGCTCTCCCTGGATGATGTCAGCATCATGTTGTGTACAGACCACTTGGCTCTCCCTGGATGATGTCAGCATCATGTTGTGCACAGACCACTTGGCTCTCCCTGGATGATGTCAGCATCATGTTGTGTACAGACCACTTGGCTCTCCCTGGATGATGTCAGCATCATGTTGTGTACAGACCACTTGGCTCTCCCTGGATGATGTCAGCATCATGTTGTGTACAGACCACTTGGCTCTCCCTGGATGATGTCAGCGTCATATTGTGCACAGACCACTTGGCTCTCCCTGGATGATGTCAGCATCATGTTGTGCACAGACCACTTGGCTCTCCCTGGATGATGTCAGCATCATGTTGTGTACAGACCACTTGGCTCTCCCTGGATGATGTCAGCATCATGTTGTGTACAGACCACTTGGCTCTCCCTGGATGATGCCAGCATCATATTGTGCACAGATCACTTGGCTCTCCCTGGATGATGCCAGCATCATATTGTGCACAGACCACTTGGCTCTCCCTGGATGATGTCAGCATCATGTTGACTGCCTCTCTTCCCAGGACATTTCCTGGTACCCATTTGAAGTTGGGTTAAGCTGGAAGCCCACTCCAATGTTATAATTCTACCTCAATGAGGAGCTGAACACATGATATTCCGGGATATGGTTGTACGACCCATATTTCCAGTGATGAATGATCCACAAGGGGTCAAATCCTAGTATTCATGCTGGCAACTTTACTTTCCCAGAAACATTTCTGTACCTGGGTCGATGTGAGATTTGGCTTAAATTCTGCCACCTCAGAGAATGTAACTTTAGACCTTTGTAGGTATGTCTCCATCTCCTCAGCAACCGTGACTCTCCGAACCTCTCCGTCATGTGATAAACTGATACAGTTGGTGTTGCTTATATTATTGCTTGTTGCCCATCATTCTCTGTCTTCCTCTGCCTCACTTGCCTAGTATTTTCCCACACAAGGCTAATTTCTTTATTCCAACTCTTCTATTGTTATTGCCCATAAATGTCATGTTTCCTGTCCTCATGGTTTAAATGAGAGTTCTTGTGTCACCTCCAGCTCTCAGAATTTAATTTTTCCTGAAGATTTTTCCTTCTATGGGTCTGAGATGTGATAGGGTCATCACATTTTGTGGGCTTAAATGCACGGAGGAATTCTTTCTCTCACTTAACAGGCGATGAGCCCTTACAAATAACTCTCGTCTGACTGTGTTTATGACATTCTCAGCTCAGTTCCCTATCTACTTTGCTAACATACATGCTAGCATTCAGTACCTGAACATTTATTTTCCTGTCTGTCCACAATATTCTCAGCATTCTTTTTAGATACCACATCTCCACCGCCTTAGTTTCTTTGCTATTTCATTATTCATTGTCTAGCATTAGCATACACACAGAAGAACTTGCCATACACAACCTTTCAGTAAGTGGATTTGTGTACTTGTCTTGATATTTCTGTTTTTCATGACGTTGCTCGTGCTAGTAAAAGAATCTTTGGATATGCCGATTCTGTTCTTTATGTCTTTGTCACTGCAGCCAGTTGGACACATGTATCGGGATATTGAGTCGAATGAAGACTAAAGGCATGTCAGTACACTCATGAACCAACCATTGCTCTTGTAGGCAGTCTCCATGGTGAAGTGGTTAAACCACCTGCCTTGCCCTCTGAAGGTTGTCAGTTTGATTCTGGCTTTTGTCGTTCGATGAAAGAGTGCAATTTTCTTGGAGATTTCTGGGGGTCGTTACTGGAGCTATGAAGTTCGTGCTTTGTGCAATGCTTTTGGCAGGTTGCCATGTGGAACAAACAAACAAATGAACGAACGAACAAAGAAACTTTATTTTCAAAGGGTTAAGAATTGGGCACGCAGGCCTGTCTGACATTCTGCCCTTCTTATATCTTTCCTCTCATACGTTATTTCATTCATATATCTCTTATAAAGCTAATCTAGGTCAACAACAAAACAATGTGCATTAAGATGCATAGAAAATAATCAATAATACACTAAAGCAATATTTAACAAGACCATTATAATTACCTGAGGTATCTGTGATTTACATATATATATATATATATTTTTTTTTTTTGCATATCCTTTACAGGACATCGCTGTCAACAGCAGCATCTTTCAGCTGTCTGTTGATTTCTTGGCAAGATTATGCTCAGTAGTTTGCCATTGCTTTCTGAGCGGCCGGCTCAGTTATCCCGCAAGTCACCAGCAGGGGTCGAACCGCTCCCAGTTCTCTCCTGCTACAAGACTCTGCGTGATAAACGGGATTACGGAGAAAGTGTTGTAACCCCTCAGCCAGAGAGACCGGCACATTACATATATGGAGATGTTTATTATAGTAGTTGTCATTTGAGATAATTACTATTATTTAATTTTTTGTTTTGTTTTTAGCATGTTTCAATGTGTGCGCAGATCCCCTTGGTGCCATGACACATGGCAGTTAAGAATCATCTATTGCTATCTTCTTCTATCTCTTTTTCCACAAATCTTTCCAGGTGTCACATATTCTAGATTTATCATCTTGTAATTTGGACAAAATTGATGACTGCCTCTTTCCGATATTTGTGGTAAGTTTGTGTCTTAGCCTCTTTCAAAACATTTAAATAGCTCATTTTGGCTGTCCAAGGAGTTTTCAGCATTCTTTTGTAAAACCACATCTCTGAGGCCTCAAGGGATTTGTTTACTTGGTTACTATTTGTCCAGGATTCACAGCCAATTGCTACAACTGGTTCTATGCAACAGGCAAGAATTCAAGGACAGTGATTTATTGCATAACATGTTCTTTTTATAAAATGTACTTTTGGCTGGTCCTATTCTGTTCTTTATCTCTGTGATACTTCTTCCATCTGATGGTAGCAATGTCCCTAGATCCTCACACACTCATCTGTTTCATTGCAGATAATGAAGGCTGTGCGTAACAGCAATGAGCATGTGATGGCACTGGGATCTTCATTCAGCACAGAGGCAGACTCTCACCTTGTGTGTATACAGAGTGAAGATGGGAGCTACCAGACTCAGGCCATCAACATCCAGGACAAGCCAAGACTGGGTTAGTTCAGAATGAAATGCATATCTGTTTTATTGTTGACCGATATCTGTTTGTTGTTGTTACAGATCCAGGATTGCTGGGACTTTGTGTTCAACAGTACCATTTTTATTTTCAGTGACATGTTTGTTTTGCGGTATTAGTGATATCTACAGAATGACCTGGCTGACTATGATTGCTCCTGTGTTTTCTTCCTTTGTTCTCAACGTTAATTATTCTGTTGTTGGCGTTTGCTCACTATGAACTCAGGCTACTACTTCTAGCGCACAGGACTGACTTTTTGTGTTTGGATTAGCTTTCCTTATTACCAATGTTTCTCGCCATCAGGCGAACCCACTCTGACTTCATCATCATCATCATGTGCCATGCCAGTAAGCGTGGGCGGTCATGTTTTGCCATCTCACTTGATCACCAGAATCGTGGATCAGCTCAGTGTTCTTGTCTCAACCATACAACGTGGCCAAGCCATCCAGGTATATTTACTTCTCTGTCCTCCCCTTGTTCTCTTCCCCTCGATCTTGCCTGTTGTCACCATGTTCTCATATTTATTTCTTCTCATAACGTGACCAAAAAACTGTGACTGTCTACGTCTAATTTCTCTAATCAGTTTATGGTTTTCATTTGTTTCTTGTAGGACTTTGTCATTGGTTTTTCTGTCTGGTATTTTTTGCATTCTCCTCAGAAACCATATTTCCACCCCATCAAATGTTTTTCAGCTTGTCTGCTCATTGTCCACGCTTCACATCCATTCAAAAGCACAGGTCCTATGTATTTATACCGATTCACTTGTTTAACAATATTCCCATTTACTTGTATATTACATTGTGATATTTCCTTCTTCTTAGTGACGACCATAATCTGTGTCTTCTTACAATTTAATTCTAACCCAAGTTGTTCACTGTGTGCAACAATCGCATATACAAGTAAATGGGCATTTACTTAAACAAGTGAATCGGTACAGTTATCTTGGAACAGTCATAACATTAGAAGGGAGATGCCTCGAAGAGATTAGAACAAGAATTGCCATTGTGAAGGTATTCTGCATACTGTATTGTTCATTCTGTAATGGCCAGGCATTCTTTATTGTTCATTCTGTAATGCCCAGGCATTCTGTATTGTTTATTCTGTAATGCCCAGGCATTCTGTATTCTGTATTGTTTATTCTGTAATGCCCAGGCATTCTTTATTGTTCATTCTGTAATGCCCAGGCATTCTGTAGTGTTTGTTCTGTAATGCCCAGGCATTCTGTATTGTTCATTCTGTAATATCCAGGCATACTGTATTGTTCATTCTGTAATATCCAGGCATTCTGTATTGTTTGTTCTGTAATGCCCATGCATTCTGTATTGTTTGTTCTGTAATGCCCAGGCATTCTTTATTGTTCATTCTGTAATGCCCAGGCATTCTGTATTCTGTATTGTACATTCTGTAATGCCCAGGCATTCTGTATTCTGTATTGTACATTCTGTAATGCCCAGGCATTCTGTATTCTGTATTGTACATTCTGTAATGCCCAGGCATTCTGTATTCTGTATTGTACATTCTGTAATGCCCAGGCATTCTGTATTCTGTATTGTACATTCTCTAATGCCCAGGCATTCTGTATTCTGTATTGTACATTCTGTAATGCCCAGGCATTATGTATTCTGTATTGTACATCCTGTAATGCCCAGACATTCTGTATTCTGTATTGTACATTCTGTAATGCCCAGGTATTCTTTATTGTTCATTCTGTAATGCCCAGGCATTCTGTATTCTGTATTGTACATTCTGTAATGCCCAGACATTCTGTATTCTGTATTGTACATTCTGTAATGCCCAGACATTCTGTATTGTACATTCTGTAATGCCCAGGCATTCTGTATTCTGTATTGTGCATTCTGTAATGCCCAGGCATTCTGTATTCTGTATTGTACATTCTGTAATGCCCAGGCATTCTGTATTCTGTATTGTACATTCTGTAATGCCCAGACATTCTGTATTCTGTATTGTACATTCTCTAATGCCCAGGCATTCTGTATTCTGTATTGTACATTCTGTAATGCCCAGGCATTCTGTATTCTGTATTGTACATTCTGTAATGCCCAGGCATTCTGTATTCTGTATTGTACATTCTGTAATGCCCAGACATTCTGTATTCTGTATTGTACATTCTGTAATGCCCAGGCATTCTGTATTGTGTATTGTATATTCTGTAATGCCCAGGCATTCTTTATTGTACATTCTGTAATGCCCAGGCATTCTGTATTCTGTATTGTACATTCTGTAATGCCCAGGCATTCTGTATTCTGTATTGTACATTCTGTAATGCCCAGGCATTCTGTATTCTGTATTGTACATTCTGTAATGCCCAGGCATTCTGTATTCTGTATTGTACATTCTGTAATGCCCAGGCACTCTTTATTGTACATTCTGCAATGCCCAGGCATTATACTTCATCTAACATTTGTTAGTGTCTGCCTCCGTAATCTTCCATTAGAATTATCTGGGCTTTCTTTTAAGTCAACAGTCACATGTTACATGTTTATCTAATTGTAACTAGACATAATTCATGAATTTGAAGTTCATGTTTGTGGTCATCATACAGAAAAGCATCTGCTAGAATGCTGGGTTCCCATTCTGGAGATATGGGTTTGAATCCTTGGTAAGGTGTGAATTTTTTTTTCTGTTGGGAAGAAAAAAACAACCTCACCGTAAGGAACTATAGGCAGTAATAACAGTTATATTCAAATGTGTTCAAAATATAATACTTTAGCCATTGTCTATTGTGATTTACGATAATAGAATAACATCGCCTACACAGGTGTGTTTATTTTTCTTTTCCAGTAACAGGAGCAAGTTTTGTTGTTTTCAACGGGGCCCTGAAGCTGAGCTCAGGGTTGCGGGCCAAGTCCAGTATTGTTGAGGATGGTCTAATGGTGCAGGTGTTACCAGATGCTTTAGCCAGCATTAAAGAAGCCATTAAGAACACCACTGACTACACTGTTCAGTGTGGGCTGCTGGATGCTGCCACAAGTGAAGAAGTGGTTGAGCTGAGATGGGTGGATCATAATAGGAACTTCAATATTGGGTAAGCTTTTTTTATTGGAAGGATATGATACCAAAGGAAAATAAAGGACCCTTTTTGCATGTTTTGTGGCTAGCCTTATATATAAATCTGTTTATATATTCCGCAAGGTGTGGTGACATAATGGTTAGTGCGCTTGCTTGCCAACACAGTGGTCCAGATTTAAAACCAAGTAGTGGCAGGGTTTGTTGCCAGCCAGTACAGCTCTTGCCCAAGTGTTACAAGGGCCTATAAAGGAAGCAAAGAACAGTAACACTGTAGCCCATCATGCATGTGTTTAGGGGCAACCCAGGAGGGTTGATGTGAGACCAATTATCTCATAGTGTAGAACAAGGGTTTAAAGGACTCCTGAGGGTTGTTGCTGGAGCTACGGAGTTCGTGCTTTGTGTGACGCTTTCTGCGCTGTGGATAGAGACTGAGCCATATGGGATAAAACCTGGTGCAATGGAGGCGACCGTGTTGACTTTCTTGAAAAGGTTTTAAAAGGCAAGATGATCAACTTCATTGCACCAGGTTTTATCCCACATGGCTCAATCTCTTTCCCCAGGGCGGCCTGTCAAAAGCAGTACACAAAGCATGAACTTCGTAGCTCCAATGATGATTTCCAGGATCTCCATGAAAATTGCACTCATGAAGCAAATGATGTAGACCAGAATCAAAACACAACCTTCGGAATGTGAAGCAGGTGTCGTAACCACTTTGCCATGGAACACTTTAGCTGCAAAAGTCCAGTAATCAAGTACAAATTTACAAAGGACTTGGTATGAGTTAGATGAGGGTCTATGAACCGCTGGGAGACGAAAGGCAGCAAATAATAATAATAAGAAATTACAGGATTGTATTTTGATTAGCACAGCTCTGGGGTCAACCAAATCTTGCAAAAAGGGTCCTGTAGTAAATTAAAGAATGTTCTGGAGTCTATCTGGGAAGAGAAAACATTGAAGAAGGGAGCTGCTACCTTTCCTTATTATACTGTGACCTGGTATACATGAAGACCAACAACTCACATATAACAGCGGTATCTTCCTTGGGACTATCTGTTGTAATGTACATATTGTTTACATGTGAACTTTTATTTAAATATAGCATTATTCTTTGATATAATTGCAGTTGTAAGTACACACATCTACCAATGGATTGGCCCAGAGTTCAATTTATAGAGTGGCGGAGTTTCATTTTTTCAAACCAGTTTGCCTCAGGTTAATTCAGCCTCATAAATTAGATACCTGAGTTCTAGTCAAGTAGAATCGGCCAGGCAGCACTGGCCATATAGTCCTTCATGTGCCATTTGATAACAGAAAATATAAACCAAACCCAATTCCCCAAATACGGCCTGTAAACGGACTTTAAAAATAAAAACTTTATTGTTATTCTATGATGGGAGCCAAAATAGTTTAGTTAACCGACTCACTAACTGACATGAATAGTTGTCTGGGTTCACTCCCTAATTGAGGAAGGATTTTTTTCTTACTACATACAGCAGAAATGTGGTTAAACAAAGGAAAATGCAGTGAACAGATATAAATATGAATGAGGCAGTACTTCAAGAAACAGATGAGATCCATGCAATGATTAGAGAAATTAGACATCGGTTAGATATTTGTTGGGCATGTAATGGGAAGAAATACACTTGAAAAACTTAGCAAAAACTGGCAAACCCCATGGGGAAGGGGTCAGAGGAACACAAAGAGATAAATATATATATTATGTATCTTGGCCACATGGTATAGTTAAGACAAGAATACAAATCTGATCAGAGACTGGTGATCACATGGGATAACAGCGTTATGATCAGCCTTGATTATAGACATGGCACAGGATGATAGTAATGATGACATTCGTCTCTGGAATTGACTCAGTTTTGTGACAAGGCACAGGTGGATAGTAATAATGACATTCATCTCTGGAATTGACTCATTTTTGTGACAAGAGAATGACAATAAGATCAAGACAGTAAGATCGGTACATGAAATATTTTGAACCATACCACGCTTCGTTGAACCACACACATGTCCAGTCTGCAACAAGGAAGCCGACGAGCAACTGTTTAGTATATGCGAGGGTTATTCCAAACATCAACCGCCGATTGGCTGGTAACTATTTAAAAATTGACAGTAACATCTAAAGTTACATACATCACTGCATTACTTTTCCACATAGTCATCATCTAAATTCAGGCACTTGTACCATGGCACACAGTTTTGAGTATCATAAAGGAACAACGCTGCCAAGGTACTTAGCCAGTTGTTGACTCTCTCCATGAGCTCCTCAGCAGTGTTGAAGCGCTGGGTAGTCAGCCAGACCGAAGAGATGATAATCACTGGTGTCAAGTTCGGGCTGTAAAAGGGGTGGGGTTAAAGCCTTTGTGCTAGCAGCAGTGTGGGGCCACGTGTTGTCGTGCAGAATAATGACGCCACTAGTGAGCATTCTGTGCCTTTTGTTTTGGATCGACTGACGTAACTTCTTCAGTGTTTCACAATTAACTTCCATCAACAAAATGCCCTTGCGGTCCCAGAACACTGTAACCAACATGAATGTTGCCCTTGTCCACCCTCATCATACACATCTTTACGCCCATCTCTGAATTTCCAGCACTAATCCCTCACAGTACTGTCATTCATAACATTATCATCATATACATGACACAATCAACTATGAATCTCGGCCGCATTTTGACCTTCTGTTTATTCATTTGCGATTCGTGAACCACTGAACAAATGTTACTGTAGGTTGATATGCAGTGAGCTAAAAGACTACTGAATGCTGCAAGCAATGAACGGTGTCGCTATTGCAACTGGTTTATTTTTTACCAGCCAATTGGAGGTTGGTTTTGGAATAGACCTCATATTTTTATGTAGAGTTTTTCATGTAGTTGTTTGTATCAGTGTAAGTTTATAGTTTGTATGCTGATGAAAGCTTTAACCGCAACATCCATTGTATCACTTGTGCTTGTGTTTTAGTAAGGCTTACCGATTCTACTTCTTGTTTTTGTTGATTCATTCATGAAATATTTTGGGAACATAAAAAAAAAAACAAAGACATGTGACTACCATAGCAGAATATTAAGACTGTCAACGTCTCGCACGCACACAGGTATTCTAACTCCTTCATACGCACTCAAGAAAACATCAGTCGTACGTATGGGTTTTTACAATTTATTCAGGCGAACCTGATCATCGTCACAATGTGCATACAGGCGGTGAATTCATTACATACATATACAAATGCCGCCTTACAAACGCTTATAGCACACAGCCAATTACGCAAGTCCTACACTCGCTATCTTCAAACTAGCACTCTCGCAAAAGCTATACACTCGCTCTAGAAAACACAACGTCCTTCCCCTGAAACTGTCTGAGTCCCGTCTGACGTTCTCAAACTGGTCGGCAGGTCTCGTGGTACTAGACCTCGTGCCTTTCGTGACCACCGTGCTGTCTTAGCAGTCACGTAGTACTGCAGTCCGTCCGTGTTAGGTTAGGTCAATCAGTGTACTGCCGTCTAGTCCGTTCAGGGCAGTGTCCCGTGAACTTATGTCCCCTCCTATCACTCGGTCTTGTCCTGTCGGTGTCCTGTCTATGACAGGCCTGTGTCCCCACCTAAGTCCTGTCTCCAATCTATCTACTGTCCTGTAGATGTCCTGTCTTATGACCGCTCTGTGTCCTGACTTATGTCCTTACCTATGTCCTGTATATCATTATCTCTGTAGTTCTGACTCTATTCTGTCCATTGTCCTCTCTATGTCCTGTACCTATTCTCCCAACACCCTGACAAAGACAGTAAAGGTTAGGTCCCCTTTACATGCATTAGGGCAGACTGGGCACATGTTCCTAGATGCATAATTGTACAGACCAATCAGCACTCAGGGGGGTGTGGTCAGCGTCACACCGGTCACCGTTACTTCCCAAGACACTACCTGGTACCTATTTTATGCTGGGTCGACCTGAGAGCCATGGTTAATTTTACAAATTTGTATCTGCTGCAGTGTACATTGAACCCCTTACCATCAGAAAGGCAGGCTAGTGTAGCCACCACACGACTGTGCGGCTCCACAATAAAAATTTTTGTTTTGTTTTGCATATCCTATTTACAGGACATTGCTGTCAACGCCAGCATTTTACTGCTGTTGTTGTCTTGGAAAGTTTACGTTCAGTAGTTTGACAGTACAAGTTACTGTGGCTTTATTTGTTACTTTTTCTTTTACACTTTTTTCTTCTATTTGTCGAAATTTATTGTACCGATAGATAGTTCTAGGTCTGTCCAGGAGGGGGAGGAAGGTTACACTCATATCAGTTCTATTAACAGATAGCTTTTTATAGTGCTTTATATAATAATTTCTCTTCATGCAGTGTCAAAAGCTACATCGATGGGACATCTCTCGAAGGAGTGGACATGATCACTATAAAGCCCCCAGTGGATTACGCTGGAGAAACACTGGCAATTCGTTGGACCAGAGTCTACTTCCTCCAGTGCCAGGACTCTCACACTCGTCAATCTGACTCCATTAACATGAATCAGCTGATGGAGGACATCGCACATGCCTGTTGCTCTGCCCTGGTCAAGCATTTAGATGAACTGAAGAAGGAGGGTCAGGTCAAGCTGGGACTTAGGGTCAACCTCACCAGAGACTCTGTAAGTTGTTAACATTTATTGTGGGGGAAAGTATTTAACATTTGTTGTGTGGGAAAGCTGGGGCTTGGGGTCAACTTCATCAAGACTCTGTAAGTATTTGACATTTATTGTGCGGAAAGCTGGGTCTTGGGGTCAGTCTCACTAGAGACTCTTAAGTATTTAACACTTATTGTGGGGGAAAGCTGAGACTAGGGGTCAGCCTCATCAGAGACTGTAAGTATTTAACATTTATTGTGGGGAAAAGCTGAGAATGAGGGTCAACCTCTCCAGAAATTCTGTATTTAACATTTATTGTGGGGGAAAGCTGGGACTTGTGGTCAACCTCAGCAGACACTTCGTCCTCCAGTATATAATGACAGTTATTTGATCAGACTTCCTCCTCCAGTATATAATGACACTTATTTTGATCACACTTCCTCCTCCATTATATAATGACACTTATTTTTATCATACTTCCTCCTCCAGTATATAATGACACTTATTTTGATCACACTTCCTCCTCCAGTATATAATGATGCTTAGTTTGATCACACTTCCTCCTCCAGTATATAATGATGCTTAGTTTGATCACACTTCCTCCTCCAGTATATAATGATGCTTAGTTTGATCACACTTCCTCCTCCAGTATATAATGATGCTTAGTTTGATCACACTTCCTCCTCCAGAATATATCTCATCTCATCATGTTCCTCTTGTACCTTGCGGTGTTGAGGTGAAGGATAAACAACGGGAGATTGTCCGCTTATGGGCTTCATGTAACGATATTCTCATGGACTCTGTTATTCCCTGCGGCCATCATTTACGTGGTCGGCCTCTTCCTCTGCTTCCCTCTGGTCTGTACATCATTGCTTGTTGTGGTATACTGTTAGTTGGTAACCTACTTGCATGGCCAAACCATTTGAATTGCTGCCTTCTATTAAAATCTAGTGCAGCTATAACCCCCACTTTAGTCCTGATTTCTTCATTTCTGATCTTATCTCTTCTTGATACATTGAGTATTCTTCTCAGGAATCTCATTTCTGTTGTTGTGATTTTTCTTTTCTCTTTTTCTGTCATTGTCCAGGTTTGGCATTAGTAACATAGAGTTGGTAGGAAGATTGTGTTGTAAAGTGCTTTCTTAGTAGTTATTGATTCATGTTTGTTTTTTAGTATTGGTGCCATTTGTCCAATGAGTTGGTTTGCCTTATTGCACCTATTTTCAATCTCGTCTTCTCATTTGCCATTTGATGATATTTTACTTCCTAGGTACTTGAAACTTTTTACTTGTTTCAAGGGATGTTCGTTTAGGTGAATTGTTGTTGGTTTTTTTTTTCTTTAGTTATAGTCATTACCACTGTTTTGCTTGTGCTAATTTTCATGTTATGTTCCCTACACATTTCGTTTAGACTATTTATGTGGTCTTGTAATTCAGCTTCTGATTTTGCTATTGGTGCTTGGTCGTGCGCAAACAGGAATTCTCTAATGGTTAGATTTGCAGATGATTCTTCTTCTGTGTTCTCCTCATGCGGTGTTCTTGTGGTCTCCGTTTGGCTGGTTTCTTTACATATGTTGTCTATATATGTTATAAACAAGAGAGGGGACAGGACACAACCTTGTTGTACTCTGGATCTTATGTTGAAGGGTTCTGAGTGTCCTCCAGTTGCTCGCACTATGCATTCACTATTGTTGTATAAACTTCTACAAAGGTTTGTTATATGTGTACTCACTCCATATTGTTTAAGGATTTCCCACAGCTTGTTTCTATCTACTCTATCAAATGCCTTTTCTTGGTCGACAAAGGCTAAGTAGAGTGTTTCATTGAATTCGATTGATATTTCTATAAGTTGCCTAAGAGCAAAAATGGCATCTGTGCATCCTTTGTTTTTCCTAAATCCAAGTTGTGTTTCGCTTAGCTGGGGTTCTATAATAGTTTGTAATCTTTTCTCAAGAATTTTGCAAAATATTTTCCGAGTATGACTCGACAGTGAAATGCCTCTGTATTGTGTGCAGTATTTTTTGCTGCCTTTGTTTGTCCAACTTGGGACAATTATGGCGTTTCCCCAGTCTCATGGTGTCTGTTGTTCTACCCAAACATGGTTGAATAGTCTATGTAGCCATGCTGTTCATACTTCTCTTGCAGCTTTAATTAGTTCATTTGTATTTCATCTTGTCCTGGTGATTTGTTCAATGGGGCTAATCTGATGGCTTCTATAATTTCTTCTTTTAGTATGTCTGGTTCTAGTTCTTCGGTGGCATCTGTGACGGTTTCTTGAATTTCTGTGACATCTGATGGGATGTTGAGAAGTTGTTTGAAGTACTGTTTCCATCTTATTGGGATTTGTTTTTGTTCACTTATTGGTTCTCCATTTTCACTGTTAATTATTTCAGTTGGGTCAAAGAGTTCTCCTCTGGTTCTCATTGCACTTATCTTTTTATAGAAGTTTCTAGTTGCCTCCTTGTATTTTTTATTTAGAGTTTCTCCATACTCCTCCCAGTCTTTTTGTTTTTCTCTCTTTACTATTCTATTCACATGTCTTCTCGCTATTTTATATTCTATGTAATCACATTCCTGTTTGCTCTTCGACCACTTTTTATATTTTTCCTTTTTGTCTTGTACAGCTTTCACCAACTTGTTATTTTCTTTATCCGTGTTTTGCATTTTTTCATGATTCTACATGTTATCTTTACAGTATTTAAAATGCTTGATTTGAACATCTCCCATTCTTCTTCCACTGCCTTTCTTTCTATAGGTAATTTTACAAAGATTTCAGTTACCTCTTTTTCATAATTTTCCTTCACTGCCTCGTCTTTGAGATTTTTTAAGTTTACTGATTCGCATGGCATGTATTTTCCTGGTCTTTGCTTCCTTCTAATAATGGTTCTTATTGTGGCAACGACTGCTTTGTAGTCTGTGTTTATACCTAAATTGGGCACTGCCCTTGCATCTAATATATTTCTCTTTCTGTTATTTCTTGTTAATGTACAATCAATTTGGCTTTCAGTATCTAGATCGTTCCATTTATACCAGGTGTATATTTGTGAGTCTTTGTGTTTATAGAATGTATTTGTTATATAGAGGTTGTGTTGGCTACTTCCGTTATCATTTCTTTCATTATGTTGGTCTCAAAATGCTTCACGGTGTTTTTCTATGTCTGCTCTGTTGTGTCCTAGTCTCCAGAATATAACGACACTTATTTTGATCACATTTCCTCCTCTAGTATATAATGACACTTATTGTGATCACACTTCCTTCTCTAATATATAATGACACTTATTGTGATCACACTTCCTTCTCTAATATATAATGACACTTATTTTGATCACACTTCCTCCTCCAGTATATAATGACACTTATTTTGATCACACTTCCTCCTCCAGTATATAATGAGACATTTTGATCACACTTGCTCCTCCAGTATATAATGATACATTTTGATCACATTTCCTCTAATAAATAATGACACTTATTTTTATCTCACTTCCTCCTCCAAAATATGATGACACTTATTTTGATCACACTTTCTCTAACATATAATGACACTTATTCTGATTACACTTCTTCCTGCAATATATGATGACACTTATTTTGATCTCACTTCCTTCTCCAGTATATAATGACACTTATTTTTTGTCACACTTGCTCTAATATATAATGACACTTGTTTGATCACACTTCCTCCTCTAATATATAATGACATTTATTTTGATCACACTTCCTCCATAGAAAGATTATATTTGAAAAGATGATCTCTTCGGAAAGATTATCTGTCATTTATTTGTTCTGTTTGCAGATTGGTTATGAGGTAGGATCAAAGGGGCAGTCCTTACCAGTGGCACTGCTAAACACCCTGGACACATTTCTAATCCCTGTCATACACGTGGCTTTGCAGGAAGGAGTTCTCATGGAGTTTATATTCAATATCGTCGAATGATCAACATGTAGACAGTAATGTTGAATTGTTTTATCATGAACATGGCATTGTTGGGTATCTGTTTATTTTATTGATCTTAGTTGTGAAGTTGTTATATATAGTCGTTATTGTTGAGTGACTTTTAAATGTGCAACACTGCTGGATGATGTTTGTACATTCAGTATTGTTGAGTGACAGTTGTGTGTGTGACATTTTTGAGTGACAGTTGTGTGTGCAAAATTGTTAAGTGATTGTTGTGAGTGTAACATTGTTGAGTGACAGTTGTATGTGTGACATTGTTGAGTGACAGTTGTGTGTGCAAAATTGTTAAGTGATTGTTGTGAGTGTAACATTGTTGAGTGACAGTTGTAACATTGTTAAGTGACAGTTGTATGTGCAACATTGTTGAGTGACTGTTGTATGTATAACTTTGAATGACTGTTTTATATGCAAATTTGTTGAGTGACTGTTGTATGTGTAACATTATTGAGTGACAGTTGTATGTATAACATTATTAAGTGACAATTGTATTTGCAACATTATTGAGTGACAGTTGCAACATTGTTAAGTGATAGTTGTATATGCAATATTGTTGAGTGACTTTTGTATGTGT
This sequence comes from Cepaea hortensis, assembly GCA_963921405.1. Taxonomy (NCBI): domain Eukaryota; kingdom Metazoa; phylum Mollusca; class Gastropoda; order Stylommatophora; family Helicidae; genus Cepaea; species Cepaea hortensis. The sequence continues at coordinate 42,895,038 of OY992893.1, forward strand.
TACATTGTTGAATAATCAGTATATAGACAGTGTTATTGAATTGTTTTATAATGAATATTGTGTTCTTGGATAACTGTATATTTTATTTATTTTAATTGTGAGGTTGTTATATATTCATCTTTGTTGAGGTATGTGCAACATTGGCGTGACTTTCTGTACATTCATCATTGTTTAGTTATTATTGTATGTGCAACATTGTGGAGTGACTTTCTGAACATTCATAATTGTTGACTGACTGTTGTGTGTGCAACATTGTGGAGTGACCTTCTGTACATTCATCATTGTTGAGTGACTGTTGTATGTGCAACATTATGGAGTGACTTTCTGAATATTCACAGTTGTTGAATGACAATTGTATGTGCAACTTTGTGGAGTGATTTCCTGAACATTCATCAGTGTTGAGTGACTGTTGTATGTGCAACATTGTGGAGTGACTTTCTGTACATTCATCATTGTTGAGTGACTGTTGTATGTGCAACATTGTAGAGTGACTTTCTGAACATTCATAATTGTTGACTGACTGTTGTATGTGCAACATTGTGGAGTGACCTTCTGTACATTCATCATTGTTGAGTGACTGTTGTATGTGCAACATTGTAGAGTGACTTTCTGAACATTCATAATTGTTGACTGACTGTTGTATGTGCAACATTGTGGAGTGACTTTCTGTACATTCATCATTGTTGAGTGACTGTTGTATGTGCAACATTGTAGAGTGACCTTCTGTACATTCATCATTGTTGACTGACTGTTGTATGTGCAACACTGTTGAACAAAATTTGCACATTCTTTTTTCTTTTTCCTTCCTCCTTCAAGGTGAGTACATCATGCCTAATTGTGCCATATTTAGCTCAGAGGTCTGCGTATCCTCCTTAAGCGTAAACTTTTATAAAGTTTCACTTCATCTAGACAGACTACACCTAACATGATACTAATTTAACCATGGATACGCATATTTTCCCGAACAGTTTTGTTACGGCAGTGATTTGTCAGCATAGTCCTTGCAATTTGTAACTTCTCTAGGATTACTAACATGCACAACTTACACATGTGATCTCCATTTTGTGCCCTTATCAGAGAAGGTTAGATATGCGATCTCATTGCCCTAGAGATCAGAGGATCATGTGACATCATTAGATGACCAGTGGCTTCTGTAAAAATGCCTAAGCCTTGTTTTGGGATTGGAATCCAGTACCTTGCAATTTCTAACTTTTGTAGGATTTGTAACATGCACATGTGATCTCTGATTTGTGCCCTTATCTGAGAATGTCAGGTATGCGACCTCACTGCCCAAGAGATGAGAGGCTCACATGACATGATTAGATGACCAGTGGCTTTTGTAGCAATGTCTAAGCTTTATGTTGGTTTGGGGCCCTGTTACCTCTGAGCCACTCACATCCCCCACTCACATCCCCCACTCCCATTTTTTATTAATGTTTACATTCATCATTGTTGAGTGACTGCAATTATTTATTTTGTTCTGTGACCGCAGAGTGTTGGTCAGTTGTTAGGCATTCTGCAATGAGATATTGTTGTACATTATTGGCTCCGTGTTGTACACTCTGTATTGAAGGATTGCTTACATTGTTGGATCTTTGTTGTACATTCTGCATTGCCAAGTGATTGATGTATTTTCAATATTGTTGATTGCTTGCTGTAAATTCTAGTGTTGAGTGACTGTTGTGCAGTCAGGACTGTTGAGTACATGTCTTAATTGTGTTGTTTCAAAATAATTGTTGACTGATTGTTGCATAGTCAATATTGTTGAATGTTTGTCATATCTTCAGTATTCTTGAGCTATTGCTGTACTTTCAATATTGTTAGCTGGTATTGTAGAGTCAGCCCTGTTGATTGAGTATTGTATGTGCAGCTTTGTGGGGTAATTGTTGTAAATTCAAAATAGTTCAGTGATTGTTATAGATTCAACATTGTTGAGTATTTATTTGTGCATTTGTTTTTAATCAACGTTGTGAAGTCACATTTTTTGGCATTGATTTTTATTGCATTAATTAATTATCCTTGAAAGGAAGCTCATTACAAAAATGCACACCCAATTGATGATGTACACACATACTGATGGCTGGTTGGTTGATTTGTAATGCTCTGGACGACTGAGTTTAACTCTTCAGTTCAACTCAATGACATTCTGGTCGAATGATTCCTGAAAAGGAGTTGGAATAACTGTTGGACTGTGGTGGTGTACAGATTTTCACTAACCAGAATGCCATCTTCATGGGAACTGTATTGCAGAGAATTCCTTCCATTCTCCACACTCAGAAACCAATGAGGTGTGCCAGACCGGTACTGAAACTTCACATCTGCTTAGAGGCATGTTGCACACATAGATAGCTGTTAGCTTTCACTACTTCTCGCTGAGATTAGAGCAGAGTAGAGGTTGCGGGGTCTGCTTCTAGCTCAAGCAGACCAGGTTTATCTCTTGGTATTGACTTAAATTTTTACAATACTAGGGTAGTAGATTGAAGTCCAGCCTTCTCAAACAAGGGCAAAAATTTTGGAGGAGCTGTGTGCACATTGTAGACATGAAAACACATTGTAGACATAAGAACACACACTGTAGACATGATAACACACTGTAGACATGATAACACACTGTAGACATGATGAACACACTGTAGACATGATAACACACTGTAGACATGAAAACACATTGTAGACATAAGAACACACACTGTAGACATGATAACACACTGTAGACATGATGAACACACTGTAGACATGATAACACACTGTAGACATGAAAACACATTGTAGACATAAGAACACACACTGTAGACATGAAAACACACTGTAGACATGATAACACACTGTAGACATAAGAACACATTGTAGACATGATAACACACTGTAGACATAAGAACACATTGTAGACATGATAACACATTGTAGACATGATAACACACTGTAGACATAAGAACACATTGTAGACATGATAACACACTGTAGACATAAGAACACATTGTAGACATGATAACACTGTAGACATAAGAACACATTGTAGACATGATAATACACTGTAGACATGATAACACACTGTAGACATGATAACACTGTAGACATGAAAACACACTGTAGACATGAAAACACACTGTAGACATGAAAACACATTGTAGACATAAGAACACACTGTAGACATGATAACACACTGTAGACATGATAACACACTGTAGACATGATAACACACTGTAGACATGATAACACACTGTAGACATGATAACACACTGTAGACATAAGAACACACTGTAGACATGATAACACACTGTAGACATGATAACACACTGTAGACATGATAACACACTGTAGACATGAAAACACACTGTAGACATGAAAACACACTGTAGACATAAGAACACACTGTAGACATGAAAACACACTGTAGACATGAAAACACATTGTAGACATGATAACATACTGTAGACATGAAAACACACTGTAGACATAAGAACACACACTGTAGACATGATAACACACTGTAGACATGATAACACACTGTAGACATGATAACATACTGTAGACATGATAACACACTGTAGACATGAAAACACACTGTAGACATAAGAACACATTGTAGACATGATAACACACTGTAGACATAAGAACACACTGTAGACATGAAAACACACTGTAGACATGAAAACACATTGTAGACATGATAACACACTGTAGACATAAGAACACATTGTAGACATGATAACACACTGTAGACATATGAACACACACTGTAGACATGATAACACACTGTAGACATAAGAACACACTGTAGACATAAGAACACATTGTAGACATAAGAACATACTGTAGACATGATAACACACTGTAGAAATAAAACCGCACTGTAGACATGAAAACACATTGTAGACATAAGAACACATTGTAGACATGATAACACACTGTAGACATAACACATTGTAGACATGATAACACACTGTAGACATGATAACACACTGTAGACATGATAACACACTGTAGACATGATAACACACTGTAGACATAAGAACACACTGTAGACATGATAACACACTGTAGACATAAGAACACACTGTAGACATAAGAACACACTGTAGACATAAGAACACACTGTAGACATGATAACACACTGTAGACATGATAACACACTGTAGACATGATAACACACTGTAGACATAAGAACACACTGTAGACATGATAACACACTGTAGACATGATAACACACTGTAGACATGATAACACACTGTAGACATAAGAACACACTGTAGACATGATAACACACTGTAGACATGATAACACACTGTAGACATGATAACGCAATGTAGGCATGATAACACACTGTAGGCATGATAACACACTGTAGACATAAAAAACACTAGAAATAAAACCACACTGTAGAAATAAAACCACACTGTAGACATGAGAACACACTGTAGACATGATAACACACTGTAGACATGAGAACACATTGTAGACATGAAAACACATTGTAGATATGAAAACACATTATAGACATGAAAACACATTATAGACATGATAACACACTGTAGACATAAGAACACACTGTAGACATGATAACACACTGTAGACATGATAACACACTGTAGACATGATAACGCAATGTAGGCATGATAACACACTGTAGGCATGATAACACACTGTAGACATAAAAAACACTAGAAATAAAACCACACTGTAGACATGAGAACACACTGTAGACATGATAACACACTGTAGACATGAGAACACATTGTAGACATGAAAACACATTGTAGATATGAAAACACATTATAGACATGAAAACACATTATAGACATGAAAACACATTGTAGACATTAAAAATCCCTCACATTTGAAAATGGAAAAGAGCTGAAAAGTCTGCTGCCAGGCAAATTGCTACCCACAATAAAAAAAAATACCACACATGATTCTGTTTACACACATTTAGATCCTCACATGTGTTATGAAATTCATGCACTGTGCTGAGATTCTCCTTGTGTGATCTGTGGGAGGAGACTGGAGTTCTTATGGTGATGTTTGTTTGATCTATGAGACTAGAGCACTTATGGAGATGTTTGTGTGCAATGGAAGTGATCCTTGACAAACCAAACCAAACCATTTCTGTTTTTGGAGAGATTTCACAGATGTATTTTAGTTGATTACAAAAGGCCTGTAACTGTTACATAAGTTTATGGGAAAAATTCTGGCCTTTTCGATCACAGTAAATTAGATTCAGTTTAGCTTATTTCTTTGTGACTTACAGGCCAGCATTTTCCCTTTATATATAAAATATATTTTGATGCCCTAAGCTCAATTTTAATATTAATAAAATTATTACAAATTGGTTATTTGATGCTCAGCTATTGACAGAGCTGTGTTATGTGCAATATTGATGTTATACTCATGCTGAAATAGGCAGTTGAGGGAGATCAGTGTCCAGTTTGATTTAGTCAGAAACTTCATGTTTGACATTTGTAGAGAACAGTGCCTGACTAGTATTTCATGTGTGGACATTGTAATGTTTAGGGCCAGGAGTATGCATGATAATAATGTAGCTTTATTGATTTTTATTCAGTGTTTTTTGTGTTTAACTAACAATTTCTTGCAGGTGGTAGCCACTATTTGGCATGGCAGAAAGGAACATCATCGGTTGAAGGTGTTGGGTTTAAATCTTGATGTGCCCGTAGCTTTCAGTTTTCTTTGTTACCTAGCATACACTGTAACATCTGCATCTTTTCATCTGTCTTCCATGAGTGCCAATCAATTCCTATGATTTCCTGTCCCAAGATACAGTGAGGAGGATGTAAGCAGCATCATTATTAGTAGATGCTGCAGTTTAATTGGTCAAGTTTTCAGAAGAGATGCTGACATCATTACCAGAGTTGTAATGAACTTCAGAAGAGATGCTGACATCATTACCAGAGTTGTAATGAACAGAGATGCTGACATCATTACCAGAGTTGTAATGAACTTCAGAAGAGATGCTGACATCATTACCAGAGTTGTAATGAACAGAGATGCTGACATCATTACCAGAGTTGTAATGAACAAAGATGCTGATATCATTACCAGAGTTGTAATGAACTTCAGAAGAGATGCTGACATCATTACCAGAGTTGTAATGAACAGAGATGCTGACATCATTACCAGAGTTGTAATGAACAGAGATGCTGACATCATTACCAGAGTTGTAATGAACTTCAGAAGAGATGCTGACATCATTACCAGAGTTGTAATGAACAGAGATGCTGACATCATTACCAGAGTTGTAATGAACTTCAGAAGAGATGCTGACATCATTACCAGAGTTGTAATGAACAGAGATGCTGACATCATTACCAGAGTTGTAATGAACTTCAGATGAAAGGCACATAAGAAGTCTGGTTGTGAAGGTCTTGTCTATTGTATTTATGTATAAAGGTAGTTCCATGGCATATAATGCTATCTGGATGTGAATTGTTAAGCATTCACATATTCTAGGCTACAGAATAATATGGTAGGGTGGCCAGTTTCTATCCTTACCACCTTGCCTTCCCAGACAGTTGCTAGAAAAACTGTGACAGTTATCCAGTATCCATTTTGTGAGCAAGGTCTACTGCAGAGCCATACGTGTGGGGAGTGGGAATGACTTATATATGTGGCATCCTCACTAGGGAACAGTGTGACTTATATATGTGGCATCCTCACTAGGGAACAGTGTGACTTATATATGTGGTATCCTCACTAGGGAACAGTGTGACTTATATATGTGGCATCCTCACTAGGGAACAGTGTGACTTACAATACATCTGCAATACATCTGCAATACATCTACTACAGCTTCCCCCTTCCCCTCCACGTCCACAACATACTACAGCATTCCCCACCAACTCCACAATATACTACAGCATCCCCCTTCCCCTCCACATCCACAATATACTACAGCATTCCCCTTCCCCTCCACAACATACTACAGCATTCCCCTCCACCTCTATGACATACTGCATCATCCCCCTTCCACTCCACCTCCACAATATACTACAGCATCCCCCTTCCACTCCACCTCCACAATATACTACATCATCCCCCTTCCACTCCACCTCCACAATATACTACAGCATCCCCCTTCCCCTCCACGTCCACAACATACTACAGCATTCCCCTCTACGTCTATGACATACTACATCATCTCCCTTCCACTCCACCTCCACAATATACTACATCATCCCCCTTCCCCTCCACGTCCACAACATACTACAGCATTCCCCTCCACCTCTATGACATACTACATCATCCCCCTTCCACTCCACCTCCACAACATACTACATCATCCCCCTTCCACTCCACCTCCACAATATACTACATCATCCCCCTTCCACTCCACCTCCACAATATACTACAGCATCCCCCTTCCCCTCCACGTCCACAACATACTACAGCATTCCCCTCTACGTCTATGACATACTACATCATCTCCCTTCCACTCCACCTCCACAATATACTACATCATCCCCCTTCCCCTCCACGTCCACAACATACTACAGCATTCCCCTCCACCTCTATGACATACTACATCATCCCCCTTCCACTCCACCTCCACAACATACTACATCATCCCCCTTCCACTCCACCTCCACAATATACTACATCATCCCCCTTCCACTCCACCTCCACAATATACTACAGCATCCCCCTTCCCCTCCACCTCCACAACATACTACAGCATTCCCCTTCCCTTCCACCTCCACAATATACTACAGCATTCCTCTTCCCCTCCACCTCCACAATATACTACAGCATTCCTCTTCCCCTCCACCTCCACAATATACTACAGCATTCCCCTTCCCCTCCACCTCCACAATATACTATAACATTCCCCTTCTCCTCCACCTCCACAACATTCTACAGCATTTGCCTTCCCTCACCTCCACAACAATTTACAACATTCCCCTTCCCTCACCTCCACAACATACAACAGTACTCCCTTTCAGATAAACACAGTCTAAAAATTGGTACCAGGGAAATCATGTGAATGAAACCAAGGTATTGGGGAAAAAAACACCCCCCCCCCCCACACACACACACACACACACAACCCCCCCCCCCCCCCCCCCCAAGTCATTATGAATGAAGAAGATTTACATTTTATAATCATGTAAATGACAGAACTATGTGTTCACTTGGCCCTATTAAATAACAAGTGTTAATCTCACTGCTGCATTGATGTGATTCTGTAATTTTAATGTCATATCTCTAGTATGTGGCAGTTGCTGAAAGCAAAAGTGAAGAATTTAAACACAGCAGTCAAAAATATATGTTGCACGATTTATTGTCTGGCATATTTCACTGCATCTCGTCAGGTACATTCTACAGAGTTATATATCATATGAAGTGAATAGAGGGATAATATTTAAGCTGAAACATTTTTTTCATTGGCACCTTGCCGTCTTTACAGACGATAGTTTGTGCTTTAAAAAGGCATAATAACTTTTACCTATGGCGGTAGCGAATGTGACTGATAAGGCCAATTTGCGCTGTAAATGTCCGTTCACAGTGGGTGCATGTGAACACGTGGTCACTTCCACCATCATGCACCATCTTACGTCTCAAACGCTCGGTGTGTGACTTATCTGCAATAATTTTCTCCTTTGTCTTTATTCCATTTCTGATGTTTGCCCTCCATGCAACACGTTCAGCGGCGACTTGCTCCCAATGTGCATTATCAATGCCTGTATCAATCATGTCCCGCTTACACACATCTTTGTATCGTAGTAGAGGCCGACCCTGAGATCTCTTACCCATCTGTAATTCACCAAAAAAGATGTCCTTTAGTATTCTACCATCATCCATCCTCCTAAGATGTCCTATCCATCTAAGTCTACGAAGACTGAGCATGGAATAAACTGTCACACAACCTGATCTTTCCAATACTTCAGTATTTGTGATTTTGTCTTGCCACTTAATACCAAGAATTCTTCGCAGACACCGCATATGAAAGCTGTTTAAATGTTTCTCTTGGTGTGAGTAAGTTGTCCAGGTTTCACTGCCATAAAGAAGAGTACTAAGGACACAGGCTTGATAGACAAGGACTTTTGTTTTGGCAGTAAGCTTCCTGTTCTCCCAGACTCTTTTTCTTAACCTGTTCATTGTTGTTGCTGCCTTACCAATCTGGATGTTATCTAGGGATAATTTGCTATTTACCTCTGATCCTAGATATGTAAAATGGTCTACTATCTCCAGTTCGGCGTTGTCAATAAAGATTGATGGTACCCCATTTGCACCTTGTGACATAATCTGTGTCTTCTTTTTGCTAATTGTTAAACCAAATTCAGAACAAGCATTGGAGAATGCAGATAGTAGACATTGCAATTCTTCCAAGCTGAAACTTAAGCTGAAAACAATTAACACCTAAAACAGCCTAAGTATTATTCATCTATTCACTTAATATGATATATAACTCTGTAGTATGCACTTGACAAGATGCAGAGAAATATACCAGGCAATAAATCGTACAACATCCTGTTTTTGGCTTCTGTGTTTAGATTCACCAAAGAAATATATTAATTTGAATAGTCAAGAAAATGGAGAATTGGTCATTTGACATATTGAAAATATGAATCACAGTGAGTTCAGTGAATCCTTTAGTAAAATGTAGAACAATGGTTATTAAAAGGTATAACATAAAATGATGCAAGCCCTTTGCAGGACACTGTGATCAATGCCAACCCCAGGTTGAATTAGTAGACAGTTTTACTTTCAGTAGTTTGTCATTGCTTTCTGAATGAGAAGTCAAAATTGTAGTCCATCTGACTGGTGTAGGGACTGAGCCTTGTACCCCGTCGTCAGCGCACCAGAAGTGTAACCTGAAGCACAAGCCCCATGGCCATGCTGATTTCTATTACATGGTACAGTGAATGATTGTACTTATACACAGGGGCAGTTATTGAAGGATATAGGGAATGATTTTACTAATACACAGGAGCAGTTTTTGAAGAATATAGTGAATGATTTTACTAATACACATGAGCAATTAATACTCTCGTGGTTGACGTGAGCGCACGAGAATTAGAAGTGGTTCGAGTCATGCCAGTGACTTATGAGAGTATGGAGCCGGTCGCTCAGAAAGTCGTGGCGTGCTGATGAGCATAATCTAGCCTAGAAATCAACATACAGCTGAAAGATGCTGGTGTTGACCGCAATATCCTGAAACAGGATGGAAACGCGGGGGAAAAAAAACATGAGCAATTATTAAAGTATATAATGAATGATTTTACTAATACACAGGAGCAGTTATTGAAAGATGTAGTGAATGATTTTACTAATTCACAGGAGCTGTTATTGAAAGATGTATTGAATGATTTTACTAATACACAGGAGCTGTTATTTAAGGATGTATTGAATGATTTTACTAATACACAGGAGCAGTTATTGAAAGATGTAGTGAATGATTCTACTAATACACAGGAGCTGTTATTTAAGGATGTATTGAATGATTTTACTAATACACAGGAGCTGTTATTTAAGGATGTATTGAATGATTTTACTAATACACAGGAGCAGTTATTGAAGGATGTATTGAATGATTTTACTAATACACAGGAGCAGTTATTGAAGGATATAGTGAATGATTCTACTAATACACAGGAGCAGTTATTGAAGGATGTATTGAATGATTTTACTAATACACAGGAGCAGTTATTGAAGGATGTATTGAATGATTTTACTAATACACAGGAGCAGTTATTGAAGGATGTATTGAATGATTTTACTAATACACAGGAGCAGTTATTGAAGGATGTATTGAATGATTTTACTAATACACAGGAGCAGTTATTGAAGGATGTATTGAATGATTTTACTAATACACAGGAGCTGTTATTTAAGGATGTATTGAATGATTTTACTAATGCACAGGAGCAGGTATTAAAAATATAGTGAATGATTCTACTGGTACAGCAGTTATTAAAATGGAATTTGAACATGTTCAGCCTAATTTAGCAGCCTACTTGTTATGGCCCGATCGGGTTAAGATCTAAAAGATATAACTAGTACGGTTTGGGCAGTTATGTCTACAGGTCAAGGATTCACTAACAAACAAGGAGAACTATAATCACGTAGGAAAACAAAAAAGTCCTGTAACAGGAGCCTGCTGTGTATGTGTGAAGTGCTAGGACCATCACTATTTGAGTCCTGAGTGCATGGAGGAATAGGTGGTCAGTCTTTCCCTTCCATGGTGAATGGCAAGCTCAGACACTGAACCCTCGTCCGACTGCCCTGATGCCGATGTCAGCGTAACTTCCTAACAATTACTAACGATTATATCAGTACGCCAACTTTTTCACATTGTGAGTAGTTTTATAGGGTGTATTTGTAATGACTGTGCAGTGTTTGAAAATACAGTGGTACCTCGGGTTACGAATGCCTCAGGTCACGAACAATTCGGGTTACGAACAACAACTTCGAAATTTTTTTGTCTCGGGTAACAAACAGTGCCTCGTGTTACGAATGAAGGTGAGAGAGAGACAGAGCAAGGTTTAACGTTGGATTGGAGACAAACGATCCCGTACAGTACAAACGAAGGCCACGCAGTACTAACATCACTTAGTGCTAGCCTAGTAGCTTAGTTTTGCACGCATGCGCAGCCTCGTTTTCATTGGCCTTACTACACAGCAGTAAAAGATTTCTTAACAGTGGAACTGTGTTCAATTTATCACTTTCATGATTTTCCTTGTTCACCCCATCGATTATGAGTTCGAAGAACGGTAGTGGTGCTGCTAGGAAGCAGAAACATATAACAGTGGAGGTAAAGAAGGAAATAATTATGAAACATGAAAATGGTGTTCGTGTGTGTGTCATCTCTAATGAGTACAGCATGGCAAAATCAACTATCTCCACCATCATAAAGAACAAAGAGTTACTCAAATCATTTGATGTGGATAAAGGCGTAACTAAGCTGCAGAAGCAAAGACCTCAAATATTAGAGAAAGTTGAAAATTATCTCTTGATCTGGATCAATGAAAAGCAACATGCAGGAGACAGAGTTAGTGAGGCAATAATATGTGAAAAGGCAAAGCTGTTGCACAGTGATTTATTGTCAAAATTGCTTGGTACAAGTGCTGTGACTGACAATTTTAAAGCCAGCAGAAGCTGGTTTGAAAAGTTCAAAAAAAGAAGTGGCATTCATAGTGTAATTAGGCATGGAGAGGCTGCAAGTTCTAACGAGAAAGAAGCAGAAGCGTTCAAGGTGGAATTTGATCAGATCATCAAAGAGGAAGACTACGTCTACAACAAGTCTTTAATTACGATGAAACAGTCCTCTTCTGGAAGGAAATGTCAAAGAGGACTTTTATCACCCAGGAGGAGAAAGTACTGCTGGGGCACAAACCAATGAAGGACATGCTAACTCTGCTGTTCTGTGCCAATGCCGGTGGTGACTGCAAGATTACGCCAATCTTGTTCTACCACTCAGAAAATCCTCGCGTCTTTAAACGCAACAATGTCCAAGAAAGCAAACTGCCTGTGATGTGCAAGTCTAATGCTAAGGCATGGATGACGAGAGCCATCTTTATGGAATGGCTGACTAAAGTGTTTGCCCCAAGTGTGAAGAAGTACCTAGAAGAAAACCATCTGCCCCTTCGATGTCTGCTGCTTATGGACAATGCTCCTGCCCACCCACCGGGTCTGGAGGACTTGGACATAGAGTATGACTTCATCAAGGTCACATTTCTGCCTCCCAACACCACTCATCTGCTTCAACTCATGGACCAGCAAATGAATCTCCAACTTCAAGAAACTGTACACAAAGGAGCTCTTCTCAAGGTGCTTTCAGGTCACTAATGACACTGAATTGACTCTGAGAGATTACTGGAAAGACCACTTCAACATCCTCCACGGCACCAACCTCATTGACAAGGCCTGGAATGATGTCTCCACCCGCACCTTGAAGTCTGTCTGGAAGAATGTTTGGCCATCGTGTGTATCAGAGAGAGAAGAGTTTTAAGGATTAGAGGCAGACGCAGCAGATGTAGTGGATGAGATTGCAGTTGTCCGATGAGGAGGAGCCAGTGACCGTTTCAACTGCCAGGATTAAAGAAATCTACAGCAAGTGGGAAGACGTTAAAGACTTCATTGTGAACCATCATCCAAATAAACATGTTCCTAACAGGGCAGTAAACCTGATGAATTATAACGCGGTGGCCCACTTCAGAAAGATTCTCCAGCAAAGGAAGCAACAAATTTCCCTTGACAGTTTCTTGGTGCAGAAAGATTCCCAGTCAGCTGTCAAGAAACGGCGACAAGAAACTCCTGAAACTAATGATTCAGAATAGCAAAGAGAGTGACAAATTTCCCATGATCGTTTTCTTGGTAAGAAAGATAGACTAAATCTTTTTTTATTTTACATTTAATTTATTTGGTTGTTTTCTTTCTGTTTATTTAATACGTGAAGTACACATATTCTTTGCGTTTTGTCAGGTAAACGATCGGATGTTAATAAAAAAGAATGATTCCTTCATCTTGAAACAGTTTGTCTCTATTTCATTTATTTCAATGTTTCGGGTTACGAATGTTTCAGGTTACGAACCAAGTTCTGGAACGAATTAAGTTCATAACCCGAGGTACCACTGTATTGTCGGTCCATGTTTTGTATTCACCCTCTGTAAAGTTCATGCAACATAATAGGTAAATACAAAACTTGGACCAGCAATATTTTCAAACACGGCACAGTCATTAAAAATACAACTTGATCAGCATGGCCAAATGGATAAGAGTACTGTATCTCAAACATCCAGTGTGCTGATGCTGAGGTAGCGAGTTCAACCCCTATACCAGTCAACTGAATATAAAATGTTGACTTCTTGTCCTTGACTTGGGGACCTAATTACAAGTACCTCAGAAGTTGAAATGGGTTCGCCTAATATGGCAAGGGACACTAGTAATAGGGAAATGTATTCCAGACACAAAAATCAGTCCGGTGCTTGATAATAAATTTTGTGTGTGTTGCATTTCCTATTTACAGGACATCACTGTCAATGCCAGCATTTTACTGCTGTTGTTGATGTCTTGGCAAGTTTTATGTTCAGTAGTTTGCCATTGCTTTTTGAACGACCAGCTCACATACCTCCGTAAGTAACCTACGTGACGCGATCCACTGCCGAATCTCGCACAGCTGTGTTTCGTTTGAGAGTATACAGCATTATGAACAAAGTCCTTAACCACTTTGTCAGGGAGACCGGCAGCAATAACATTATTTCTCTAAAATTATCACACTCCTATAGATTCTCTTTCTCTGGCAACTTTACCAGTAATTCTTTTTTACATTCTGTTGGTATTTCTTCGGTCTCCCAGGCTGTGCTAAATAAGTTGTATAGTAATTCACCTGAGTGATTTATATTGACATTAATAGCATCTCCTGGAATACCATCTTGATCAGCAGATTATAGATATATAGATCTTGATTATAGCTTTTCATATTTCTATTTTAGATAGAAATTCACATAGATGAAATCCAGCTGCACTTCAAGAGGCTGGGTATCTGAGCAGTCTTTATGAAGTGGTCATTTAAGATCTTCCTCAAAGTATTCAACCCATCTGTTCATTTCATCTTTAATCTTGATTAAAACTGTCCCATATCTATTTTTGTTCAGTCCACTTAGCTGATTATATTTTCCCTTAGCCAATTAGTTTTCCTGGTATTTTCTTTGTTATGCTGTAACGATCTCTGAGGTTTCCTTTCTCTGCCACACTACTTCCGTTTCCCTTGCTAGGCCATCTGAATATTTTATTTCATCCGCCCTTTTCAGCTAACTTCTTTATTAGCTTTTGTGTATTTATCATGGCTGGAATAATAATAATAATCATAACGACTCTAAAGTAATGGTACTATGAAAGGTATATATTTCTGATTATTCATACTCATAATGATACAACTATGTTGCACTATAAAGTATACTCCAGAATATACAGATTTATTTACTGTTTTATATACAAAGCACCAACAGCCTTCATGTTCACCTAGTCATATTTTTGCTGTAATTTCTTTTTATTTCATTCATATATATTAAACATTATTGTCCTTTTGATTTTAATATAGCTGTGATTTTTGCTAGATTGTCGATAATTGTTTTATTATGTTAGAATTATTGTCTATGATATTCCTTTCCGAAATGAATCCTGCACTATGTGATTTTATCTGGGTTTTTTTCTCACTAGATATTTTGACCAAGTCTTTATAATTCAGTGGTGGTGTTTGTCCCCTTCCTCCCTAGAACATTTTTTAGATCAAAATATTAGATGTTTAATGTGCCTTAGTTGTGGCTTATTTTTGTCTGATATTTTCTCAGTTTACTTCATTATTATTTATGTATTATTATTATTACAATTTAGTAATCTTTGTACTGTATTGTTTAGACACCATCATGGATATTTTGAGAGTAGCAAGTGTTGAGAGTAACAATTGTGTTGAGAAAAGCAAGTGTGAGAAGAGTGGCAGATGTATAATTGAGAGTAGCAAGTGTGTTGAGAGTAGCAAGTGTGTTGAGAGTAGCAAGTGTGTTGAGAGTAGCAAGTGGGTTGAGAGTAGCAAGTGGGTTGAGAGTAGCAAGTATGAGAAGAGTGGCAGATGTATTGAGAATAGCAAGTATGTTGAGAATAGCAAGTATGTTGAGAGTAGCAAGTATGCTGAGATTAGCAAGTGAGAGAATAATGGCAGATATATTGAGAGTGGCATGCGTATTGAGAGTGGCAAGTTATTCCAAGTAAAAGTGTATGGAGAGTAGCAAGTGTGTTAAGAGTTGCATTTGCAGTGAAAATAACAAGTGTTGATAGAATGATAGTAGCACCGTTTACTGAGAGTTAAAAATTAGTTGCATGTCCTTTATATGACATTGCAATCAACCCCTGCATTTATTGGCTGTTTGTGATTTTACTAGACAGTGTTAGTTCAGTAGTTTGCCATTGCTTTCTGAACAGTCGATGCCTCATACGATCAAAATCAATGCAAAGCAGTCTGCTTCAAAATTTTCCGCTGCTGATTTCAAACCCTCTATCCGGTGTGACAGGGAAGTATAAAACTGTGGGTCTCACTATCCCCAGAGCCGCAGTGACAGTTTTAAGGGTAGCAAATTGTATCAAAAGATACAAGTGTATTAAGGGTGAAGCATGTATTGAAAGTAGCAAGCGTGTTGAGAATAATAAATGTACTGTGAAAACATGGGGTTGAAGAATAGAATGTATTGATAGTAGCAAGTTTATTCAGAGTAGAACATGTATTGAAAGCAGCAAATATGTTGAGAATAGCAAGTGTAATTTTTAGTGTAGTCAGAGTAGCAAACATGTTGAGAGTAGCAAGTGTATTGAGAGTGGCAGTTGTGTTGGGAAAAGCACGGATACTGAAACAGTGAATAAGAACAATAACTGTGTTGAATTATATTAGCATGTGTATAGAGTCTAGAACATGTGTTGAAAGTATGATGTGTTCGTGAATGGCAAGTCAAATGTAATAAGAGTGTAAGTCCCATCATTGTATTTGATTGTGTAATACAAAATCAACATAAACAAATTTGTGTTCTGTTATTGATATTTCATCCTTGTCACTTATAATCTTCTTCATTTCCTTTATTTTCTATTTCTGGTGTTAGTCCCACAATTTGTTAATTATAATCTTCTTTATATCCTTTATTTTCTATATCTGGTGCTAGTCCCACAATTTGTTGTAATCTTCTTCATTTCCTTTATTTTCTATATCTGATGCTTGTCCCACAATTTATTATAATCTTCTTCATTTCCTTTATTTTCTATATCTGGTGCTAGTCCCACAATTTGTTAATTATAATCTTCACTTCCTTTATTTTCTATATCTGGTGTTAGTCCCACAAGTTGTTAACTATAATCTTCATTTCCTTTACTTTCTATATCTGGTGCTAGTCCCACAAGTTGTTAATTATAATCTTCTTCACTTCCTTTATTTTCTATATCTGATACTAGTTCCCACAATTTATTATAATCTTCATTTCCTTTACTTTCTATATCTGGTGCTAGTCCCACAAGTTGTTAATTATAATCTTCTTCATGTCCTTTATTTTCTATATCTGATACTAGTTCCCACAATTTATTATAATCTTAATTTCCTATATTTTCTATATCTGGTGCTAGTCCCACAATTTACTGGCAAGAGAAGGTCAACCAGAGAAACGAATGGAGACGGATTGTATCTGCAGCAAAGAACCCCAATGGCTCAGGACGCTGAAGAAGAAGAAGAAGAAGAAGTCCCACAATTTGTTAATTATAATCTTCTTCACTTCCTTTATTTTCTATATCTGATACTAGTTCCCACAATTTATTATAATCTTCATTTCCTTTATTTTCTATATCTGGTGTTAGTTCCACAATTTCTTAATTATAATCTTCTTCATGTCCTTTATTTTCTATATCTGGTGTTAGTCCCACAATTTATTAATTATAATCTTTTTCATTTCCTTTATTTTCTATATCTGGTGCTAGTCCCACAATTTACTAATTATAATCTTTTTCATTTCCTATATTTTCTATATCTGGTGCTAGTCCCACAATTTACTGGCAAGAGAAGGTCAACCAGAGAAACGAGTGAAGACGGATTGTATCTGCAGCAAAGAACCCCAATGGCTCGGGATGCTGAAGAAGAAGAAGAAGTCCCACAATTTGTTAATTATAATCTTCTTCACTTCCTTTATTTTCTATATCTGATACTAGTTCCCAGAATTTATTATAATCTTCATTTCCTTTATTTTCTATATCTGGTGCTAATCCCACAAGTTGTTAATTATAATCTTCTTCATTTCCTTTATTTTCTATATCTGGTGTTAGTTCCACAATTTCTTATTAATTATAATCTTCTTCGTGTCCTTTATTTTCTATATCTGGTGTTAGTCCCACAATTTATTAATTATAATCTTCTTCATTTCCGTTATTTTCTCTATCTGGTGCTAGCTACCTATAGTGATACAAGTTTTTGTTGTTGCATATCGCCACCCCCTATTCTTCTGTGTTGTTTGAAACAGAAGATGGTAAGAAGCCGGCTCCCTGGCGTAGGTGTTAACGTCTTTCTCCGTAATCCCATATATTCTCATGAGTAACGTAACCTGCCCGAGAATCGATAGCGGTTCTCGCCGCGTTGGTAACTTACAGGGTATGTGAGCCGACCGCTCAGAAAGCAATGGCAAACTACTGAACGTAATATTGCCTAGTACATCAACAGCAGCTGAAAAATGCTGATGTTGGCTGCAGTGTCCTGTAAGGGATATGGAAAAGAAGAAGAAGGAGGCATACAAAATAGTAGTAGTAGTCTTAGTAGTAATGATAGTAGTAGTAGTCTTAGTAGTAATGATAGTAGTAGTAGCAGTCTTAGTAGTAATGATAGTTGTAGTAGTAGTAGCAGTCTTAGTAGTAATGATTGTAGTAGAAGAAGTGCCGGCTTAGAGGTTATGACTTTTCCCGTAATCTCGTATACTCTCATAGGTAACGTGATGACGGTGAGAATCAGCAGTGGTTCGAATCGCATCGGTAACTTACGGGGTATGTGAGCCGGCCGCTCAGAAAGCAATGGCAAACTACTGAGCGTAATCTTGCCAAGAAATCAACAGACAGCTGAAAGATGCTGGTGTTGACAGCGATGTCCTGTAAAGGATATGCAAAAAAAAAAAAAAAAAAGTAGTAGAAGTAGAAGTAGCAGTCTTAGTAGTAATGGTAGTAGTGGCAGCAGCAGCAGCAGCGGTAGTGGCAGCAGCAGCAGCAGCGGTAGTGGCAGCAGCAGTAGTATAAGAAAAGAAGAGGAATAAGCAGCAGAAGCATGCTAAAACACAGGGAGAAGTGAATTAGAAGCATGCGTAATATATTGCTTCCTGTGAGTGATAAAGAGAAAAAGAGTGTTGAGGGGATACATAGAGCCTGTTCTTTTGTATGGATGTGAAACTTGGACAATGTGCAGTCAAGCTGAAAAACATCTGATGGCTGCAGAAATGTGGTTTCTGAGGAAAATGCAAAGAATACCATGGACAGATAGAAAAACCAATGACCAAGTACTACAAGAGACAAATGAAAAGCGTAGATTGATTAGAGAAATTAGACGTAGACAGTCAAAATTTTTTGGGCATGTTATGAGAAGAAATGGACTGGAGAACTTGGTGACAGCTGGCAAGATCGAGGGGAACAGACCAAGAGGAAGACCGAGAGGAAAATACCTGGATGGCTTGGCCACATGGCATGGACGAGACAGGAACACTGAGCTGATCCACGACTCTGGTGATCGAGTGAAATGGCGAATCATGACCGCCCACGCTTTCCGGCATGGCACATGATTGATTGATTGAGTGATAAAGAGGAGAGGAAGTAAAACACGCTTTCATAGCAGCAGCGCATTGTAATGAACTTCGGCATTGATGAAACTCTGAAAATATGCTTGTCAAATTGCCAAACGAACAGTCAGATTAGATTTGTAACTTCAGTGGTGTAGATTGGAACAAAGGAAAATATATAGATATTAAAGTACACAACAGACAATTTGAGGCTGTAGCCACACTGGGGTTCACAAATAACACACCATAATCAAGCTACTACCCTCTGTGCCGGTCTCCATGTCTAAGGATTTGCGGGCGCGATTCGTGAGCTCACTTACCTGCGTTCGAAACACGGCTGCGACTGATTTGGTAGCAGACTGTCGCGCTGGGTTTTAACATGTTAGTATTGGAGCCAGTCGTTCGGAAAACAACTGCAAACTACTGAACTTAATCTTGCCAAGACATCAACAACAGCAGTACAATGCTGGCGTTGACAGCGATGTCCTGTAAATAGAATATGCATAAAAAGACACACAGGTTCACAAATAAAACATTATATATAATCAGGCTGTTGCCCTCTGTGGACAACAATCCCTTTCAAATTAATCTCCGTATTGTGGCTGACTCGGTCACAAGATTATTAATCTGAACCTCGTGATACTCTAATATAACTTCTCTTCTGAGTTTGAACAGGGTGTGGGGGGTAATAGTAGAAAGGAATGAAGCACTAAAGGAATAAGTAACTTGCATGTTGTCTAATATTATTTGCTTCTTTTCTTTGTTTTCTATAATTGCCAAACAATAACATTGATCGTATGAATCCGAATAATTTGATTGCCTCAGGTGCTTCCCCATTGTTCACCATTGCTTGTGCCTGATGAACAATTGAACAAGATGTTGTTCTGGAACAGCTGGACATGATATCCTTCTAAGACAGTGGTTCTCAACCTTTTTTCGGCCATGCCCCCCCCCCCCCCCATTTTACCATATGTTCAGAACGTCATTTCCCCCCTTTCGAATTTCCTCCCTATAAATCCCCCACCCTTACGCAGCATACATAAAAATGGAAGCTACATTTAATAATACATACTAGAACAAGTCTAGACATCTACATAAAATGTGATTTGCGGGTCTACTTACGTTATAAAACGAATTTCATTAGGGCGAGAAGTACAGAACTGTAAAATTTAGAGGGAAAAACAATATCAAGTAACTGGTTCTTGTATTAATGCGATCTTGAAATAATCTTAATTTCCCCCCACCCCCACTGAAAACCCTAAAATTCCCCCGCCGGTTGAGAACCACTATTCTAAGACAACAAGATGTAGTTCTTGTTATCACTTCACGTAGACCAGTGTTTCCCAACGTGGGGCCCACGCCCCACAGGGGGGCAATTTGACTGTTAAGGGGGGCAATTCGAAAATGGAAGAAATCGGCTGAATATAACAAAACGGGGAGACTTGAGACTGAAGTTAACTAAATTGGAACCTGACATAAGATCTCTTTGCAGCAAGCATCAAGCGCAAGGATCTCACTATATTTAAATAATAAATCATTACTAATAATTAAAATAATATAGAAAAATCTTTCATTAAAATTATTTTGTACTTGAATTTCAGTTCTCCATTATATGTTTTGAAAATTTACTTACTGTGTTTGCTCAATAATTACCTAGTGATTTCTTCCTAAAACCTATCATTCAAGTTTCTTTACTGAACATTTCAATTTTTGAATATTAAAAATAATGTATATGTTGAGGGGGGGGGGGCATGGGGCGGGGGAGGGGGGAAATATGAATTTTAGAAAGGCTTAAGTGGGGCACGGTACAAAAAAGGTTGGGAAACACTGACGTAGACGGTTCATAAATAAATGCACATGTATTGTTTGACACTCTTAGTGGGTAGAGGGAAGAAGAAGAAGAGAAAAGAGGACGCACTAGATAACATAAAAATCGAAAGCTATAATTACCGACCGGGATTCGAACCTGTCACCTCCAAATGACGACAGGGCCTCGCTGTACGAACAAGTGTACTTCGAAACATGACCAATTAGACACCCCTTAAAAAAAAAGATGTCTTCATCAGACACATAAACCCACAACTATAGAATATGGACAGAATTAATATCTAACCATTTAAATAATGGTATTCATTTCACGCGCTTGCGAACGCGGTTCGTGAGCCGCTTACCAGGCGTTCGAAACGCAGCCGCGACCGATTTGTGCAGCAGACCGTGTCGCGTTGTGTTATAACGTGTTGGTATGGGAGCCGGTCGTTAAGAAAACAATGGCAAACTACTGAACGTAAAAACTTGCCTAGTACATCAACAGCAGCTAAAAAATGCTGGTGTTGACTGCAACGTCCTGTAAGGGATATGCAACATTTTTTTTAAAATTCCTTTTTGGTACAAGTGAAGTGGCCTCTATGAATGAATGAAGCGCTAACGTTATATTCAATAATTTTCAACATGACAGTCTGCGTAACCGCGGGGCTAATGCATGTGCGCTTGAAATTCCAGTGAGCTGATGAAAGGCTAGGAATATCGTTCTCTAAACGGGTAATTTTGACTTCAACATTGACTTTCTGTTCAGAATGAAATGGCAAACTACTGGACGTAAACTTGTCTAGAGAATCAACATTTGGTTGGGTTGAACGCAAAGTCCTGCAAAGGACACGCAACAATTTTCATCTTCAACATAGTCACGATCTGTCATGATATCTCCAGCCAGGTTTCACATAATCATGAACTGATATGATATCTCCAGCCAGGTTTCACATAATCAGGATCTGTCATGATATCTCCAGTCAGGTTTCACATAATCATGATCTGTCATGATATCTCCAGCCAGGTTTCACATAATCGTGATCTGTCATGATATCTCCAGTCAGGTTTCACATAATCATGATCTGTCATGATATCTCCAGCCAGGTTTCACATAATCAGGATCTGTCATGATATCTCCAGTCAGGTTTCACATAATCATGAACTGATATGATATCTCCAGTCAGGTTTCAGTTAATCATGATATGTCATGATATCCCCAGTCCGGTTTCTGGGGGTTTAAAACGAAGGTTAATGGACAGTGTTTATTTCAAGAGAGCCAAGCATATCATACTACAACATCTAGTCTGAGGATAGAGGTGGAGGCAGTCGCTGCGGTGTTCCGCAGACTGGAAGATAAACAGCGCACGTATCGTGATTGTAACAGACTCAAGGAGCATGCTGAACAGGGTGAAGGCGGGCATGCTTCTTGCAGAGTGTCATGGTTCAATTACAAATTCTAAGATAGGGAACATCCGTTGGGTATTTTTCCCCGGGCATGTTGATGTGTTGGGAGATGGGTAAGCATACAAATTGGCCGGATCTGCACCTTTGAGTGGGGCATTGGTATGAGGTATTGGTACACGATAAGGCACACGTGGTCAAGACCATTTGGGAGCGTGTGTGTAGTGTGTAAGAACATATACTTCATCATTGCCTGGAGATAATCGTGTTGCAGGGAGGGACCAATAGATTTGACCGACACTCAGTTCTCCGAGGAAAGGCCAGACGGAAAAATAATCAGATTGCAACTGGTACCATCGCCGATCTCCATGACCTAGAGTTTGCGACTTTCTGCGTAATCCCGTATACTTTTGTGAGTAGCATGACATGCGCGAGAATCTGTGGCTTACGGGGGTATGTGAGACGGTCGCTCAGAAAGCAATGGCAAACTACTGAGCGTAATCTTGCCAAGAAATCTGATGTTTGAAAATGAGAACGGAAATGAGAACGTTATGTCAGTTCTTGACTTAACTCAACTACTGCTACAAGTAGGCCTATCAGTTATCAGTTATCAGTTGGGGTATCTTCGTTGCACTCCGGACATGTCCATAGGTGCTCAGATCCTCCCCCCAGCATATTCATCAGCGTCCGGTGGCTAATAGTGCCAGTTCTGTGTTGGTTGACGAGGCGCTTTGTTTTCCCGATGTACCTCTCGCGTCTGGCTGTGCCGATTCTTACTCCCAAGTCTTTCATCCTGGACAGCGATGTGGAATCACTGACGTCAAAGTCCTCTGTTCTCGCCATATCTTTAAGGACGTTAATAACATCGGCACGATCCATGGGCTGGTCATCTACAAGTAGTTATGTTTAAGTTGTTCAGTGAAGGACATTTTCGACTCCGGCGATGCTAAGCGCTCAGAAATACAAACTTCTGTTTCTTCGATTCGAGAGTAGATCAGAAGTTCGCGTCTGCAGTGTTCTGTCGTCGTGTTCACTGCTACCTTATACAAGAATTTCCCAAAAAGTCCAAATTAAACGGGAGTCGACTAATCCTGGAACTTTCTGAGGTGCCTAATGTGGGCATGTGTGTGTGTGTGTGTGTGTGTGGGGGTGTGTGTGTGTGTGTGCGTGCGTGCGTGTATGTATGTGTATGTGTTTCTATGTGCGTGTGTGTGGTGTGTGTGTGTGCGTGCGCGTGTGTGGTGTATGTGTGTGTGTGAGAGAGATATATACAATTTTGCATGACATGATCACGCTTCGTGCAGTTCCATAAATTTAATACTTACATCTAGCATTACGGTAATAAATACTGAAGGTAGATAGCCACGAAAAATAAACACCTGGCAGGTCATTCTAAAAATACACTGGGAATTTTTCCCGAAAGAAACGACCGCACAGAAAATAAAACAGGGTCAACACCAAGTCTGTGTCAAAATACAGCGTCACATGATAAAACCAGATAACCCCCACGAAGCTGGCACTAACAGTTCAGTTTAGCAGAACCTTCACTAGCGCAATATATGAACGGGCAGCTCCGATACAGGTATTTATTGTAAAAGCAAGAACACTCATTAGTTGGTGTGCTATTCTGTGGGAAAACTGCTTCAAATAGCACCCCGTTTCGGATGATTTTTTCAAGTCAGCGATTCACTGAACAAGTTTATGAACAAGTTCTCTACGCGGCAATCAGCATTGTAATTTGAAATTACAATTAAAGACATGAATTACTACATCTTAACTCAGGTGCTCTGCTCGCTTTTGTGTACATCGTTTGCTGACAATGAAATAGGTAAGTATTTAACCAATTTAAACTATGTGTGTCGGGGTCCGTGGCGATGGTGTTGCGGACGCGATTCGTAATGCCGCTTACCCGCGTTCGAAACACAGCGGCGACCGATTTTGCAGACCGCGTTTTGCTGGTTTTAACGTGTTGGTATGGGAGCCGGTCGTTCAGAAAGCAATGGCAAACTACTAAATGTAAAAACTGGCCAAGACATCAACAACGGCAGTAACTGCTTGTGTTGACTGCAACGTCCTGTAAAAGATATGCAACTTTAAAACAAAACCTATGTGTAGTTGGTGGAATGGAACTTTCTTCATTGTTCATTGCCTTGTGTGATAACTGTATCTATGTCTTTCCTGATCTGCGAGCATCTATAATTACATAAAAACTTTCTGTGCACTTCATTTGCCGTCAGTGAAATCGATCAGTCGCTATCTTGTGCATGTTTGGTGGTATGCCTCGTCTGTCGGTAACCTTCTTTCATGTTCATTGTCTTGTGTGTTAACTAATATTTATCTTTTCTGTGAGTATCTGTTATTACATAAGAACTTGGATATTTCGTTATTGTTTTTAAAACAAGATTTCCACGATTGGAGTAACAACAATTACGTTGCAAGCGCCATGGTCTTGTGTGAAGTGTATGCAACAGCTCAAGTAGCAACGCTTCGGAGAAAGGGATAATCCTATAACATTATCATTATTGCTGTGGCCACGTAGCTACTACAATCGATAGTTGTGTTGGTGGCTCACGATATCTGGGTGATAGTGAAGCGTGTTTGCCACATATGTGAAGGATTAGGTTTATGCTCTCTCTCTCTCTCTCTCTCTCTCTCTCTCTCTCTCTCTCTCTCTCTCTCTCTCCCTCTCTCTCATTCATTCTCTCTCTCTCTCATTCACACACAAACACATTAACTTAATAGAGTAGAGTAGAGTAGAGAGAGAGAGAGAGAGAGAGAGAGAGAGAGAGAGAGAGAGAGAGATGCAGTGACATAGTCGCCCTGGCGACTGGGTATTTTTGTATGTAACTAGGACGTGCCCCGCCTCACAGAATGACAGTAAAGTTGTGACATTATTTTACGTGCGCGTTATTTACCATCGAATGTGTCTGTCTATCCAAACTACCTGACTGAGCTGTTAACTAACTAACCAACCAACCAACCGACCGACCCACCCACCCACCGACCACCGACCGACCGACCGACCGACCGACCGACCCACCAACCGACTAACCAACTAGCTAGTTAGCTAGATGCTAGCTAACTAGCTAAGTGACTGGCTAGCTAGCCAACCAGCCAGCTAGCTAATCAGCCAGCCAACCAAATAAGAAAGCAGGAAAGAAGAACGAAATAAATAATTAAGAAAGAAAGAAAGAAAGAAAGAAAGGAAGAAAGAAAGAAAGAAAGAAAGAAAGAACGAAATGATGAATGTAATGAATAATTTACGTAATTTCCAAGTTTACTAAACACCCCCCTCCCTCCCGCTTATACCACCTTCTCCCCCCCCCCCCCCCCCCACAAAAAGAAATACATACATCTTCACACAGACAGCAGCATCTGATATGTGGCTACTGTTATCATCAGAAGACAGTTAACTTACTAAATATACTCACTCCCTCTCTCCCTCTACCCCTCTCACCTTTTTCTCCCCCTCTCACTCTCTCTTGTTCCTGTCTCTCTCTCTTTCTCCCTCTTCCCTCTCTCTTCTCCCTCTCCCCCTCTCTCTACCCCTACCCCACCTTTCCCTCTCTCTCCCTTTCCTTCCCCTCCCCCTCTCTCTCTTCCCCTCTTCCTCCTTCTCGCTCCTCTTCCTCTCTCTCCTTTCTCCCATCTCTCTTTCTCCCTCTCTCCCTATCCCTCATCTCTTTTCTCTCCCTCTTTCCTTTCACCCTCTCTCCTCCTGTCTCCTCGCTCTCACTAGTGTATAACAAACAGTACCAATTCGCGGGTACGAAACGTTGGACTTAAGCCAGCCGATCTGACACAGAGACAGAAACACGGAGCTGATCCACGACTCTGGTGATCGAGTGAGATGGCAGAACATGACCACCCACGCTTACCGTCATGGCACATGATGTATATATATATATTGAAAACAATAAGCTGCCATAAGGATTGATAATGAAATAGGTCAATATAAGCCTATTAAGAGAGGTCTGAGACAAAGATATGTAATGTCTCCAGATCTTTTTATTCCCTGTACAGTGAAAATATTTTCAGTAATATAGAAGATATAAAAGAAATAATTATTGGGGACGTAACATTAATAACATTCATATGCGGATGATACAGTGATGGTTGTAGACAATGAGCAGGATCTGCAACATTTAGTAGATGCGGTTGTTGCACGCAGTGAACAACTAGGGTTGGAATTAAATTGTAAGAAGGCACAGATTATGGTCGTCACTAGGAATAATGAAATACCACAATGTAATATACAAGTGAATGGGAATATCCTTAAACAAGTGAGTCGGTACAATTATCCCGGAAGTCATAACATCTGATTGGAGATACCTTGAAGAGATTAGAACAAGAATCGCCATGACGCAGGTAGCCTTTTGCAAGATGAAAAACATACTGACTGGTACAATCCTTTGCAACAGCTAGAAATGACTGTGTCTAAGGTTTGTCTCTTTGATATCTTTAAGTGAGAAGTGCAGGGTGAATCAGCTATAGAAATCACATATCACCAAATACACCGGACTACTGAACAGCAACTTGTAGTCACTTGATAACACCGAATCTATTTATTAATTATAGCTAAACACAATGGCATGTATAACATACTTCCAGGCATTTTCATTTAAACATATATGATTTTCTTCCTGCGTGAATCCTGAATATATCACTGTCTTCTTCAGGCTTTGGTGAAAAAACTGGTTACGCCGGCCTGTTCCTCCAGTCTCACCGTAACTCACTCCAATCCACAGCGTAGGTCCTATGGGCCAAGTTTCCTCCTCAACCTGCCCTCGTTTCTTCTCGAGACTCAATGCCCCAGCCCACCACTTTCTTCTCTCTATATTGGACGGATTCGTCACCCCCTGTGCGAATCAATTTCACCCTTGATCCGTTAATTACAGATTCCCACAAGCACTACATTTTGGGTTTTCTTTTGTTTATCTGGTTTTTAGCACGCGTCCTCACGGTCCAGGCGGGTACGAGGCCCTGACCCGTGGGACTTGGCTGAACGCCTCTAAGCCGGGTCCCTTGGGTTCCAGGGTCTGGCCATCACTCGCCACCTGCTCGTGGTGGCGAGGTTTCGGAGGTTTGACGCTGTGCCGCCAGCGTCTACAGCCTACCTTGTGCCAGACGTATTGGTTACCCATTCCTCTGGAATACACAAGGCAAGGCCGATAGAGGGAACATGTCGTTTGGGCACCACATGTTTCTCTGAAGCTCTGCCCAGGCATTGTGATGGAATATTGGCCACATTCCAACTCACATACTTTGGTCTGTCAAGACTGCAAGGTGCCACTCACTCACTCACTTGTTAGCTGCTGATTATCTTGACGTGTATGTGCCATACCATCCCACTTGTAACAAGCTATGGGGAGGGTCCCAAATAGTCCCGTCACAATATTTCAAACTTATTCTTTTGCCCTGGCTGGGGATAGGTCTTTGCTGCCAACCCTCATCCGTTCCCCGGACTTACTGTCACTCTCTCTTTCGACCTCAGGGTCTATTTCCTGCAGTGTATTTCTGGCTGACACAAACGTAACATGACGATCGTCTCAGTCACTATAATTAGAATTTAATACCGTAATAAAGACAACACAGAAGAACACCAAGACAGATAAACCTATAAAAGTCTAGAAAAACAAAACTGATGAGATAACTCTAGTCCAGATATGAAGCCAGAAAACTCTGAACATCATATAGCACAGATCTCTAAATTGTCCCGTTATTTCACAACTGCCTCACCGGGCAAAGTTTCCAGTCTCTCTATCCAGCGTCGGTTGTTCGAACAACAGCTTCCAAGTTTCCGAGGCCAACACGATATAGTCACTCATCTGGTCTGGGAAAATGCCACGGGATCACTTGGCACAATTTAGGTTGGTAACTAAAGTCCTGAGACCAGATTGTGTATAGGGAATGAATCAGAGTCTTTCGTTGTCCCGGACAAGGATGGGAATTTGCGTAGGTCCAAACAGAATCATCAGCAAACACTCGACCTTAAGTCGATGAGAAGACTTGAGTGGTGATTGTGTCACTCATTTAATTTTTGTAATGCTTCTCCCTTAAAATTAGAAACATTATACCTGGTATGTCCACTGACTTGCCCTGGCTTCATCAGGTGCTTATAACTTTGGGCATAGAAGCCCTGTCGAGTCTTTCAACACACTTTACTGTCAAAAGAAGGACCCTGTAGATGACAAAATTTCAGTGAGCGACCAAGCTGACTCTTGCACCACAAACCTGAGGTCCAATTGGGCCTCAGTTAATAAATTGGTTATGCATTTTGGCTTACCAAGACAGTTATATAAGTGGCTTGCTTGAATGGGTCTGACATGCCAGGTAGCCCCTGGATTGGCTACGTCCTGGCTTGAGTAGACCTCCAACTTGTAGACGTCCTGTCGGCAACCCTATGCACCCTTTTGCATATAAGACTCACTCTCCACACTCATACCCTGCCTTTATTATTATTGGGCACATTCGTTTCCCGGCTTCTCTCTCCCTTGCAAACCATGCCTTTCTCACGACAAAGCTCTTGTAGTGTGGTGTGAGTAATCAAAGAAGAGTTGTTCCCCATTCCTAGCAAGAATAGGAAAGAAGATACTACCCCGTCCGGCCGCTGCTCTCTTCTGAGCAGTCGCCGCAATGTACCGGCAGTGCCTCAAATAACCCATAGATTCAGATGAGTTCAAGTTCTCTCAGTGAGATAGAGAAGTCCATTATCTTCCCGACATCATCCTATCGACTAAAAGACGAAAGAGATAGCACTGTGGATAGCCTCTTCCGGCTCAAGAAGATAGATCATAGATTGGTGGACACCATCCCCAAGGAGCACTTCCCACCTTCCGGCATACCGTAGCTATCTAATGATTATATTCTACAGAAAGATGACAGTATACCCAGTTTACGCCGTAGAAGGAAAGATAGCACTCGTCTATCGGCTGCCAAGAACAAGGGATATCATTTGGGAAATATTTATTGTTCAGAATTGTTCCCTTGCTATGCCAAGATCAAGACGCTTAGCCAGATTGGCTAACGGTCACCCCGTCCCAATATGGCAAGACTGCCGTTTCGCCAATTCATCTCAGTAGTTAAGACAATAGAGATTTATAAGTGCAGAACTAATTACAACCTAGAATTACCTTTTATACCCCAGCAGTATTCTGCATGTAAAATGTCCCAATCTTCAACTTGACATCTTGACATTATGCAGTGGGTAACGATAAGTTTAGAAACGGACATGAATTGCCTAAGAAGTCGCACCAGTGCGCATTTGGCGCAAGGCGCTCCATCGGGTCTACCCGAAAGGAAAGACATATATCTAATCGCTCCATGAAAAGATCGTGTTGTGAAAGTAACCCAAAGAACTATCTTCCATGGTGATTGAGCGAACAAGAGAACGGAGAGCTCCCGAAAGCTGTTTCCCCCTGTTTACCCAAAATGAAAGAAGGCATGAGGACATGAGCCATTGGCGTTTCGCCACACCACTGTCTTGGAGCTAACACATTTGCTGAAGATTTTGATTAACCTTCCTGGACTCACATCTGCCTTACACACCGACCAATACAAAGGTATCAGTAGGCAGCGAGAAAACCAGTGTTGAGATGCTACATAGAACCTGTGCTATTGTACGGACGTGAAGCATGGATACTGAGCAAACAGGCTGAAAAACAGCTGATGGCTGTGGAAATGTGGTTTCTGAGGAAAATGCAAAAAATACAATGGACAGACAGAAAAACCAAATGACCAAGTCCTACAAGAAACAAATGAAAATCATAAAATGATTAGAAAAATTAGACTTAGACAGTCAACATTTTTTGGTCGCGTTATGAGAAGAAATAAATTGGACAACTTGGTGACAACTGGCAAGATTGAGGGAGAAAGAACAAGAGGAAGGCAGAGAGGTAAGTACCTGGATGTCTTGACCATGTGGCATGGTCGAGACAGGAACACTGAGCTGATCCACGACTCTGTTGATCGAGTGAGATGGCGAGACATGACAGCCCACGCTACCGGCATGGCACATGATAATGATGATGATTATGTCCTAGATGTGGGCAACACAGAGGAAACTCCATACGACCAGCATATGGCTTCACGCGACAAGAAACACTTATACGACAGAAAAGTACCAAACTTAGACAGTAAAATTCTATAATCGAAGAACCATTGGCTGAACACAATTTTATTTTACAGTGGGAATTAGCACAAAGGGCTAAGATAACGGACAGGAAGTTAAGACCGACAGCGTATAAAATAACTCTGTAAGAAGGTAATCAATAACCTTATCTTTAACAATGTAACTAGTGTAAACATGAAACGCAAGATCATAAACAACATACACGTTAACACACGACCTGATGTGTACCTCGATTAGCGCCAACGGCACATTTCGGAGTTGAAAGAACCAAGTTTACAACATCGGGATTTTCTGTGCTTAGTTTGTTTGCTGTCGGCTTCTGTGCATTGGGCGCAGTGCTTAAAAAAGTCGCTTAAAAGTCGACAGGGTCGACTTCATTGCACCGGGTTTTATCCCATATGGCTCGGTCTCTTTCCGCAGCGCGGAAAGCGTCGTACAAAGCACGAACTCCGTGGCTCTAGCGACGACCCACGGAGTCTCCGAAAAATTTAACTCGTGAACCGAAGGACGCGGCCCGGAATCGAACCCACAACCTTCGGAGCCCGAGTTAAACGGCTTGACCACTTCGCCACGAAGACTCCCGTGGGGAGTGCGTGCAGTTCCACCATAGCGACATATCGGGTTCTATGTCAGTCGTAGGGTATATAGGAGCGGATAGCTTTGCGTTGATTTTCGCAATGCTAAGAACGTCTGCCCTTCAAAAAGTAATGGCAAAATTGAACGATAGTTGCTTAGAAAATCACATAGTTGTCTAGTAAATTACAAAAAGACAAAATACTGGGGTTAATTGCAACGTACTGTGAAGGACATGCGTTAACTTTATATTGGTTGATATGTAACGAAATAGCTGTCTACTAAAATTAAATGAGAAATTTCTGAAGGTTTTCACATTTACTGGCTCAATGCGTGTCGACACAGGTTCTATCCCTTACGAAGAAGTCTTTTACACCCATAATATTAGGCTGGGTAGATCTGTCGTTTCGTCTGCTGCCTTTCATCTCCCAGTGCATCATAAGCTCTCAGCCACCTGGCCAAGGCCTTTTCACAGGTCCAGGTAACCTGTCTCTCGCCAGCCGTGCTGAGTCGTCTTTTACGTCATGCATGGTAGGTTACAGCGTCACTGCTCTCTGTTTCCCTTACTAGCCCCGGTAGCTCACGGGTGACAGGGAAGATACACGAGATTTTTACCCTGGAAAGCCTGAAGAAAGAACCTAGCAGCTCTGTTTCAAGCGTTGCATATCCTTTATAGGACTTCGCAGGCAACCCCACCATTTTTGGCTGTTTGTGATTTCTTGGCAAGTTTATGTTCAGTAGCTTTACTTTCTGAACGACTGGCATTTATACCTTAGGATGGAAACCAGTTGTGTCTCATTCGCGAAATTGTTGTAGCCAGTACAGCATTCGCCGGTCTCTCTGGCCGAGGAGTTACACCACTTTCTCCGTAATCCCGTTTATCACGCAGTCTCGTAGCGGGCGAGAACTGGAAGCGGTTCTACCCCCGCTGGTGGCTTGCGGGATAACTGAGCCGGTCGCTCAGAAAGCAATGGCAAACTACTGAGCGTAATCTTGCCAAGAAATCAACAGACAGCTGAAAGATGCTGTTGTTGACATATCCTGTAAAGGATATGCGAATTAAAAAAAAAGGAGAGCATTCAATATGCCAGCGAGGCGTTTAGGATTTGCTACGAAGTTATAATCGCATTTTATTTACGCATTTAAGAGAAATGGTAGGTTTATCTACTTTTGACGGTCAAGATGTTTCTGGCGTTATTATAAGGAGAAATAAACGTAAGCACTTGGTGACAACTGACAAAATTAAAAGGAAAATAGCAAGAGGACGGCAAAGAAATAATTTCTGAATGGTTTGGACACACAGCACGACCGGGACAAGAACGTAGACATGGCGAACAAGTTTAACGAATTTGCACATGATGATGATGATGATGATGATGATGATGATGATGATGATGAAGTTTAGCACACAGAGAAGACTTGTCACACCGCTAGTAACGTTAATTAGGTTCCTTCACGACGAGCTAATTAATTCAATGCAGGCATGATAACGCAGCGGCTAACAAGCTTGCCTGCCTGCCCGCAAGTTTAATTAGATGACTGGGCACTCCTTTCTAAGATTATAATGACAGCACGGGCGCATCTGATCTTTTGTTTGTTTGTGCGTTTCTTTCATTACGACATCGACAGTATAGATGGCATGGTCCATGAGATTTGTTTCCCTTGCCTGGGAATAAAGACAGCTTCCCAGGCAGTCGCCGCATAGTGTACAGGCCCCGAGTCTTTCGATTCACCACCTCATGGTGACCTACACATAACATAACACTTCTTTAATCAATGTGCAGCATCCCCCTGGTATTAGGATTGTGTAATTGTTTGTCTGAGAGAGTGACGGATAGAGTAGGGCAAATATCTTGTAAGTTATTTCTAGGAAATAGTCAACTATCCGGGATGTGTTCATAGGATTTCTTGGAATCCAGTGACAATCACACCATCAATCCTTGATTGGACCAATCTTTCACCGGGACCAATCTATCCTACCATCAATCTTTCATTGGGTCAATGTTTGAATGCATCATTATTTCACCTGACCAGTCTTTCTTCGGCTCTATCTTTCACTGAGCGAATTTTTGGCTGGACCAAACTTTCACGAGATAAATCTTTCACTGGACTAATCTTTCATTGGACAAATCTTTCACTAGATCAATGTTTTACAGGCTCAGTCTTTCATTGGCTTAATCTGACACATCAACAACAATCATTCCTACCAGTAGTCTTTCACCGCATCAATCTTTCACCGCACCAATCTTTCAAACCAAGAATTTTTCACTGGACCAATCTTTCACGTCAGCAATCTTTAATAGTATAAATTTTTCACAGGACTAATTCAGTTTTGGTCACCACCAATCTATCACGCAGCACCTCTATTTGCAATCCAGTTCCTTTTTTATTTTTACAAAGGCCGTATGAGCAACAACAGACACACAGAAATGACAGACTTGTGCCAGCGTGTGATCACTGGGCTGTTTA
The DNA here is from genome assembly GCA_963921405.1 of Cepaea hortensis. Taxonomy (NCBI): domain Eukaryota; kingdom Metazoa; phylum Mollusca; class Gastropoda; order Stylommatophora; family Helicidae; genus Cepaea; species Cepaea hortensis. Next base: position 42,928,710 of record OY992893.1, read on the forward strand.
AGGAAGTCTCAATTTGTGTCTGGCTGATTATACTTTATATTGATTGTCTGTCTAGTAATGCTAATGGTATACCTACGACACAGGTCGCAGCACATGTGCGTTGTGAGTGAGTTTAACATATAATGGTTTATGACATTATGAGTTAAGATGACCGGTAACTTTCCACGCATTTCCACGCATATACATATACATATACATATATATATATATATATATATATATATATATATATATATATATATATATATATATATATGTGTGTGTGTGTGTGTGTGTGTGTATGCTGAGTGTTCTTGGACCCAAACCCCAGGTTGATTTCATCATCATCATGATGTGCTCTGCCAGCTGGCGTAGGCGTTCATTTCTCTTCACATATTTCGATCTTTGGTTTTCTGGATCAATTCTGATGATAATACTCCACCAAACCACATTCTCGGTCCATCCAGCATCATTTCTCTTGGTCTGCCTCTGCCACTTTTCCCATTGACCTTTCCAGTCGTCACGATGTTCTCCAATGCCTCTCTTATCACATGACCAAAGAAAGCTGTTTGTCTCTTTCTTGTATATAATGTTCTAGTTTCATTTGCCTCTTTTAGGCAATCGTTGTTAGTTACTCTGGCAGTTCAAGAAATTCCGCAAAATTCGTCTCAGAAAAAACATTTCTGTTGCTTCCAAGTTCTTGCTTACTCAGGTTGATTTACTGGCCAATTTTACCTTCAATAGCGTCTCATTGCTTTCTGATCGAGACGTCAACGTTCAAGTCCAGCTGACAGGTGAGCGGCGTGAAGCCTCTACTCTTCCTCAGCACACCGGAAGTGTAAGCGCAGACGCATAAAACCCCGCTGCCACGACGACCTTTACTTATAGTATTCCGTCCTGGATCACCGTCATATATTGAACAGAGGACATAAGCTTCACTACTCCACACAGTGATACACACAGGACGAGACAATTACACTTTACAAATCCACACAGTGATACACACAATTCGAGACTAGACTTTACGACTACACAAAGTGATACACACAGGACGAGACTACACTTTACGACTACACAAAGTTATACACACAGGACGAGACAACTAAACTTTACGACTCCACACACATTAATACACAGTGATACATGCAGGACGAGACAACTACACTTCACAACTCCACATACATTGATACACACAGCATGAGCCAGTTACACTTTACGACTCCACAAACAGTGATACACAGTACGAGTGCCTGTAATAGCCTAATTGTTATCCCCTCATTATAGTTTAGCCATTGACATAAGCCTGGGTCATTGACATTGAGTTGAGTGACCGGGCATGAGAAAGAATGGAGATGAAGGTGGGAGACAGTAAAGTGACTGACCTGGCTATGAGAAAACAGCCAGTCCTGAGAAATAATGGGAAGGGTGAGTGTGGACCTCAAGGGGATGGGGGAAAGACAGTTGTGTGTTGTGTGAAGTCAGGAGACTTGAAAGTCAGTGAGAGAAGAGACCGACTGCGGGTCAGGTCGTTTAAAGGAGTTGAGTTTGAGATACCGAAGGAGTCGGTAGCCCACGCACAACGGTGTTGTGTTGTTCTCCGAGTTGTGAAGACAGGCCTGAACCAGAGTGGGTTCTATAGGGAGTGAGGGCCTAAACCCAGAGTGGGTTGCATAGTTGAGCAGTGGCTCCGACCCAATGTGTGGGTTGTATTGTAGGAGATCCAGCCGTGGATAGTAGTTGGACTAAATGTCTTGTGGATTTGATATGAAGCAGGCTTGAGAAGGCATTGATGTGTGCTGGTTAAATTGTGAGGAGGATATTATATTCTATGGATTACATTATTTCTGGATGTATAAACATGTTCCGTCTGTCCGTCTTATTTCTGTAATAAAGGATTATGTGCGCCAACGGAATCTTGTTTAATGACTGGTGAATATGCACTGCGGGGGTGAGTTATATTGCAAGACAGTTAGATATCTCCATTGACACACCATGAGTATCATTACCTAGACAACGACCATCACACGACAATATCATGAACATATCATCGTAAGAACTTCGGGATATTATCATCAAGAACGACGTGTGACATTCTGGGGTCTCCTCCGGTCAAGGACGACGGGGATATATTGATCATCTGGGAGCTCGTCGCTTAGTAAGGAGTATCTGAGAGCTCGTCCGATCAAGAAACCCATTGCATTATAGACATTGGTGTCATTCTGAGATATGTGTGGGCTCTTCGCTGAAAGAGAGGAGTTAGTATCTGTGACTTCGTTCCATCAATATAGACAGTACTGCGTCAAGAGATTAACAGCAACTCTTTTGTGTGTGTAAGACGCCACATCGAAGAAAAACTGTCAGCGCGCGTGAAAAAAATACGCGGTCCACGTCAAGTTCACTACAGGTGAATTGGATACCAACCATATCGCTGAAGCGAGAGGGGGTGTCAGAGATTTAACGCAGCACAGATCAACCGGCAGAGTCGATTGCAGTGACAGGGGTGTCTAGTCACAAACAGCACGGAATGTCGGGTTGAGAGGCCAGGCGCATGTGGTTATAGGTCAAGAGACAGAAGTGCTAGCGGACAGCACAGGTAAATGACGCAGGGACAAAACGTTGTTTGCGACAATAGCGGGTCAGCATAGTTTGACAGTATCGCTGTCGGTGATAAAGACAGGATTGAACCAAAGATACTGACAGGTGTGTGTGTGACAGGACAGGATTGAAGACAGCGAGCAATTTCGTCGCAACATCCTGTGCGTGGTGAGAATTTTGTGTGTGTGTGCGAGGGAACGCACTGTGTTGTCGCAAGTTGACTGGTCAAGATTTATCGACGCAGTTAATAGGACGGGTGGAAACAAGAACCCTACCGCCAGAGTTGGGGGGTTAATGGTGGAAAGGGTGATTTTCCACGAAGTTAAAAGAGCAGCCGTGTCGGGGCTGAGAGGTTGGGTGGAAAGTGTTTTTTTTTTGTATGACGGAAAAGTGTCCGGTCATTTTACAGACAGTCAGTGTGGATTATTGTGACAAAGAAGACTGAGGTACTGACTTGAGGTGTCCGGCAAGGTCAAGGTTGGGGACAGTGGAAAGTTACTGGGATTTTCCACAGGAGATCTGGATAAACAAGGTGTTTTGAAAGAAAGCCAGATTTTATGTGTCGTCTTTGTTGAACTGTTCTACTATCGTTACCATTACTCTGTCATGAGCAATCAGTGTTACAACGAAGGATGACATGTCATCACCGCACACAAGGGTCACCGGTGCATACAGTTGCCAAAAAGAACTGACGGTACAGGGTTATAGCACTGGGCATTTGCGGCCAATTTTTCATTTGAACTTTGTCTTTAAACGGCAACCCAGAACATTTTGGGATAATTACCATCATCTTCAATTCATACGACAATCGAAAGAACACTTTGGATAATTACTATTTACCGTCAACGTTTTCGACAGTTGGAACTGGTAATCACAACGCGAAATGACTTAACCACTCAACAAAACAACAAGTCGCTTTGAAATCTAGCGTCGTAAACATTTCGAAGAATTTAACACAGACATTTCCAGCATAGTGTGAAAACTATTAACAGCAAAATAAGAACTTTTGGCGACGGATTATAAGTACAGATTTATCGGCCAACCAGTTGGACATTCTGTTGCTCTCATGGTCTTAACTGTCGTTATCGTTTGTGGACTTATATATATATATATATATATATATATATATATATATATATATATATATATATATATATATATATATATATATATATATATATATATGTTTTACATGTAGTTGTTGATAGGCACTGGTTGCGATCTCTATCTACATCAGGATAGGCTTGACAAAACGTGGATATTTCTAGTTCTTACGATATTTTTGTATGGAAAACGTTAATGAGTTAACGTGTCGTGCAGTGGCATTGGAGTCCTAACTAATATCTACAGACGCGTTGTCTGACGTCAGATCTGTGTATATTTTGAGTTTATATTCTTTTTTTCTCTTTCTTTTTTTCTTTTCGTTATATTTACATATGATATTTGTTGTGGTCGGATATATGGTATTATTGTGATCTTTCGTCATGTCTGCTGTCTAGTGGTCTTTGTCAGTTTATATTTATATATTACGCGCACTGTGGGTGTCCCGACACAAGCTTGTGGTTGTTACTGTAGTTTATTTCTGTGTGATCACCGTCTCCGTGTACTTCGCTTGTGAGTCTAGCGTTTATAGAAAACACTTACTGTTATCATCCATTTGTTTGTATATGTATTTATATGTATGTTTAACAATATTTCCAGAAATGTTATACAACTATTGGTCATAGATATATAGATATAAGGGAGTATAGGTGATACTTTCCCCCTCACTACCTAGTGCTTATAGAGTGACTGGGTGAGTACAGAGTGATATTTTAGCACTACGAATTTACGTACACAGGGAGTGGTGGTGTACTTAGGGAAGTGACACAAAGACTAACAGCAGAGTCGTCACATTTATAGTTGGCTGACAGACAGCAACGTGTCCACAAGTACAAGATGCCTACTTTAATGGAATATATTGAAGCAGGTGAACGAATAGGCCTGAAAGGTAAAGAGTTACAGGAGTATGCAGAAGCAAAAGAACAAAAACAGACGGAAAGAGAGGAGAGGCATAATGAACGCGAGGCAAAGCGTCTACAGGAAGAGAAAGAGACACAAGTAAAACTAGCTGAAATAGAAAACAAGCGTCTACAGGAAGTAAAGTTAGCTGAAATAGAAAACAAGCGTCTACAGGAAGTAAAGTTAGCTGAAATAGAAAACAAGCGTCTACAGGAAGAGAAAGAGACACAAATGAAAATGGAAATTGAGAAAGAGAAGATTAAGATGGAAGCTGAAATTGCTCTCAGAAAATTAGAACTATCTTCGAAAGGTCAAAGTGAGGAAAGCAGAAGATCGTCGCAGTCGTCACAGAGATTAAAACTGCCATATTTTACAGACCGGGACCAACTTGAAAATTATTTGGCCAGGTTCGAGGCATCAGCCAAAGCGTTAGGTATTCCAGAGAAAGAGTATGCGATGCGACTTGGCGAGTTTCTTACGGGCAAGGCACTAGACACCATGTTCAATTTACCTGTGGAAGAAAGAAACAACTACACTATTCTACGTCAACGGTTGCTGACAAAGTTCCAACTAACTGAACATGGATATAGAAGTTTAGACAGTTAGTGCCAGAGACAAATTAAGATTTCACAGATTTTGTTAACACTGTAAAGAATACATTTAACAAATGGATGGAGCTTGCAGAGGTAGGGAAAGATTTTAATAAATTAGTAGATCTAATGGTAAGAGACAAAATAATAGCTTCACGTAATACCAATTTAGTGGCGTTCTTTGAAGAACGTAAGCCAAAGGACATAGACACAATGTCTCAGTTAGGGCAAAACTACATGACTGCACATCCTAACGTATCTATTGGGAAACTAATGAATGAGGAAATAGTCTGTGCAGCGTATACTAAACAGGACCAGAATCCAGTCATCAGACCAAGGGCGAAAAGTGTGGATTCAGCACAGAAAGGTGAGCAGCAAGAACTTCAAGATAATGGCTTCCGAGGAAACAATGTGGGTAGAGTAGAACGGTACCCATATAGAAGAGGGAACTTCCAGAGACGTCCAAATTATGCCGGATGTTGGAATTGTGGGAGCTGGAGACACAAGGCAGCAGAGTGTGATGCACAACCATCAGATGGACCAACGAACAACAGTAAAAGGGAGATTACTTGTTTCAAATGTGGAAAGAAGGGGCATCTCAGTCATCAATGTAGGATGAGAGAAACAGAGCACTCAAATGCAGCGCAAGTAATCGAGACGCTGAACAATGAAGATTGTAGTGGGTGCAAACCTCTTTTTGAAAAAGACAGTCAGCCAGTCTTAATATGTGGTCATACAGTGAAAGCAGGATCAGCAGTGCATGAAGGAGGAAGTTTGAAGTTGCATCAGGGATTCGTCAAGGATAGGCCAGCGTTAACAATTAGGGATTCCGGATGTACGTCTATCGGAGTGAGGAAAAGTTTAATAGATCCCTCGGATTATACAGGGAAAAAGATTAGATGCATAACATTCAACGGCACAGTAGAGTTCTACCCATTAGCCATAATAACAGTAAAATCACCATATATCACTGGAAAAGTGACAGCGTGTGTTTTGGACTCACCAATGGCTGATTTGATCATAGGAAATGTTATAGGAGTTAAAGATTGTACAGAAGAGGACGTAGTTTATTGGGACCAAAAATATAGTGTAAGCAATAATGAGGTGGTTACCACAAGAGAACCTAAATTAGAGAGTATAGCTGAGGTAGAAGCGGCACTTGAAGTAGACACAGGAACTCAGGACAAGGATAGTACAGCTGAGCAGATGAGAATGGATCCCAAATATAGTGCTAGTGGCTCCCAGAGACAAGATACTACTCTGAACAAATGTTCCCAAGGGTGTAGGAGAGTAGAACATAGGCAGTCAAAGAAAAGTAGATGGTGCTTCGAGAGGAAGAACAATATTCTCACTCGCCGCTTTTCAGATAGTAGAACTGCACGTGGGCAAGGAGCAGTACCTTTAGCACATAGAGACCGATATACTAGAACAGCTCAGGATAGTGCATGTGCAGGGCACATAGGCATACGGCGTATGCAGCAGAAAGCAAGGTGCCAGATATATGGGCCAAGATTGAATAAAGAGTTCAGACTAAACAGAGACTCAAGTGTAACGGTGCAATATGCAGATAGGAAAGTTGAGTCAGGTCAAAAGAGTGTTCGCGACATTACTGACCCAGGTCTAGGGATAGCAAACAGATGTTGTAATTGTAGGGGTACCATGAGTCATGGGTACATGAAAGGTAGACACAGCATCGACAGGAATCAGAGGAGGGTTCATGCAAGAACAGAACCACCTGATATAGGGTCGGTACACAAATAGTATTGTGTGGTCGTGAAGTAGTAAGAGACCTGTGGGTACATAAGTATAATGTTTTCCTATGATGTATTATTATTATGTGATGTATTGGTACACAAGATAGAAAGATGTTTGTATTTATGTGTGGGGAATAAGGGAGTGTACTATGATCATTTGATGTATTATTTAGCGTGGTAGCTAAAGTGAGATGGAGCCATACTTAGGGCTACCCAGGCAATATGTCTGGGTCACATTTTTAGTAAGTTTTAGTCGCCCAATATTTGAAAACTAAGTTTTCTTTTAAGAGGGGGGTGATGCCATAAGCCTGGGTCATTGACATTGAGTTGAGTGACCGGGCATGAGAAAGAATGGAGATGAAAGTGGGAGACAGTAAAGTGACTGACCTGGCTATGAGAAAACAGCCTGTCCTGAGAAATAATGGGAAGGGTGAGTGTGGACCTCAGGGGGATGGGGGAAAGACAGTTGTGTGTTGTGTGAAGTCAGGAGACTTGAAAGTCAGTGAGAGAAGAGACCGACTGCGGGTCAGGTCGTTTAAGGGAGTTGAGTTTGAGATACCGAAGGAGTCGGTAGTCCACGGACAACGGTGTTGTGTTGTTCTCCGAGTTGTGAAGACAGGCCTAAACCCAGAGTGGGTTGCATAGTTGAGCAGTGACTCCGACCCAATGTGTGGGTTGTATTGTAGGAGATCCAGCCGTGGATAGTAGTTGGACTAAATGTCTTGTGGATTTGAGATGAAGCAGGCTTGAGAAGGCATTGATGTGTGCTGGTTAAATTGTGAGGAGGATATTATATTCTATGGATTACATTATTTCTGGATGTATAAACATGTTCCGTCTGTCCGTCTTATTTCTGTAATAAAGGATTATGTGCGCCAACGGAATCTTGTTTAATGACTGGTGAATATGCACTGCGGGGGTGAGTTATATTGCAAGACAGTTAGATATCTCCATTGACACACCATGAGTATCGTTACCTAGACAACGACCATCACACGACAATATCATGAACATATCACCGTAAGAACTTCGTGATATTATCATCAAGAACGACGTGTGACAGCCATCGTTTATTGTTCGGCGAATACAGCATACGAAACGCTTTTTTCTTTGTTTCTCCCATGTCCACATTTTATTAGAAGTTGAGAAATCGACGATTACGGCGTTTTATAGTCCTTCGACTGCACAGTGATTTTTGGAGACTTATTAACTCTCTTTTCCACCCACATTTGTATATGTTCGGCCACTCTATTTGCTGTCTTTCCGTCCTACCTTTGTAAGTTGCTTGGCACACAGTTCAGGGTAGATATTAGATGGGAGATGCATGTCAGAGATTAATTGTAGGATAGGCTAAGCGAAAGCTGCATTTCAGAAAACGAGAAGTATCTTATGTAATGCCACTTTAATTGAATGTCAAAAAGAGAGGAAGTAAACACAAGGCACTTTTACACGCGTTTAGGCCATTTAGTGCTAGATCCGTTTTTTTATAGACCAATCGTGAATCGAAGCGTGATCTGGCCAACATCACGCAGCTTGCCTTCGCTTCTCAATAAATTTCCTGGTACACATCTTAGGTTATGGCGACCTGAAAGTTCAGGTCAATTAAAAAAATTAAATTCCGTTTCGATGCGAATTCAAACCCATGATCACCGGTACGGGAGACAAGCGTCTACCAGCTACGCTATCTTTGCTCCTCGCTTTTGAGTTTGCTTTTTATAAAATACGTGCCTTTCTGGCAGTAGAAAATAGTTGGCATTTTTGTTGGGGAAAAACTAGAAGAAAGTGCGAGGCATTGTTATAGCGCTAAATAGCCAGACAACTTCAGGTAGATCGGAATTGTAAACATTTACAACAAATAACCCAGAGCAGCGTTTCTGAAAATGTGGTCAACAGAGCTCCTGTGAGGGGGATGGGGATCATGACATGTTCTACAGAATTCCTTGAGTTGTAGCAAACGTTGACATTAATTTCTGGAAGTACAGCTTAAATAAACGAACATAGATGGAGGGATGAAGGAGGTGGGATCCTTTAAACATTGCACAACATGTTAATTAAAAATGTTAATGTCATTTAGTAGTTTTGTCTCCTGGAACCCAATATTTGTAGACCAAGCTTTTTTTTTCCCGCCCTGAAGCTTTCTGAGCTTATCCCACGTCTTATTTTACTCACCACATCTTGCACTGTACTGTCATACTGGAAAGTCATGACCTTTAACTTGTGCTGCCTGGTTCTGCCTTTCTCCACCAATATGCTGCACGGGTGGTAGTCGCTGCCATGGTGTCCTAGGACATCCCATCTACACACTGTAGTGAGTGAAGGAGAAACCAGCGCCAGATCAATAGCACTGTCCTCATCCCATAGACGGCTTGCTGTCCTGGTGACACAGCCACTGTTGATACAAACCAGGTCAATGGTTTCAAGTGCAGTCTCGAGTTCCTCTCCTTGTGTTTTGGAGGAAATGTTTCCCCATGATCTTCATTTAGCGTTGAAATCACTACAGAAAATAACATTTCTCTCTTGACCTAATATGTCACTTAAGCACTGCCACTTCTGGGAATCCATACTCGCGTTGCGGGCATAAACATTAACCAGCACGAATGGTAGACTGGATTGAACTCTCAACGCCTGTATTTGTATATCGTCTCTGTCCTAACTGGACATGTCTAGCTCTGACGCCACCATGCTGTCGCGAATGAGAATCGCCATTCCCAGATGTCGTCTGTTGTAGAAACATTTGAAGCCGGCAATTCGGAGTAGCTGATCACCCAGTGATTCTCCTGGAGCGACACTGGATGTAGGTTATTGTATTTAAAAAAAAAAAAAAAAAAAAGTAAAGTGACTTTTAGATACAACAGTTTGAGACTCGCCGATCAACTCTCCCATCCTAGAGAAAACCGCTGAGGTTCCATCAGTGCCTTGAACATGATTCCCGAAATGCCTTTCCCTGCTGGCGGATTGAGAATAATTAGAACAGACATACATGTTGGCTGTACCTGGATGAGTAGGTCAAAGCACGTGAAACATGCACAGGGTATCCAGAGAGTCTTGACGCAGTTTTAAATATGTCATCTGGAGATGTCAGTGCTAACTTGAGCTGTTAGTATCGTTTGACGTCCCAATAATAATAATAATAATAATAATAATAATAATAATAATAATAATAATAATAATAATAATAATAATAGTAATAATAATAATAATAATAATAATAATAATAATAATAATAATAATAATAATAATTATTATTATAATAATGCTAAGCAGAAGAAGAAAAGATCATGCGAATGAGGAAGTTGCTATGGTCAGTGATGTGCTAGGACCATCACACTTTGTAGGTCTCAATCAATATTTGTGGATTAATTTCCCCCAAGAAGTAGTTTACAACAAACGGCGAAAGATCAGATAGAAACACATTTGGACGAATAGCAATATTTTTAGCATTGTTAACAATTTGGGGAAGTTGGAGATATGGCTTACTAAGAACCCATCGAGTCAGTCCTGCTACCAGTAGGTTAAGAGACAAAAAATTCAGTTGGTGAATCTGTAAGCAAAGCCGAACGTAGATGTCTCAAGGAACTTTAACCTTTTGGCGAGAAGGCAGTTTGACTTTCATGTCTTTATGACCTCAGATTGGGTTTGCAGATGTGGTCGGGGCCATTTGGAATCGTGTGTTTTAGTGGAGAAGGCCGAGTAGATCATCACGTCTTGGAGAGAGTGGTGCTGCAGGGAGTGATCAGAGGATCTGGCTGGCACTCAGGACTCCGAGGAAAGACCAGACGGACACTTAATCAGACTGCTACTGGTACCATTAGTATTTGGACTCTTCGCAGGCTGTTGCAGATGAGGAAGGAGCACGTATGGGAATGTCCCGAGTGCTATGATGTCGGTTCTTGAGGCAACTTCAACGCAGAAGTTGGTTAGAAATCAGAAAAAAATATAATCTTTCCGGTGTACAGGTTCGTCAAGAAACCCACTTTGCTGCGACGTTCTGTAAATGAAATGCAACTAACTTTATCTCTCTCTCTCTCTCTCTCTCTCTCTCTCTCTCTCTCTCTCTCTCTCTCTCTCTCTCTCTCTCTCTCTCTCTCTCTCTGTCTCTGTCTCTGTCTCTGTCTGTCTGTCTGTCTGTCTGTCTCTGTCTCTGTCTCTGTCTCTCTCTGTCTCTCTCTCTCTCTCTCTCTCTCTCTCTCTCTCTCTCTCTCTCTCTCTCTCATTATAATCTCCGTGTGGTTTTAGGTTTCAATATTTCATCTATTTGACCACGTACGTTGTCATTCTCAACTCATAAATAATTCTAATATTCCTGTTGCCAGTTCTGGAGACATTCCCAAGGAAAAGGGCGCATCTAGACGGCCCAGACTCGTCGTGGCTCTCACTGCATCGCCTCATACTTCGTCTAGAAGATCATATTCTCATCTCAGTTCTAGGTTGGCTGATGTGTGTGTGGGTGGGTGGGGAAAATTGTGAGAGTGCGGGGTATGTGTGTGGATAGGTGCGGGATGTGTGGGTTGGCGGGGGTATATGTGTGTGGCTTCTTCTTCTTCGTCTTCTTCTTCTCCTCCTCCTCCTTCTTCTCCTCCTCCTCCTCCTCCTCCTCCTCCTCCTCCTCCTCCTCCTCCTCCTTCTTCTTCTTCTTCTTCTTCTTCTTCTTCTTCTTCTTCTTCTTCTTCTTCTTCTTCTTCTTCTTCTTCTTCTTCTTCTTCTTCTTCTTCTTCTTCTTCTTCTTCTTCTTCTTCTTCTTCTTCTTCTTCTGCTGCTGCTGCTGCTGCTGCTTCTTCTTCTTCTTCTTCTTGGTGTGTGAGGATGTGTGAGTGGGTGGGGAAATGTGTGTGTGGGTGGGGAAATGAGCGTGGGTGGGGGATCAGTGGGTGGGTGGCGGCATGTATGTTTGCCTGGTTCTGTGTGAGTGCGTGGAGGTATGTGTGGGTGGGTGGGGAAGGTTTGGTGGGTGGGGGATGTGTTGGTGGCTGCGGGATATGAGGGTGGATGGGGGATGTGTCTCACAACATTGCAATATGCACTGTTTATGTTTACAACTTTCATTTAACAATGTTTTTTGTTTTTTGTTTTCTCATGTGAATGTATCATGCGTAATATGCATTGTTTATGCTTACAAAATCCATTTGACAATGTTCCCCCCCCCCCCCCCAATGTTAATGTAACATGCACATTTGATGAATGAAAGATGAGTGATTGAAAGGGCCGAATGTAAGACGGGTCTGCGTGCTCAATTTGTTACCCTTTTAAAATAAAGTTTGTTCGTTCGTTCGTTGTTCGTTCGTTCCCTACGTTATTTTCGTTTCCTGATCTTTAGACTTGTTCATGATTTGTTAAATCTTGCAACTAAAGATTTCCCCAGGATGAGGATAGACAGCCCCAAGCCAGCCCTCCCTAGTCGTCTCTTACGCCATGCACAACGGATTACGGTGTTTCCATTCTACCCTGCCCTTATCTGCCACAGAAATCCAGGGCGATTATCTCACAATGGCGTCCGTTTTTTCTCCTACTGAGCACGCATAAATTTGCACTAGTAACACCCCTGCCTTAATCTTATGCAGACCGCCTTGCGTTGGTTTTCAGACAATTGTATGGGTGCCGGTCGTTCAGAAAGCAATAGCAAACTACTGAACGTAAACTTGCCAAGAAATCATAAACAGCCAAAAATATGCTGTGGTTCTCAACCTTTTTTGACCCGTGCCCCCCTTCACCATATTTTCAGAACGCCACCCCCCCCTCCCCCCTTTTCCTATTTCCTACTTAAAAATTTGGCCCGTGCCCCCCTTCACAATATTTTTAGGGCGTCACCCCCCCCCCCCCCTTTTCGTATTTCCTATCTACCACCCTTCGCCGCCCCCGCCCCTACACAGTATACATATTAATGGAAGCAAATTTAATAGCACATACTAAAACAAGTCTAGACGTCCACATAAAACGTGATTTGTGGGTCTACGTTTGCCTTTTCGGTTCACTTTTCAAGAGACTACTGGGAGCCATCGCTGTAGCTACGGAGTTCGTGCTTTGTGCGGCGCTTTCGGTGGGTCGCCCTGCGGAGAGAGACCGAGCAATATGTAATAAAACCCGTGTCAATGAAGTCTTTCTGGTGACTGCCGTTTCCATCGACGATGAACAGTATTTTTCATGGAGGACTTTTGTGTTGGCATTCTGGCGGCGGAATTATGCACTGTGTACCTGTTGGCTTGCTGACACTCCTGTCTATTCCATTGTTCACACGGGGCAGTGAGGAGCATTTTATGTGATATTCACTGGCACAGGAACTGAGCAATATGGGGAAGTTGCCGTGAAGTTGGAACCGCGACTAACTAACTAACTAAATAACTAACTAACTAACTAACTAACTAACTAACTAACTAACTAACTAACTAACTAACTAACTAACTAACTAACTAACTAACTTTATAAAATGAATTTTAGAAGGATTAGACGTACAGAACCGTAAAGTATTAACGCGATATTGAAATAATGTTAATTCCCTCCTCACCCCCACCCCGGAAACCCTAAAATTCCCCCCTGGGAGGGGGGGGGGGATTCCCCACCGAATGAGAACCACTGCTATAAAGGATATGCTACTAACATTGTGTTATCTTGTCTGTCCATGTAGTCATACCCTCTGGTTACTTAAGAAACAGAAAGTAAAGATCCCTTGTACACATCTTACAGCTCTTGAGGCATATGTAGCGTGACACATATTTTTATAGATTAATCAACACTCGTGGGTGACGTGATCAGTATCATACCATCCGACGTTACTTCTCTATACATTGCCTGTTACCAATTTTAGGCTGGGTCTACTTGGGAGCCCACGTCAATTTCTAAAAACTCGAATCAACCCCAACCCGGATGGAACCCTTGACTACCGCACGACTGATGAGTGTCTAGCAACTACACTACCGCGTCTCCTGAAACATCATCAGTGAATTGTATTACATTGTTTATTCAAGTGAATTGTATTACATTGTTTATTCAAGCCTATGGCTCAGTACATCCGCCAGGACAAGAGTTTTTCATGGTTTGCTTTCCCTTGCTTTTGTTTGTCCTCAATCTACCTACAAGGCAGCAGGTTTGTGTCTCTCTTCCTCTGGTTCCTATACCTTGACCTGTCCAACATAGGGCAACCCCCTATCAGTAATTGCACTACAGTCCGCATAGCTCTTAGGGAAGCAAGCCTTTATATATCTTTAAGGTGTGGACAAATCAGGCAGTAAAGCACAATACACGACGAACATATTATCATCAACAAGCTTCCTGCAATATGTACTCATCCAATTGTTCTATATTCTACAGGCTATTTCTGGCACGTTACAGACTTCCATTACGATCACACCTACGCCACGTCCATGCTCTCCTGTAATGATGAGGTACCGAAGCCAGGCAAATACGGCGACTACTGGTGCGATTCACCCTGGGCTCTTGTCCAGGACAGCATTGTCAGCATGTCCAACATTACATCAGACGTGGATTTCATACTTTGGACAGGGTTAGTATTAGTTGGGCTGTGTCAGACAGAGTTCTATTAGTAAAATTAAACGGAAGACCTTTTAAAATAAATGTAATTCAAGTATATGCCCCAACAAGTGAAAGCAGTGAAGAAAGTATAGAGAAATTTTATAATGACATGGAGTCTGCTTTGAAGAACTGTAAAAAATCAGAAATAAATATCATAATGGGTGATTTCAACGCAAAAATAGGAAAGCAAAGCGATGGATGCAGTGTAGGCAACCATGGTTTGGGAGAGAGAAATGAAAGAGGTTACAGACTTGTAGAATGGGCAAAAGAACAAGAAATGGTTGTAGGAAACACCTGGTTTAAACAACATCCTAGAAGATTATGGACATGGAGGAGTCCAGACAGCAGGATTAAAAACCAGATAGATTACATCCTGATAAGCAAAAGGTTTCGAAATGCATTAACAGTTGTAAAAACAGTTCCAAATGCAGACTGTTACAGTGATCACAGATTAATTATTGGCACATTGAGGATAAAGTTAAAGAAAGTCAAGTATACAGCAGGAAACCCTAAATATGACTTGCGCAAATTGAAAACTGACAAAGAAATACAAGATAATTTTAACATAGAAGTAAAGAACAAATTTGATTTATTGTCTGATCTAGAGATCCTATTTCAAGATGTAGATGATCAATGGGAAATGCTGAAGAATTCAATCAGTTGTGCAGCAGAAAAAACTATTCCAAAAGTAAAGAAAGTGGGCCGTAAGACATGGATGACTGAAGAAATTTTACAACTAATGGAAACAAGAAGACAGAACAAAAATAATCCTGCCAAATATGAAGAAATTCACAGAAAAGTCAGAACCTTATGTAAGGAGGCTAAAGAAACATGGCTTGAGAAAAATTGCAGAGAAATTGAAAAACAACACAACAGTAAAAATGCGAAACTAATGCACAAAAGAATTCAGGAGATTACTAATAAAAGAACACGTACATCAGCAGGCTGCCTAAAGACAAAAGATGGAAGAGTCGTAATAGAAAAAGATCAGATTTTACATGTATGGTCAGATTACGTGAAAAACCTTTATGACGATAACAGAGACGAACAATATATTGTTCAAAATAACAATGAAGGGCCAGCAATTTTGAAGACGGAGGTTCAGAATGCTCTTAATCATATGAAATCTGGCAAGACCCCCGGTCCAGACAGCGTCACAACAGAAATGATTAATGCTTTAGAAGAATATGGAATAGATAAAGTTACCAGTCTGCTTAATACAATATATGATACTGGAAATATACCTCATGAGTTATGTAATTCTGTATTTATTGCAATCCCAAAGAAATCAGGAGCCTTGGAATGTGATCAACATCGAACAATTAGTATAATGAGTCACATCACGAAGATTTTGCTAAGAATTATCATGCAAAGAGTTAGGAGGAAAATACAACCTGAAATAGGAGAAGAACAATGTGGGTTTGTAGTGGGCAAGGGTACAGTAAATGCTGTGTATATACTGAGAACCGTAATCGAACGTTCTATAGAAGTAAACAAAGATCTACACCTTTGCTTTATTGACTACACAAAGGCTTTTGATAGAGTGAGACATGTCAACATGATAAGGATGCTTGAAGATCTACAAATTGATGGGAAAGACCTTAGACTTGTAAAAAACATATATTGGAAACAACAAGCTGCCATAAGAGTTGATAATGAAGTAAGCCAATATCAGCCTATTAAGAGAGGTGTGAGACAGGGATGTGTAATGTCTCCAGATCTGTTTTCCCTGTACAGTGAAAATATTTTCAGAAATATTGAAAATATGGAAGGAATCAACATTGGGGGACGATGCATCAATAACATTAGATATGCAGATGATACAGTCTTGATTGCAGACAATGAACAGGACCTGCAAAATTTAGTAGATGCGGTTGTTGCACACAGTGAACAACAAGGGTTAGAATTAAATTGTAAAAAGACACAGATTATGGTCGTCACTAGGAAGAACGAAATACCACAGTGTAATATACAAGTAAATGGGAATATTCTTCAACAAGTGAATAGGTACAATTATCTCGGAACAGTAATAACATCTGATGGGAGATGCCTTGAAGAGATTAGAACAAGGATCGCCATGGCAAAAGTAGCCTTTAGCAAGATGAAAAACATACTGACCAATAAAAAGATGTCAATTGAAACGAGAAAAAGAGTGTTGAGATGCTACATAGAACCTGTACTTTTATATGGATGTGAAGCTTGGACAATGAGCAGCCAGGCTGAAAAACATCTGATGGCTGTAGAAATGTGGTTTCTGAGGAAAATGCAAAGAATACCATGGACAGCCAGAAAGACCAATGAACAAGTCCTTCAAGAAACAAATGAAGATCGTAAACTGATCAGAGACATTAGACGTAGACAGTCACAATTTTTTGGGCATGTTATGAGAAGAAATGATTTGGAGAACTTGGTGACAACTGGTAAGATCGAGGGGAACAGACCAAGGGGAAGACCTAGAAACAAGTATCTGGATGGCTTGGCCTTGTGGCATGGTCGAGACAGAAACACGGAACTGATCCACGACTCTGTTGATCGAGTGAGATGGCAGAACATGACCGCCCACGCTTACCGGCATGGCACATGATGGATGGATGGAGTATTGACACATGTGGCAGTGTAGAAAAATTAGTATTGCATAATGTGGTAAAATTAACACTTTCTGCCAGCAGAAAGTACATCAAGAGGCATGCTATTGACCCATCAATGTAAACTGAGTGACCTACCAATGTAAACTTAGTGACCCACCAATGTAAAGTGAGTGACCCACCAATGTAGACTGAGTGACCCGCCAATGTAAACTGAGTACAAAGTAAATGCAAACGTCCATTTATCAAGCGCTAGGCGCATTGGGCATACGGTGACAGACTCTATTTGTATAGTCCAATCGAAACTCAGTAGGTGGTGGGGCCAGTATTTCCTGTTACCAATTTTAAGCTGGATCGATCTAGGAGCCCAGGTCAACCAGAGTGAGTCGCGATGCGCATGGAACCCAACACCAGCGGGCTAAAAGCCGAGTATAGCTATTTCGTTGCCGCGGCTCAAATTGATTACATTGAAGGATTAATAACACATCGGTTATAACATTTTATTAATAACATACCCGTTATTGCATTATATTAAAACACATCCGTTATTGCATTTTATTCATAACACTTTCGTTATTGCATTTTATTAAAGCGTACCCGTTATTATATTTTATTAATAACACATCCGTTATTGTATTTGATTAATAACACATCCGTTATTGCATTTTATTAATAACACATCCGTTATTGCATTATATTAATAACACATCCGTTATTGTATTTTATTAATAACACATCCGTTATTGCATTATATTAATAACACCTCCGTTATTGCATTTTATTAATAACACATCCGTTATTGTATTTTATTAATAACTCATCTGTTATTGTATTTTATTAATAACACATCCGTTATTGCATTTTATTAATAACTCATCTGTTATTGTATTTTATTAATAAGACATCCGTTATTGCATGTAATTAATAACACATCCGTTATTGCATTTTATTAATAACACATCCGTTATTGCATTTTATTAATAACACATCCGTTATTGTATTTTATTAATAACACACCCGTTATTGTATTTTATTAATAACACATCCGTTATTGCATTTTATTAATAACACAGTTGCATTTGGCTGGCATTGTGGCGAGGGGATTAGCAGAGCAACTCGTTATCCCGCATACCGCGTTCGAAACATAGTTGCGGGTGATTTGGAAGCAGAACACCGTGCGCTGTTTTTCTTTCAATGGTATGAGTGCGGTCGTTCAGAAAGTAATGGCAAACTACGCAAACTACTGAAACTGCCCCATGTTAAAAGTGGAACGAAAGGAGTCTAGGCAAGCCAAAAACCCACAGAGATATACTATTTATAAGGCCGCTACTAGAATACCAACACCTTTTCTGTCACTTTCTATAACGTTTTTCTATTTATAATTTTTTATTTTTTATACATAAAAAAACAAAAACAACTCCCCCTATATATATTTATATATATATAGGTAACAAAAAAAAAAAATACCTGTTTAGTGTCTGTTCTTACCTTTTCGTCTCTGTTCTGTGTTACCAAATTCCCCACCCCACCCCCTTTTTTTGGGGGGGGGGGTGGGGGGTGGGACATCAATCTACCTCTCCGGGGATGGATGTCCTGAGAGGGACAGTTGGGTGTGGCGGGTCGAGTGGCAGAATGGTGGGTTGGCTCTTCCGGAGGGCTCCTGAACAGGGCTGACAGGGAGATCGGGTCGTCTTGGTGTTGCACCAACCCATACACCGATGACGAAAACGAGAAAGCGAACGTAAAGGAGAACAGGCGGCTGACCGGGGGACAACTTGAGACTTGCACTCGAATTCTCTGCCTTTGCCTTCATCGAGTCTTTATGAGGACTGGACATGACCGGGACCAGCCCCGGTGAGGTCAACACAAGAAACAACCAGCACGTAGAAGTGCTGATAGAGAAACAAACCAACAAACGAAAGAATGCGGAACCTAGTAGGCCCGACCAAGGACCGGTCTTTATCAGGACCAACATAAGACAGAAAGAAAATCACCAGGCAGCACAAAAATAACATTCTCCGAGAAACAGAGCGGAACCAGTAAAACCAGTATGAATTAGGACTAACAGTCCACACAACAACGGATCTCAACAATAACCAAAGCTGAGGAGGCAGGTTAGACGAAACAAAATTTGGTATTTTTGTTTTGTTTTGAAAATTGAAATTGGAATGCCAACACAAAGAAGTCTGCCAAGAAACATAGAGTTCATCGTTGATGGAAGAAGCGGCACTCACTAGACATCTAGCAGCCACACATTAAAGAATAGTAACACGGTAATCTACCTTGCATGTCGTAAGAGGCGGCTCAGAATGGGTGTGGTTTGAGTCTGACCATTTGACCCTGTAGATCGTTTCAGCTGCAAAATCCAAACAATCAAGAACAGTTCTACAAAGAGTTGGCGTGAGCTGTTTGAGGGCCTATGCTCCATTGACAGATGGAAGAAGGAGAAGGAGGAGGAGGAAGAAGAAGAAGAAGAAGAAGAAGAAGAAGAAGAAGAAGAAGAAGAAGAAGAAGAAGAAGAAGAAACAAAAGGAACAAGAAGAAGTCGAAGAAGAAGGGGCTTCTCACAGGTTTCATTTTGTGCACTTCAAGGCAGCGATTCCTACTAACCAGGCTACTAGATGTACTGTAATATATCATACAATTTTTGACAACGCGTGTATTCATTTATTTTTCTATCCGAAGTCAATGAATGCTACACTACTTAAAGTTTATAAATGCGTGAAGTTTATAAATGCGTGAGGTTTTCCAATCCAATAACACACCCCTGTTTGCAGTTTAATTCAACAAGCAATATTGATCAACCAAGCCAAACATCTATACACAATTGATTAATATTGTTGGTTGCTGTTCAGATCTTACCGATGTTTACGGGATGCGGACTTCGATAATTTTGTGCTCCTTCCTGGTTGCATGGTCGTTAACCGGGTGCCAGACCTTCTCGAGTAGGGTCGAACAAAGAAAGGACCCATGTGTATTCGAAGCCTGGTGAGAACGTGACTCTCATCACGGCCTGCCGAGCAGGTTCTCGGTCCTTTGCCAGTTCCCCTGCCTCACGTATTTTCATACCAAGGGTGTGCAATATCCCGTGTCCACCCTCCTCTTCGCCGACTCCTGTCTTTCTTCCTCCATGAACGCCTTCTATCACTGTTCTTTCGTAGTCGCTGTGACCTTTAATATGGCCAAAGTACTTGCTTGTCTGAAGCTGATATATGCTGTTAATGAGCCAGATTTCTTCCATGTTCACATCTGGCAGAGTATTTGTATTTATCTGCTTCTTCGTCAATGGAATATTGTTCTGTAACACGTAACTTGAAAATCCCCTTGTCACAATGTTGTTGACAGACTGAAGTGGCTGTGGTTGTGTCTAGTGTATGTCAGTGTGAATATTGTGCCGGACAACTGATCAACACCGATGAGTCAATATAGAACGGTCATTTTGAGCACACAAGTTTTTATTCCAGATGAATATATATGCTGCACATACACATTTCCAGAAACAATCAGAGAATGATTCGGTACATTATTTTCATGCGAACACAATATTGTCGTCTACCGGCCTTGTAAAATCCCCTATCACATAGGACTCTTCTCCGTTCCTGAACGTAACCAACTCGACAACCCAGAGTCGATGCTTTGGGCTCCGTTTCCCTAACTTGCCTACAAACTGAGTTAACTCCCAAAAGTTCCTGGCTCAGTCTCCCTGAATTATCCCAACTCAGCTACCTGGCTAAGTTCCCTCACTTAGCCCCAGACTGAATTGCCTCGACCCATCGCTTCCTTCTCACTATATTCAGTCTCCTCGGGACCCCCATGAACATCTATTTCACCCTTGAACCCAATTACAAATTCCCCCAACATTACATTTCTGGGGTTTTCCTTTGTCTATTCCCTCTCTAGCACGTTCTTTTTTTGTCCCCTGGTGACCCAGACTGACAGCTACGTGCTTATAACAGTTCACTGTGTTTGGGGCTCCTTTGTCTTGGGATTTCTTAATCAACCTCTCGGGCCCCACATCCGCTCTACTCTCATCTTCACACCTGTGACCCCGTATTGTTAATCTCACATT
The DNA here is from genome assembly GCA_963921405.1 of Cepaea hortensis. NCBI lineage: Eukaryota > Metazoa > Mollusca > Gastropoda > Stylommatophora > Helicidae > Cepaea > Cepaea hortensis. Next base: position 42,949,807 of record OY992893.1, read on the forward strand.
CTTAACACCAACATCCGCCCTATCTTGGCGTCTAACAAGCACGCTACACCCCTAGTCTCTTCTTTAGTGATTGCAAAATGGTCCACGAATCAAATCCGCATGTTACCATATTGAGCAGACAAGGTGCAAAAACATCTAATGGTAATGGAAATGTGGTTTCTGAGGAGAATGCAAAGAAAACCATGGGAAGACAGAAAAACCATCGAGCAAGTCCTACAAGAAGTAAATGAAAACAGGTAAACTGATTAGAGAAATTAGATGTAAGGCACTCACAATTTTACTGTAATTTGTTTGCTGATCTTGTGCTGTAGGTTGTAAATACCGTTTGACTTTCTCATTGCTACGGCCATTCTACTTCCGAACGATCATTTAGGCGAAATTATCAGGAATTAGTGGATTGCCTTCTGAGAATATTTACCGCGTGCGTGATTCTGTTATGTGCATATGTTGATCCTTGCTGAAGAAGAAGAACCGGAGACGGCGAAGAAGCAGCAGCTGCAGCAACAACAAGTCCCTAAGAAAGGTCGCGGGCCATGTCTGCCCAGTGAATATCACGCTTACCTGCCGACTAGATGGTCAGAGCTTCGACATCACATCGAGGCGGATGTTTACAATTGACTGGCCGGCCTCCCATGCAGTGACGGATTGGGTCTAAAAAAAAAACAAACTTGATTGCCAGTAATTAAATGTTACGACCATGTTTAACATACGATATAATGTTTAAGGGGCTCTACTCCATCAAGAGCCCACGGTGTCCAGTTGCCACCGGGAAGCTATCCCCCAGGCCAGCCCTCCAATGCTCACAGGTCGACCCAGTCTAAAATTTGGACCAGGAAATGTCTTCAGAAGAAAGACATTGGCCACATTACTGCTCCAGTGTCGATTGGTCACAAAAATTTAGGGGTACGTACCCTATACGCCTCAAAGCGAGTGAAATGTTTGTAACCTACGACGGAATGGCCCATTCGATAAACTGTGCATACCTGTGCGGGCGCTTGGTTTGTCGAGACTTCTGTCTGTTGCAATGTTCACATGGCGCAGTGAGCAGCATTTTGTGTGATATTCACTGGCCCAGGAATGGAGCATTATGGGGAAGACCCTTTGCCCTGAAGTTGGAACCGCGACTAACTAACTAACTAACTAACTAACTAACTACACTGGCACCTTGCCGTCGTGACAGACGATAGTTTATGCTTCAAAAAGGCATAATAACATTTACCCATGACGGTAGCGAATGTGACTGATAAGGCCAATTCGCGCTGTAAATGTTCGTTAACAGTAGGTGCATGTGAACACGTTGTCATTTCCACCATCATGCACCATCTTACGTCTCACACGCTCAGAGTGTGACTTATCAATAATTTTCTCCTTTGTCTTTATTCCATTTCTGATGTTTGCCCTCCATGCAACACGTTCAGCGGCGACTTGCTCAACTAACTAACTAACTAACTAACTAACTAACTAACTAACTAACTAACTAACTAACTAACTAACTAACTAACTAACTAACTAACTAACTAACTAACTAACTAACTAACTAACTAACTAACTAACTAACTAACTAACTAACTAACTAACTGACTGACTGACTGACTGACTGACTGACTAACTAAAGAACTAACTAATTAACTAACTAGAATGGCTCATATAATAATATTGTAGTCTCCGTGGCGAAGTGGTCAAGCCGTTTGACTCGGGCTCCCAAGGTTGTGGGTTCGATTCCGGGCCGCGTCCTTCGGTTCACGAGTTAAATTTTTCGGAGACTCCTGTGGGTCGTCGCTAGGGCTACGGAGTTCGTTCTTTGTGCAACGCTTTCCAAACTGCGGAAAGAGACCGAGCCATATGGGATAAAAACCGATGCAATGAAGTCGACACAGTCGACTTTTCATCTCATCTCATCTCATCATGTTCCTCTTGTACCTTGCGGTATCGAGGTGAAGTATAAACAGCGGGAGAGTGCCTGCTTATGGGCTTCATGTATCGATATTCCCATGGACTCTGTTATTCCCTGCGTCCATCGCTTGCGTGGTCGGCCTCTTCCTGTCGATTTTTAAGCGACTTAAAAAAAAAAAAAATAGTAATATTAAAATGTCTTCGGAGACAGAATGGCACATATAGTAATATTATAATGTGCTGCAGAGACAGGATGGCCCAAATAGTAGTATCATAATGCGTTGCAGGTACAGCGTGGCACATATAGTAATATTATAATATGTTGCAGAGACAGGATGGCTCATATAGTAATATTATAATATGTTGCAGAGACAGGATGGCTCATATAGTAATATTATTATATGTTGCAGATACAGGATGGCCCATATAGTAATATTATAATATGTTGCAGAGACAGGATGGCTCATATAGTAATATTATAATATGTTGCAGAGACAGGATGGCTCATATAGTAATATTATAATATGTTGCAGAGACAGGATGGCTCATATAGTAATATTATTATATGTTGCAGATACAGGATGGCCCATATAGTAATATTATAATATGTTGCAGAGACAGGATGGCTCATATAGTAATATTATAATATGTAGCAGAGACAGTGTGGCCCATATAGTAATATTATAATATGTAGCAGAGACAGTGTGGCCCATATAGTAATATTATAAAGTGTTGCAGAGACAGGATGGCTCATATAGTAATATTATAATATGTTGCAGAGACAGGATGGCTCATATAGTAATATTATAATATGTAGCAGAGACAGTGTGGCCCATATAGTAATATTATAATATGTAGCAGAGACAGTGTGGCCCATATAGTAATATTATTATATGTTGCAGATACAGGATGGCTCATATAGTAATATTATAATATGTAGCAGAGACAGTGTGGCCCATATAGTAATATTATTATATGTTGCAGAGACAGGATGGCTCATATAGTAATATTATAATATGTAGCAGAGACAGTGTGGCCCATATAGTAATATTATAATATGTTGCAGAGACAGGATGGCTCATATAGTAATATTATAATATGTTGCAGAGACAGGATGGCTCATATAGTAATATTATAATATGTTGCAGAGACAGGATGGCTCATATAGTAATATTATTATATGTTGCAGATACAGGATGGCCCATATAGTAATATTATAATATGTTGCAGAGACAGGATGGCTCATATAGTAATATTATAATATGTAGCAGAGACAGTGTGGCCCATATAGTAATATTATAATATGTAGCAGAGACAGTGTGGCCCATATAGTAATATTATAAAGTGTTGCAGAGACAGGATGGCTCATATAGTAATATTATAATATGTTGCAGAGACAGGATGGCTCATATAGTAATATTATAATATGTAGCAGAGACAGTGTGGCCCATATAGTAATATTATAATATGTAGCAGAGACAGTGTGGCCCATATAGTAATATTATTATATGTTGCAGATACAGGATGGCCCATATAGTAATATTATTTTATGTTGCAGATACAGGATGGCCCATATAGTAATATTATGTGTTGCAGGGACAGTGTGGCTCATATAGTAGATGCAAATCTGACCTTGAACCTCAACCTGGAGATCGTGGAGAACATCACAGACAGTCTCAACAGCAGCTTCCCCCATATTCCCGTGTACGCGTCACTTGGCAACCATGACTTCTACCCTGGCAACCAAGCAGAGTATAACGAGAGTCAGATATATGTAGAAGTGGCCAAAATGTGGGAGGACTGGATCAGTAATCAGTCACAGGTTGAGCAGTTCAGACAAGGTCAGTGAGGCAAAACAACAAAACACTTCAAACTAAAGAAAAGGGCAAGAAAGAAAGTTATGTGTATTTGTGTGTCCCCGGGTGAATGAGCACGAAAGTTGTGTGTGTTTGTGTATACTTGAGAGAATGAGCAAGAAAGTTGTGTGTGTTTGTGTATACTTGAGAGAATGAGAAAGAAAGTTGTGTGTGTTTGTGTATACTTGAGAGAATGAGAAAGAAAGTTGTGTGTGTTTGTGTATACTTGAGAGAATGAGCAAGAAAGTTGTGTGTGTTTGTGTATACTTGAGAGAATGAGAAAGAAAGTTGTGTGTGTTTGTGTGTAGCTGAATGAATGAGAAAGAAAGTTGTGTGTATCTTTGTCTGTTGCAGAGTGAATGAGAAGAGTTGCGTGTGTATGTTTGTATGCACTTTAGTGAATGAGAAAGTTGTGTGTTTATTTGTGTGTAGCTGAGTTAATGAGAAAGAAAACTGTGTGACTGCGTATGTACTTGAGTGAACGAAAAAGAAAGGTGTGTGTGTATCTTTGAGAGTAGCTGAGTGAATGAGAAAGGGAGTTGTGTGTGTTTGTGTGTACCCAATTGAAGGTGAAAGAAAGTAATGTGTGTTTGTGTGCACTTGAGTGAACGAGAAACAAAGTAATATGTGTATTTGTGTTTGCCTTAGTGAATGAGCAAGAAAGTGCAGTGTGCTTGTATGTACTAGAATGAATGAGAGAAAAAAGTAGTTTGTGTTTGTGTGTACCTAAATGAATGAGCAAGTAGGAAGAATAAAGAAGAAAATGCTCATGTCTTTTTCTTTCTTTCTTTCGTTCTTTCTTTCTTTCTTTCTTTTACGTAAACTGTAGATTAAATGCAATCACAAATTATAATTCACACGTATTTTGACTCCAAGCAAGAATCACAAACAAGAGAACACTGTTTATTCGTGTGACAACACTGTAAATAGAGACAATAGAAGAGTCTGAAAATCTTAGGTTTGTAGTCTGGTGCTCGTACTTTCTTTGAAAGTCAGATATTTGTCTTCTGATGTTTCTACTTCATTTGAAAGTTTGATGTTTGTAATCGGATTCTCGTACTTCATTTGGAAGTCTGATGTTTGTATTGTGTTGATCTACTTCTTTTGAAAGTCTGATGTTTGTATTCTTTTGTTCATACTTCATTAAAAAATCGCATGTTTGTATTCTGGTATTTCTACTTCATTTGAATGTCTGATGCTTGTATTCTGTTGCTTATTCTTCATATGAAAATCTGCTTGCAGTCTGATTTTCGTACTTCATTTTAAAATCTGATGTTTGTAGTCTGGTGCTCGTACTTCATACATATATTCATACCTTGGGAGCTACAGAGATTTCGCTTTGTGTGATCCTCTCAGCGGGTGGCTTGTAGGATAGATACCGAGCCAGATTGAGTAAAACCTTGTGCAATGCTGCAGATCCGCTCTCCTTTAACCTTTAACCTTGTATTTCTTACCGTGCTTCAGGAGGTTTCTATGTGGCCAGGATTGCACTAAAACTTCGTCTTTTGGCTCTCAATACAAACTTGTATTACACTGCCAACAAACTGACCAAAGATGTCGCTGATCCTGCCGGCCAGATGGAGTGGATGTCTGAACAGCTTAAAGATGCCCGCAGCAAGGGAGACAAGGTATGTATATCTTGTTTACAGTTTCTGGTGAGTTATTTCTCTTTCAGAGTGAATTTGATACAGCAGCAATCGAAGGAACATTTCTTGACAGAAAAGGTTTGGGTCGACCAACACGAAAGTCTATACAAGACATTAAAGACAACACAGCCATGAATATTCATGAGGCAGGGCAATTGACAAAAGTAGTGGGCCGTATAAGAGAGGCTTTATGCAAAGGTTATGCTACATAATAATAATCACATTTTGGGATCTTCTAAAGCTGATGCCACTAACTGGTTAAACAGATAATACATTCTTCGTCTGTTACTTTTAATCATCGCTTTTCGGCCTTTTGGCTAAGATCAAAGTGTAGTCATAAGCACTTTGATCTGGCCTTGGCCACATGAGAGGCGGTCATCCGAATGAGGACGTGGAACCTCATGGGGTAGCACTGGCCTACTGGAGAACCCTGAGGCTTAAACAACAATATTGACTTTAGTGTAAACCTTCAGTAATTTCGTTTATGCTACAGAAAAGGTACATTTGGGATATAGTGCTAGGTCTATTTCAGTGACATAATTGCAGTAACATCCTTTACTTTATGAACCTTACCTGTGTCAGATAAATAAGTTCATTTCCTATTTCAGTATAATGTTTCTATAGTTGTACAAGTGTATGTTTAATGAAATAGAGGGCGACCTAAAACACAAGCAGAAGAAACATAGAGACAGGGATGGATAATACGGAGAGGACATGGAGGGAGTTTAGGAAATAGCCAAGAACACGGGGGATTGGAGTGATTTGATTGACTGCCTCACGAACACACACACGAACACACACACACACACACACACACACACACACACACAAACACACACGTTTTTTTATATGTACGAAATGAAAGGCAGAAGAAGAATAATATGCATACAGTTGCCTTTATTGTTGTTTCCTTATGAAAACTTTGTATCCACAACATCTGTTGTCTTTTGCGACCTTTTTTTTAATAATTACATTTCTTCATTTACTCATTGAACTTGTACAGCTGTCATTCTATGCCAGTCACATTCTTTAACAAAATATTAATAGATGTTATCAGCTGCCATGTTATTCCAGTCACAAACGTTTATCTGGATGAACAAATGTTAACAGCTGTCATGTTATTCATTCTAACCAAAGACTTTAATATGGTGACGAAATGTTGGTAACTGTCGTATTATTCATTCCCATCACATGCTTTTATAGGTATGAACAAATGTTAGTAGCTGTCACGTTATTCTAACAACAGGCTTTTATATGTATGAACAAATGTTAGCAGCTGTCACGTTATTGTAAAATATGAATAAACAAATGTTAGCAGCTGTCACGTTATTCTAATAATAGACTTTTGTATGAAAAAAAAAAATGCCAGCAGCTCTAATTTTATGTCAATTGTATGTTTTATAAATATAAATAAATGTTAGTAGCTGTCATGTTATTCCAGTCACAAACTTTTATATGCACGAACAAATGTTAACAACTGTCATATTAATTTATTCATATTCTTTTATGTGGATGAACACAAGTTATTAGCTGTCATATTATTCATTATAATCTCAGACTTTTATATATGTGACCAAATGTTGACAACTGTCAAGTTATTCATTCTAATTACAGATCTAAATATATGTGACCAAATGTTGACAACTGTCAAGTTATTCATTCTAATTACAGATCTAAATATATGTGACCAAATGTTGACAACTGTCAAGTTATTCATTCTAATTACAGATCTAAATATATGTGACCAAATGTTGACAACTGTCAAGTTATTCATTCTAATTACAGATTTAAATATATGTGACCAAATGTTGACAACTGTCAAGTTATTCATTCTAATTACAGATCTAAATATGTGTGACCAAATGTTGACAACTGTCAAGTTATTCATTCTAATTACAGATCTAAATATGTGTGACCAAATGTTGACAACTGTCAAGTTATTCATTCTAAGTACAGATCTAAATATGTGTGACCAAATGTTGACAACTGTCAAGTTGTTCATTCTAATTACAGATCTAAATATATGTGACCAAATGTTGACAACTGTCAAGTTATTCATTCTAATTACAGATCTAAATATATGGGACCAAATGTTGACAACTGTCAAGTTATTCATTCTAATTACAGATCTAAATATGTGTGACCAAATGTTGACTACTGTCAAGTTGTTCATTCTAATTACAGATCTAAATATGTGTAACCAAATGTTGACAACTGTCAAGTTATTCATTCTAATTACAGATCTAAATATATGTGACCAAATGTTGACAACTGTCAAGTTATTCATTCTAATTACAGATCTAAATATGTGTGACAAAATGTTGACAATTGTCAAGTTATTCATTCTAATTACAGATCTAAATATATGGGACCAAATGTTGACAACTGTCAAGTTATTCATTCTAATTACAGATCTAAATATGTGTGACCAAATGTTGACGACTGTAAAGTTGTTCATTCTAATTACAGATCTAAATATGTGTAACCAAATGTTGACAACTGTCAAGTTGTTCATTCTAATTACAGATCTAAATATGTGTGACCAAATGTTGACAACTGTCAAGTTATTCATTCTAATTACAGATCTAAATATATGTGACCAAATGTTGACAACTGTCAAGTTATTCATTCTAATTACAGATCTAAATATATGTGACCAAATGTTGACAACTGTCAAGTTATTATCCTAATTACAGATCTAAATATGTGTGACCAAATGTTGACAACTGTCAAGTTATTCATTCTAACTACAGATCTAAATATGTGTGACCAAATGTTGTCAACTGTCAAGTTATTCATTCTAACTACAGATCTAAATATGTGTGACCAAATGTTGACAACTGCAATTCATTCTAATTACAGACTTAAATATGTGTGTCCAAATGTTGGCAACGCTCATGCTATTCATTCTAATTATGAACAAATGTTAACAGCTGTCGTATTATTCCAATGACAGGTGATTGTGTCTGGTCACGTACCCCCCAGCATGCAGACCCCTGGACTAGCCGACTGGTTTTATCCACATCACAAAACACAGTTTGTCAACATTTTACTGGAGAATGCTGACGTCATTGTTGCCACCTTGTTTGGCCACGACCACTCGGATGGTTTCAAGATCATCCAAGATAAAGATGGTAAAACATGTCACTAAAGATGGTAAAATATGTCACTAAAGATGGTAAAATCTGTCCCACTTGCAACAACGCAAAGCTAATTACACATGATAATTTTGTTTAAATGGCTGTGATTGTGAGTATGTGTATATGTCTGTCTTTCTCTCTGACCGTGTTTGTCTATGACATCCGGACATGACTAACATCAGCTAAATCTAGCGAAGTTCATAGTGAACTGCCCTGGTATCATTGCCCCCATCATTGGCACCTTGCCGTCTTGACAGACGATAGTTTGTGCTTTAAAAAGGCATAATAACTTTTAACTATGGCGGTAGCGAGTGTGACTGATAAGGCCAATTTGCGCTGTAAATGTCCGTTCACAGTGGGTGCATGTGAACACGTGGTCATTTCCACCATCATGCACCATCTTACGTCTCAAACGCTTGGTGTGTGACTTTTCTGCAATAATTTTCTCCTTTGACTTTATTCCATTTCTGATATTTGCCCTCCATGCAACACGTTCAGCGGCGACTTGCTCCCAATGTGCATTATCAATGCCTGTATCAATCATGTCCCGCTTACACACATCTTTGTATCGTAGTAGAGGCCGACCCTGAGATCTCTTACCCATCTGTAATTCACCAAAAAAGATATCCTTTGGTATTCTACCATCATCCATCCTCCTAAGATGTCCTATCCATCTAAGTCTACGAAGACTGAGCATGGAATAAACTGTCACACAACCTGATCTTTCCAATACTTCAGTATTTGTGATTTTGTCTTGCCACTTAATACCAAGAATTCTTCGCAGACACCGCATATGAAAGCAGTTTAAATTGTTCTCTTGGTGTGAGTAAGTTGTCCAGGTTTCACTGCCATAGAGAAGAGTACTAAGGACACAGGCTTGATAGACAAGGACTTTTGTTTTGGCAGTAAGCTTCCTGTTCTCCCAGACTCTTTTTCTTAACCTGTTCATTGTTGTTGCTGCCTTACCAATCCGGATGTTGATTTCCTGATCTAGGGATAATTTGCTATTTACCACTGATCCTAGATATGTAAAATGGTCTACTATCTCTAGTTCGGCGTCGTCAATAAAGATTGATGGTACCCCATGTGCACCTTGTGACATAATCTGTGTCTTCTTTTTGCTAATTGTTAAACCAAATTCAGAACAAGCATTGGAGAATGCAGATAGTAGACATTGCAATTCTTCCTCAGAGTGGGTCGTAACTGCAGCATCATCTGCAAAAAGCAACTCTCTGATCAGTACCCTCCTAATTATGGTCTTAGCCTTCAATCTCTGAGCATTGTAGAGGCCGCCATCTGAGCGTGAGTGAATGTATATACCACCATCCTGATCACGAAATGCATATTTCAGTAGAAGTGAAAAGTATATTCCAAAGAGGGTGGGAGCTAGTACACAACCTTGCTTAACTCCACTCTTGATTTCAAATTCTTCAGAAGTTGCACCATCAAACTTGATTATACCCTTCATGCCTGTGTGGAACGATTCCACAATGGACAGAAGAGTTGGTGGGCAGCCAATCTTCTTTAGTGCCTTGAACAGACCCTCACGACTGACCAAATTGCCCTGGTATATAATGTGTATAATGTATATAATGGTAATATAATGTGCACAATCGGACGTGGGTTTGACGCCTAGGGTCATTGCTTGCCAAAGTCAGGGAAAGTTTGGCAACCTGTTCCTCCTTGCTCTCAAGCCTATACACTGTGAAGGCACTATAACATCACAGACCCGTATCAGAAAACTGCTTTGTGGCAACTTATTATATTAAATAACCTTTTTATATTTGTGTGTGGTTGAATCAGCACGTTTATTGTTTGTATAATGATGAAGGCTCTAGTCGCAACGTCCATTTTGTCAGTTGTGATTGCGCTCTAAAGCTGACCAATTCTCAGGCTTGGCCATGGGAATGTTATTCCCATGGGAATCCCATAGGAAAGCTCCCATGGGATGGGATGAGATGGGACAGGCATAAATTACCATGGGATGGGATGGGGCAGAACAATATTTCCCATGGACAAGCCTTCCAATTCTGCTTCTTGTGTTCACTGATTTGTTCCCTGTTTGCCAGTCATCGTCATAGCACAGTGTCTAGAGCATAGCACATTGTCTAGAGCATAGCACAGTGTCTAGAGCATAGCACAGTGTATAGAGCATAGCACAGTGTATATATAATAGCACAGTGTATAGAACATAGCACAGTGTATAGAGAATAGCACAGTGTCTAGAGCATACCACAGTGTATAGAGCAAAGCACAGTGTATAGAGCGTAACACAGTGTCTAGAGCATAGCACAGTACCTAGAGCATAGCACAGTGTCTAGAGCATAGCACAGTGTCTAGAGCATAGCACAGTGTCTAGAGCATAGCACAGTGTCTAGAGCATAGCACAGTGTCTAGAGCATAGCACAATGTCTAGAGCATAGCACAGTGTCTAGAGCATAGCACAGTGTCTAGAGCATAGCACAGTGTCTAGAGCATAGCACAGTGTCTAGAGCATAGCATAGAGCCTAGAGTATAGCACAGTGTCTAGAGCATAGCACAGTGTCTAGAGCATAGCACAGTGTCTAGAGTATATCACAGTGTCTAGAGCATAGCACAGTGTCTAGAGCATAGCACAGTACCTAGAGCATAGCACAGTGTCTAGAGCATAGCACAGTGCCTAGAGCATAGCACAGTGTCTAGAGCATAGCACAGTGTCTAGAGCATAGCACAGTGTCTAGAGTATATCACAGTGTATAGATAATAGTACAATGTCTAGAGTATAGCACAATGCATAGATAATAGTACAATGTCTAAAGTGTAGCACAGTGTATAGATAATAGTACAATGTCTAGAGTATTGCACAGTGTCTAGAGCGTAACACAGTGTCTAGAGCATAGTCTGTCCTGACATCATGACCATGGGTTCGATCTAGCCACATCTGTCATCTACAGCCTATAGTACCTTGCGATGTAGGGCAGGATGGGGGAAGTTTTTAGCCCGTGTCATGAAGGCTGCCTGGCTAGTGCGGTCGCTGCGAACTGTGCAGGTTGGGGTTTTCTTTTTGCCCCCGACAGAAAAATAATCCACATATTACCGAGGATTCGAACTCGGGGTTTCCGAAGGCGACCCCGGCATTATAGTCACTCGGCCAGCGTCTAGCCACATCAAATTCCCGCTCCCTCCAAATATTTGTCTAGGAGCTATGACGGCCAGCATTATGATGTACACACTATAATATACACACTATAATGTACACACTACAATGTACACACTATTATCATGTACACACTACAATGTACACACTATTATCATGTACACACTATAATGTACACACTATAATGTACACACTATAATGTGCACACTATAATGTACACACTATTATCATGTACACACTATAATGTACACACTATAATGTACACACTACAATGTACACACTACAATATACACACTACAATGTACACACTATTATCATGTATACACTATAATGTACACACTATAATGTACACACTATTATCATGTACACACTATCATGTACACACTATCATGTACACACTATAATATACACACTATAATGTACACATCACCAGTTGAAGGCTGTTCAGTAAGAACATGGATATGGATATAACAGCCTTGTCTCACGTCTGATATTATTAGGACTGAACGTGTTATTTCTTATCTGGGGTTTTATTTGTGCCATTTGTCGTTAACGTAAAAACGTAATTAGTTTAATAAATTCTACTTCTACTGTAAATTATTCCAAACTTGTCCAAAGCTTGTTCTACGCACACTGTCAAATACTTTCTTATAGTTAAATAAATAAGACAAAAAGCGGAACGATTTGTTTAGTCATTCTCTTGTCATGAAACCTCAGTGATCCACTGGCATCTCTCAAGGTTCGTCATTTTCCTGTCACGAAACCTCAGTTATCCACTGGCATCTCTCAAGGTTCGTCATTTTCCTGTCACGAAACCTCAGTGATCCACTGGCATCTCTCAAGGTTCGTCATTTTCCTGTCACGAAACCTCAGTGATCCACTGGCATCTCTCAAGGTTCGTCATTTTCCTGTCACGAAACCTCAGTGATCCACTGGCATCTCTCAAGGTTCGTCATTTTCCTGTCACGAAACCTCAGTGATCCACTGGCATCTCTCAAGGTTCGTCATTTTCCTGTCACGACACCTCAGTGATCCACTGGCATCTCTCAAGGTTCGTCATTTTCCTGTCACGACACCTCAGTGATCCACTGGCATCTCTCAAGGTTCGTCATTTTCCTGTCACGACACCTCAGTGATCCACTGGCATCTCTCAAGGTTCGTCATTTTCCTGTCACGACACCTCAGTGATCCACTGGCATCTCTCAAGGTTCGTCATTTTCCTGTCACGAAACCTCAGTGATCCACTGGCATCTCTCAAGGTTCGTCATTTTCCTGTCACGAAACCTCAGTGATCCACTGGCATCTCTCAAGGTTCGTCATTTTCCTGTCACGAAACCTCAGTGATCCACTGGCATCTCTCAAGGTTCGTCATTTTCCTGTCACGAAACCTCAGTGATCCACTGGCATCTCTCAAGGTTCGTCATTTTCCTGTCACGAAACCTCAGTGATCCACTGGCATCTCTCAAGGTTCGTCATTTTCCTGTCACGAAACCTCAGTGATCCACTGGCATCTCTCAAGGTTCGTCATTTTCCTGTCACGAAACCTCAGTGATCTACTGGCATCTCTCAAAGTTCGTCATTTTCCTGTCACGAAACCTCAGTGATCCACTGGCATCTCTCAAGGTTCGTCATTTTCCTGTCACGAAACCTCAGTGATCCACTGGCATCTCTCAAGGTTCGTCATTTTCCTGTCACGAAACCTCAGTGATCCACTGGCATCTCTCAAGCCTCTGTCTTTGTGGAAGACAAAATTCATTTTTATTTAGTACCGAATTTATCCTGTTCTCAGTTCTTATCTGGGAGATGTCCTATCTAACAGGAAACAAAGCAGTGACGCAGTTTACTGCACCTTCTGTTACGCCTTGGAGGTATCGGAGTGCAACTAAAGTTTATGACGCACATAACCCTGGTATACGGCTGGTGAAATATGACAGAGTCAAAGGGCGACTAATTGACTACGAGCAGTACTATATCAACCTCACAGACAGCAACAGACAAGAAAATACTGCTTGGGTAAGTTTTCATACATATGGTTATCTTGTAAATACCACACCGGTAAGTTTTCATACATATGGTTATTTTGTAAATACTACGCTGGTAAGTTTTCATACATATGTACATAATCTAATTACTACACGGGTAAGTCTTCATACATATGTTGTCCTGTAAATATTACACGAGTAAGTTTTCATGCATGTGTATATAATCTAAATACTACACGGGTAAGTCTTCATACACATGTATATAATCTAAATACTACTTGAGTAAGTTTTCATACATATGTATATAATGTAAATACTACTTGGGTAAATTTTCATACATACGTATATAATCTAAATGCTACACGGGTAAGACTTCATACACATGTATATAATCTAAATACTACTTGGGTAAGTTTTCATACATATGGTTATCCTGTAAATACTACACGAGTAAGTCTTCATAATATGATAATCATCTAAATACGGCACGGGTAGGTCTTCATACATATAGTTATCCTGTAAATACTACATGGGTATGTTATGTATATCATATAAGCCGGCTCTGTGGCAAAGGAGCTACGAATGCAATTCGTAATCCCGTATACCGCATTCGAAACACCGCTGCAGGCGATTTGGAAACAGATCGCACTACGTTGGTTTTCATATAATGTACCGGTCGTTCAGAAAGCAATGGCAAACTCCTGAACGTAAACTTGTCCAGGAATCACGAACAGCAGGAACAAAATGCTGGAGCTGACTGCTACGTCATGTAAACGCTATGCAACTAACCTATTATTATATCATATAAATACCGCATGGTAAGTCTCCATGTATAAGTTTAGCATCTGAAAATAGATGATCATAATTACTTCATTCTCCAAACAGCCAGTAACCATCAAGAAAATACTATCTGGGTATATCTTCATACATATGGTTGTCATCTAAATACTAACTGGGTAGGTCTTCATACGTATGGTTATCATGTAAAGTCTACCACGCATATGGTTATCATAAAAATACTACATGGGTATGTAATACATAGATGGTTATCATTTAAATACTACATTTGTAAGCCTTCATACATATGGTTATCATATGAACATAGATTATGGCCAATACTGCATCAGCCTTTCGGACAACAACCAACAAGAAAATGCTTCACGGATTCCACATGTGTAATGGCTCACAGAGTACGCTTTGGAAAGTGCAAAATGGTATGTTCTAGGCTGAGTGCCTAGCATCATACAACAGGACGGAGACTGCGAGCATATCGTGGATTTTCTGCCCAGAGTTGCAGGTGTAGGGTAATGAACAGGCTGGTAGATTGGCTGCTGCTGCCACTATGAGTGGGGATACAGGAGATGTGTCAATCATCATCATCCAGTGCCTTGCCGGCATGCCTGTCCACAAATTATGATCTCCGACGTCATGGCTCATGGGGTAGGAGCTTTTACTACTACCAGGCTCGTCCACCTGGTGACTGATGGTGGACTGTCCTCTAGATATTTTGTCTGGGGATTAGCTGTGAATATGTTGAATTAGCAGCCATGTACCAACACAAGCGGTGGTCACTGAGGAGAGACGAGTTAGTTGGAGGGACAGCTATCTCTATAGAATACCTCAAAACTCTATGACGTGACCATCGGCTGGTTAGAGTCACCATATATAACCTCTCCCCCCTGCTGCCTTTAGACAAAGGTTAGTGGAGTCAACCATACATAAACCGGCGGAAGGGAAGAGGAAACCGCCGATATATTTTCCCAAGATAATCATGTTTCAAACTAAAAATGATTAAGATAACGACGTTAATGGGGATTCCAGTGGAGTCTCCTCGTCCGGTAGGGAGTATCATGTGCTACAGGTGATACCCTGTCATTATCAAGCAACTTTTGGCAAAGTGGTGTCATCGCTCTGGAATCAGGTGGAGGAAGCTGCCGAAATGAAAGAATGTCTATATAAGAAAAGATTGATTCAAAGTGGAATGAGCAGATGGTCATGACAAAACACATAAGAAAAGACGGGAGAAATTTTAATTAAATTGCTACTGGACTAATCAACCAATGAGCAAATCGTACAAGAAGCAAATCAAAACCGTAAATTGATTAGAGAAATTAAATATAGACAATCACAATTATTTGGGCATGTTATGAGAAGAAATAATCTAGAGATCTTGATAGTAACTGGCAACTGTCATTTAAACTGTCATTTACTGCCAATATAGTACTTGCGGTGTATGGCAGAGGGGTCTTTGAGCCTGGGGAATTAAGGCCGCCTGGCTAGTGCAGTCGCCGCGAACTGTGCAGGTTAGGATTTTCTTTTTGCCCCCGACAGAAAAAAATCCCACACCTTACCAAGGGATCGAACCCGGGTCTCCCGAAGGAGAGTCCGGAGTTCTATCCACTCGGCCAGCCGCTCCTCACTAGCAACACTGAGGGGAAAATAACAAGGGGAAGGCAGAGAAGTAAATACCTGGATGGCTTGGCCACATGGCATGGTCGAGACAAGAACGCGGAGTTGATCCACGACTCTGATGATCGCGTGAGATGGCGAAACATAACCGCCCACGTTTGTCGGTAAAGCATATGATGATGATGATGATGATGACTGGACTAATCGGCATGTGAACTCTTCAGTGGCTTTTAAAGGAGAGGGTGCGGAACATGATGGGGATATCCCGCGTGCAGGCGTAATGATTCTTAATAAACAGTGTTCAGTAAATACTACATTGGTAAGTCTCCATTCTTGATATTATCATCTGATAACATCCATCGAAATTCTAGTATTCAGTAAATACTACAGCGGCAAGTCTTCATGCATGATATTATCATGTGACAACACCCATTGAGATTCCTAGCCATATTTCTATGCTTTTGACAATGCTATAACCAATGTCGTGTTATTCCTCCACAGTCCAGGCTATACTCATTCACAGAGGACTACAACGTGACCGATATGGGCGTGGCCTCGCTTAGAAACATCTTCTCTCGAATGGCACGTGACAAGGGGACAGACTACACTGACAAATACTGCACTTACTCCATTGTGAGCAATTACAGGAAAAATTGCACCGATGAAATGAGAGCAGAAGTCTACTGTGGGGGATTGAACTTTGACCTCAAGGAGGCACAAAACTGCAAGCAGACGTACTTAGAAAGTGTGAATGGGGCGTTCGTTAGTTACTTGAACTTATTCACTGTTGTTGGTGCGATGTTGGTGCAAATCACTTGTTTAATGCTGCATTAGAAGCTACACCATTCACTAAATTTCAACAGCTTTCAATGTGAAAACAGCGCATTTTGGTAATATGTACATACGCTTCATAATGTGGGATTTATTTCTTGTGATTTTGGCTTTCGTGGAAACTCTTTCCCAGGCAAAAAATTATTTTAATCTACCCCAGACAAATTATTGTTTTTCTGTTTTTCCAAGACATACACTTTATTTCTATCTATCCCACCCAAGCACTTTATTTCTGTCTATCCCACCCAAGCACTTTATTTCTGTCTATCCCACCCAAGCACTTCATTTCTGTCTATCCCACCCAAGCACTTTATTTCTGTCTATCCCATCCAAGCACTTTATTTTTGTCTATCCCATCCGAGCACTTTATTTCTGTCTATCCCACCCAAGCACTTTATTTCTGTCTATCCCATCCGAGCACTTTATTTTTGTCTATAATTTACTCCTGTCTATCCCAGGCAGACATTTTAGTTTTATTTATACCTTTTTTCTACCCCTCCCACTCAGTCACTGTCTTTCTGTGTATCCCCGACATAAACTTTATTTCTTTTTATCGCAGACACTTTATTTCTGTTCATACCTTATTTATGTCTATCCCAAACAGACAATTTATTTCTGTCCGTCTCTTGAAGTATGGATGCATTTGTTCTTATCTTGGGTAAAGAAAAGAACAAATGCATCCATACTTCAAGAGCTGAATATTGAAGAAGGTTGGCTATTAAAGACGATAAAACAAACAAAATTGAAATATTTTGGTCACTTGAAACGTCATGAAAGTATGGAGAGAACAATACTGGAGGGGTATATGCCTGGGAAGAGAGGAAGAGGAAGGCCAAAGAGAAGATTTGTCCAGGATGTGGCGGATGATCTCCAGATGGGTGTATCGGACGCGGGACATCTTGTTTATGATCGAGAGGTTTTCCGGAAGGTTTTTATGGGAGCGAGGTTCTGCAAAGGACATGCTACTGAATGAATGAATGAATCTCAGACAGACACTGTATTTCTGTCTTACCCAGACAGACATCGTATTTTTGTCTATCCATATTTCTGTATGTCCCAGAAAGACATTAATATATTACAGTCTATCCCAGGCAGACACTGTATTTCTGTCTATCCCAAGAGTGGAATGGGTAGCTGAAACAAAATCTGCCTCACATACACGAGACGTGTTCATTGTTCACTAAGGCTCATGGTTGCTAATACAATCCTATCTTGTTTTCTACTTGGCGACTGCTCGGGTAAGCGACCTTTACTCCTTGGCCTGGAAATACTCCTATAATATACCCCAGCATTTGTGTAGATCATCATCATGTGCCCTGCTCAATGGCATGGACACTCATGTCTATCCACAGATCACTTCACCAAGTGTTCTGGATTAATTCTACTGTTGACCAGTGTTGCCATTTTGACGCTTTGCGCACTAAAGTTAGTGCTTTTTCAAGACATTTAGTGCCAGAATTTTGCATTTAGGGCGGCCGCGCTAATTTGGTGCTTCACAATTTTTGGGGGTGCTTTTTAGTGCTTTTATGGGTGGGTAAAATTACTTTAAAAAAATCATTTTGGGGACACTAAAAAGCCGAATTTGAACTGAAGCGAGGGAGTAAAACAGTCTTAGTACATTACCGTGCAATATTCAAGTAATTTAACTCCCTTTAATACGATTTAGTTGAAGTGAGTGATTGCAACGCGCAGGCAATATGCAATGCGTTAAAAGATTGTTTAAACAAGAATGGACTTGAGTTGCCACTGACAATGCATCTGTCATGACAGGTGTAAACAATGGAGTATATACAACATTAAAATCCGTAGTTCCTCATCTGGTACTAGTTAGGTGTGTATGTCATTCCCTTCAACTGGCAGTGTCACAGGTTGCAGCTGCTTGTCTGACCAGGAACATAAGAGTTCATGATTAGAGAAACATATAACTGTTTTTTTTCACTCAAGTCTTCGTCAAGCAAAGTACAGGGAGCTTTTTGCTTTATTAAATGATGGACAACATCCGCTGAAGTTTGTTCAATTAAGCCAGACACGATGGATGTCCATTCAATCAGCCATTGTCAGAATATTGCAGCAGTGGGTCTAGCTCAGAACTCATTTTTATATAGCAAGACTCAACGAGCGCTGTTATACGACAGACCTTCTACATTCTATGTTTAGCGATATGAAAAACTATGTGTATCTCATATTTCTCAAGCATATTCTCTGAGAAGTTCAAAGTGGGAATAAAAAATTCGAAGCAGATATACAGGATCCAACAAAACTACTCAGCGATAGTGTCCAACTTACTGATTCTGTCAGTTCAAAGATTGCTTTTCCTGGGGAAAAAATAACAGAAAGTGATGCCATTCAAGATTATTTAGATCCTAATCCCAATCTAGGTTATGAGTTTGAGAAAGAAATAGCAGGCTACAAGTTTCCTGATGAGAAAAAAATTCGTGGAAGGTGCATCCAGTTTTTAATAGAGCTGTTGACACAGCTGCGATTACGTTTGCCCGATAACGTTCGAATTTTGCAGTCAGTGTCATGTCTTAGTGGAAGTGAATGTCTACAGCCAATGATGCCCTGTATATTGGATCTTGCTAAAATGTTTGTAGAAGATGCAACTACTCTCACCCGCATCGATTTCCAGTGGAGAAATCTTCATCATATGCAGTGGACACAGACCTCTGACATACTTGGATTGTGGGCAGAAATAGCCTCATACAGGGATGCCACTGGTGAAAATCCTTTCCAAGATCTTACAGATTTAGCTTTAACTGTGCTCATTTTACCTCATTCTAATGCACGCATGGTGCGTATTTTCAGTCAGATGGGAATTATGAAATCAAAATTGCGGAATAGATTGAGCATACAGAGTTTGACAGCTGTTTTGAATATTACATATGGAATGAAAAGATATGGTAAATGCTGTCCTGATTAAAAAACTACCTAAGGATATTGTACGAAAAATTGGGTCACAGGAATCATATACACGTTTCTTTCAATCATCATCATCATCATCATTGCAAGAGCAAACACAGCAGGAAATAGCTACAGAAACTGAAGATGAGTTGTCGGATTGGGATTTGGCAGATCTGGAATAAACTTCATTCTAATATTCAGTGATAATAATAAAATATAATGTGCTACTTTATAACATTTTGAATGAATACCGCCAGGGCTTGTTTTAGTGATTTCCCAAAAATTATTATTGCAATTTGGTGCTTTTTTGGGCTCGAGAGTAGTTCTGATTGGGATTTGGTGGATCTGGAATAAACTTCATTGTAATATGAAGTGATAATAATAAATTATACTGTGCTTCCTTGTAAAATTTGTAATAAAAACAGTTGGTGCTTTTTTTGGTGCTTTCTAAAAAAAATTGGTGTTTTTTAGTGCTTTTTTGGGTCGATTTTGGTGCTTTTTCATCAAAGGGAGATGGCAACACTGCTGTTGACATTCCCGCATGCCATTTCTTAGAGCTTCAAGCATTATTTTTCTAAGTCTGCTTCTGTTTCTTCTATCGCTGGTCTGTCTAGTCATCACGATGTTCTCAAATAATACTCTTCTACCGCTGGTCTGTCGAGTCATCAGCATGCTCTCAAATACCCTTCTTCTCATTATATGACAAACAAATCTATCTTTCTGATAGTTGTATATAATGTCCTACTTCCACTAGCCTCTTTCATGCAATCCTTGCTGGGTTACTCTGGCTTTCTAAGATATTCGCAACATTAGTCTCAGAAAACACATCTCTGCTGCTTCCAACTGCTTCCTAATGTGTTAGTTCATTATTAAAGGTGCACTGCCATACAGCAGACCAAATTCTATATAACATTTCAGTATTATCTTTCTTACTTTCATTGATAGTGATTTTTTTTACATAAAATACTTTTCATCTTCTGAAATGCAATTTTTTGCTTGACATATTCTGCTTTAAAATGTTGTCACACATTGCCTATTTGATGTTATGATTCTCTCTCTCTCTCTCTCTCTCCCCCCCCCCCTCGCTTAAAAAAAATAAATATTAAAAAAATTCAGATGTATTAATTTGGTTAAGTTTCCCCCCTTATATTTGCAATTTTACATCATGTTTTTTTTTTTTTTTTTTTTTTTTTTTTTTTTAAATTTGATATAACCACTGTTACTGTTTGTTTCGTATCCAAAGAAAGTTCCCAGATTACACTCTCTACTACTGAAATGTCTAACAGTTGTTGCAGCTCTCTTGCGGTGTCGACGTTCAATACTATGTATTATAGCCTCCAAATCTTCTTATTCGATTCCAGCTATCAATACTGTGTAATCTGCATAGCATAGATAGTTTATATTATAACCTCCAACACTCTTCTTAGACAATCTTTGAGAGAGAGAGAGAGAGAGAGAGAGAGAGAGAGAGAGAGAGAGAGAGAGAGAGAGAGAGAGAGAGAGAGAGAGTCTGTCCTTGAAAATTAGACAGAGAGTTCTTGCATGTTACATAGAACCAATTTTAACATACGGCTGCGAATCTTGGACAATTAGTAAGTGGGCGAAAAAATCCATTGAAGCCTTGGAGATGTGGTTTTACAGAAGAATGCTGAAAATTAATTGGACAGCCAAATTTAGCAATCTGGGCATTTTGAGGGAAGCCAAGTCGCAAAGACAACTTATCACAACCATCAGAAAAAGGCTGACATCGTATTTTGGCCACGTTATGAGAAAATAATAACTGGAACACGTCGTGACAACCGGACAGATTTGCGGAAAGAGAGATAAAGGAAGACAGTGGGAGAAGATTCTTGACATTATAATTGTCTATAGTTCTTTCTGGCTTATTGCAATCAAGGTGATGACATTAGTATTATTATGACCATAAATGATGACATATTCTCTATTGATCTCATTATATAAAAGTGTAATCAATACAATTATTTCGGAACAGTCACAACATCTGATGGAAGATGTCTTGAATAGATTAGAATAAGAATTGCAATGGCGAAGGTAGCCTTTTACTAGATGGAAAACATATTTAACAAAATACAAATAAAAAGATGTCATTTGCAACAAGAACAAGAGTGTTGAAGTGTGGACAATCAGCAGACATGTTGAAAAACATATAATGGCTGTGGAAATGTGGTCTCTGAGGAAAACGCAAAGAATACCATAGACAGACAGAAAAACCAATGACCACGTCCTAAAGAAACAAATGGAAACTGTAAACTGATTAGAAAAATTAGACGTAGACAGTCACAAATGTTTGGACACGCTGTGAGTAGAAATACATTGGATAAATTGGTGACAACTGGCAAGACTGATGGGTAAAGATCAAGGAGACGACAGAGAACTCAATATCTGGATGACATGGCCACGTGGTATGGTCAAGACAAGAACACAGAGCTGATCCACGACTAGAGTAATCGCGCGAGAAGGCGAAACATGAAGCTTATCGACATGGCACATGATGATGATGAATGAATACAAATCAGGGTATAGTACTCAACCATGCCCAATACCATTCTTTATGCACTGCAACGTCCCTAAATGGTAGTTAATTCGTATAGCTGCTGCTTACTGTGATTAAAAATGCTCTTCATTCTCAGATTTTTACCATCAGAGTTTAACTGTTCTAGTAATTTGAATATTTACTAATGTTTCACACTGTGGAACACTTTTGTGTAGTCTTTGAAGCATAGATAATACCTTTTTGCGCTGCCTACGCTTGGAGAAAGCAATAAACATTTGGTATGAGTTAATAAAGCTTTCATATTTTTTGTCTCAAACATGTTTCCACTGTTTACTCTACACACACGCGCGCGCGCGCACACACACACACACACACACACACACACACACACACACACACACACACACTCACTTCAAAAGTTCATATCTTTTACAAGTTTTAAAAGTTGATTTTATCCACATTCTTCCTCTATTTCCCTATATAAAGAAAAAGGAAGGATAAAAGGCTTTAAAAAGGTTTTCAAAAAAAGTTGCTTTGACATGGCTAGTGTCCCATTTGTCCCATGGGAAATACAAGTATTTGCTGTCCCGTCCCATCCCCTCCCATCCCATGGGACGTTTCTCATGGGATTCCCATGGGAATCCCATTCCCATGGACAAGCCTGGTAATATATAGTGAATCATTTTACTAATACACAGGAGCAGTTATTGAAGTATATAGTGAATGATTTTTACTAATACACAGGAGCAGTTATTTAAATATATAGTGAATGATTTTATTAATACACAGAAGCAGTTATTGAAGGATATAGTGAATGATTTTACTAATACACAGAAGACGTTATTGAAGGATATAGTCCAGTGGTTCCCAAGCAGAGGGCCATATCTACTATTTTCGGTAGTTAAGCCGGCCACAAGGTTATAAAATTATAAAAGTCGTGCAATATCATTCTTACCTTTCTTAACTTTCGTCAACAAAATTCTAAAACTTTAAAAGCAGTCGGTGTCAGTACTGCACTGCTGTCATTTTTTGGTTTAAAATCAAAAGTTCATTTAACAATACATTTTAAATCAGTTTCGAAAATCGCTATTAATGTAATTAATTTACATGTGTAAATGTTCTTCATAATCAGTTACTTAAGTTAAGATGTCAGTTTATCAATGTCTGGGCACAAATCTGTCGTGCCCAAAGTCATAAGCGTAGGTAGGTTACTGTCGGTGAGTCTGGAACTTATCTTGTTTTTTTTTATAACAGCCATTGCGAAAAATAACTGCTCTCATCTTTAAGTCGAACCAAAACGACAAATGTATCTCTGGGAGAATGAACGCAAGTGTTCAAATTGTTCGACAGACAATAGTCGCCAGAATGAAATCATATGATCAGCTGAAGGTTGCGAACTGAACAGGCGCATTCGAGAATATCTGAACATAACAACCACGAGCAGAGTAAATTATCGCACGCTGACGGGGCGCTCGGAGTGCATTTTTTGAAAATATTAAAATATATTATTTTAAATAACGAGGCCTCGCGTGCCACTTACTAACAGCTGGCGGGCCACAAGTGGCCCGCGGGCCGTGGTTTGGGAACCTCTGATATAGTCATTGATTTTACTAATGCACAGGAACAGTCAGGTTTCACATAATCATGATCTTTTATAATATCTCCAGTCAGGTTTCGCATAGTCATGATCTTTCATGATATATCCTGTCAGATTTCAAATGGTTGTCATATTCAATATAATCATGGTCAAGACAGGAACACGGAGCTGATCCACGACTCTGGCGATCGAGTGAGATGGCAAAACATGACCGCCCACGCTTATCGGCATGGCACATGATGGATGGGTGGATATAATCACGATCTTTCATGATATCTCCGGTCTGGTGTCAAATGAACTCGTTTACAATATGTCTTGTCGCTATTACTGTCGCTATACTGTCGCTATTTCAATCAGCTACATCGCAGGGAGGAAGCTTGCTTGAGTGGAGGCTATGATGCTTGTCTTTTGATCTAGTGATCATCATCATCATTTGCCGTGTCTAGCGGCGCAGGCGATCGTGTCCTTCTGTCCTTTTTGTCCTTAATAGGTTTGACCGCTGATCGCCTTTTATTGCCACTCTGTCAACCAGTCTAGCATTTTCTGCCTCTGTCGACTTTCGTTTCTAACACCTTTACTCTTCTCTGTTGTCACAACATCCGCATACCTCCCCGTCTCACAACGTGACCAAACAATGATTGTCTTATTCTGATGTAGATTATGAAATGTATTTCCGAACTGAGCTCTTGTACTTGGGATTTGATCTTCTTAATCATCAGTGTGATTCTATGAGTAAACCACATCTCTGTGGCTTCCAATATCATCACCACCACCACCACCATCATCATCATCATCATCATCATCATCATCATCATCATCATCATCATCATCATCATCATCATCATCATCATCATCATCATCATCATCATCATCATCATCATCATCATCATCAGCATCATCATCATCATCATCATCATCATCATCATCATCGTCGTCGTCAACAAGTGCCTTGCATGCCTTCGTAGGCGTTCGTGTATCTCCACATATCTCGGTCTTTGGTGTTCTGGATCAACTCTGCTGATGATACTTCTCCATGCCACCGTCACAGTCCATCCAGCATAATTTCTCTTGGTCTGTCCCTGCCTCTCTTCCTCTTGATCTTTCCAGTCGCCTGTAGTATGGACATTACATAACATCCTAAATCTTGTTGTCTGCTGGTCACCATCATCAGGTGCCTTGTCAGATGGCGTAGACGTTCGTGTCTCTCCACAGAACTCAGTCCTCGGTGTTCAGGATAAATTCTGTAAATGATATTTCTTCGTACCGCCTTCTTAGACCATCCAGCAGTTTCTTTCGGTCTGCCTGTACGTTTCTATCACTGATCTTTCCAGCCTTTATTATGTTTTCCAAGGCTTCTCTTCCCATTATATGACCAAAGAACATTCTCTGTCTTAAATTTGCGTATAATGTTCTGCTGGTACTGGGCTCAAATTTAATAAAATTGGTACCTGAAAACATGTTTTGACAAACCATATCACCTTCGAGTGTTGTTAGATCAAAAAGTATTATATTTTCCCCCAAAATGCCTTGGTGAGTGGAAAAGGGGCCATTTTACCTTTGTCTATAACGCGATACAAATATGCTTTCTGAAGCAATGTTGATGGCTTTTAGCGACTTCACAAACTAATGTATATAACGAGTCAAATGATCTCTTAATGCACACTTTTACGGAGAAGGGTGTCAATTACTGGGTGGTGAGTTGAAAAGCAGATAACCCGCAATCTCGTGGGGCTGCTCTCCGTCTATTTTCATGGACCTCGGAGGTGTGCAATATTAAAACGGGATTGCGCACAAGACTGCAATCTCATGTGTGCTATTCACCGCTACAAGCCTCTTTATCGGCTGAATTAAAAGATTCTAGCCTGCCACGAGCCGATTAATCGGCTCAATGCTGACATTGCGTTATTTGTTTCATTTCCCGTATCTTTCGCAGTTTTAGTGCCCGTTAAATAAATATTTACACCGGAAAAAGATCAGTCTTTCTAAAACGGTGTAGTTCCTCAGATTTGTTTTTTCTTTTTGTATTATTAAACTCTGGTTACGTTTCTTATTTAGAAATGGCAACACCCACTGTTTCTCAAACTCGTCGATTTACATCAGATTATCGTTTTAAACAATTTTGGATGATATTTATTTTGATTTAATGGACTTTTTGAAAGATTCTAATACGGATAGCACGTACAATAAAGTGTTTATTCAGTCAAATTATTTAGCAGGTAAAAGTTAGTGTTCATTATGATACGATGATCATATGATGGCACATGTCGAATTATGCTTGCTCTAATGGGCCACACATGTGTCCCTAAGTTTGCTTTGCCTATCACAGATAAGCCGAGGAGTATTTAAATAATTAAATTTAAAAAATAATGATTATAGAAATTAGTGTATATATGGTTCTCATTCTAATGAGTACAAAACTGTCTCTTGTTTTCCTGACTTTTTCCATTATATGTGAAAATGATCTTCTTCTTCAGCGTTCCGAGCCATTGAGGTTCTTTGCTGCAAATACAATCCGTCTCCATTCGTCTCTCTGGTGGACCTTCTCTTGCCAGTCGTTGATTCCAAGTGCTTGTAGGTCTGTACATGTATTATCTCTCCACCGCCTTCTTGGTCTACCTCGGGGTCTACGGTCATTTATTTCCTGAGTGTAAGCGAGTTTTGTTTCCCTATTATCTTCCATTCTTTCTATATGCCCCAGCCATTGTAGTCTATTAGCCTTCATGATACCAGTGATTAGCGGGGACTTAAATAGATCATAAATGTCTTTGTTACTTCTTCTTTTCCACTCTCCACTTTGTGTATCCCTAATGGGTCCAAAGATGCGTCTTAAAATTTTGTTCTCAAAGGTTTATAACAAGGCTTCGTCTCCTTTCGTTGTACTCCAGGTTTCAGAGCCATACAGCACAACTGGTCTGATCAGTGTTTTGTATATTGTGATTTTGGTGTTACGAGATAGCGCCTTTGATTTTAGTAGATGTTGTAGTGCATAGTATATCTTATTTCCAGAGTTGATTCTAGTTTGTATTTCTTCCCTTATGATGTTGGAGCAGTTGAAGATCGTACCCAGGTATTTGTATGTTTCCGTTATTTTAATGGTCATATTATCTATTTGTATGTGGCCAGAGTTTCTAGCCATTCCGTCTCTTGAAATTACCATATATTCTGTCTTATCTTGGTTGATAACTAGCCCCATCTGTTGGGCTTTTTCCTTTAAGTGAGTCAATATTTCCAATGTCTTTTGTTCACTTTGCCCTATAATATCTATATCATCTGCATAACCAAGCAGCTTGGATGTTCCTCCAATATCACATTCCTCCTTTACCTTCCTTACAACTTTCTCTAGAGCCAGATTGAAGAGTAGCGGCGATAGTGCATCACCCTGTTTCAAGCCAGATGTTATTTGGAAGGGGTCTGATTTCCTGCCTTTATATGTTACTATATTATAAGTATCTTCCATGCATAGTCTGGTCATGTTGATTAACTTCCTTGGTATTCCAAATTCCTGCATAGCATTCCATAGACTATTCCTATGGACACTATCATAAGCCTTTTTAAAATCCACAAAAATGTTATGGAGATCTCTTTTATATTCCCAATGTTTCTCGGCTATTTGTCGTAAGATAAATATCTGGTCTATTGTTGATCTGTTTTGTCTAAAACCCGCCTGGTAGTCACCTAATATGTCTTCTGAATATGGTTTTAGTCTATTTAGTAATACTGCGGATAGTATCTTATAGCTTGTGGACAGTAGTGATATTCCTCTATAATTTCCACATTGGAACTTGTCTCCTTTCTTAAAGATAGGTATCAATAATGACTCTTTCCAGTCATGGGGTAATTCTTCTGTCCTCCAGATTTTTATTATTAGTTCGTATAGCTTTAGATGTAATGTATGGCCACCTGCCTTTATAAATTCAGCAGCAATTCCATCAGTCCCAGTTGCCTTATTGTTTTTAAGTCGTGTGATTACATATAGGATTTCTTCAAATGTAGGTTCTTCAATTTGTGGTTCGCATGTTAGAACCTCTTCCTGTGAGAAAATGTTACTTGGAGCTTCACAATTTAGTAATTCAATAAAATATTCTTTCCATGTGTTGCACATTTCCTCATTGGTATTTATCATATTCCCATTTTTGTCTTTTAAACCATATGTGTTTTGTTGGTACCCTCGTTTCATTGACTTCAGTTCTTTAAAAAAATTTTTGGATTCATTTTTCTGGTGATTAGTTTCCATATCTTTGATTATATTACTCATATATTCTCGCTTCTGCTGTCTGACTATTTTTGTAGCCTCTTTACATTCATTTCTATAATGCTCTTCCTTTTGGATGTTATTGATGTCATTTAACCATACATGTCTGGCATTCTTCTTCCTAATGACTGCTTCTTCACATTTTTGATTGAACCATCTGTTCTTTCTATGCGTGGTTAACACACCGAGACATTCTTCTGCGGTAGACTGAATTGTATTCTTGATGTTCAACCAAGTTTGGTCAATGCTTTCCTCCAAAGGGTTTTGCAGAGTTTCAAGTTTACATTTTATTTCATCTGTAAATTTCTCTTTGACTGTAATGTCTTGCAGTTTTTCTCTGTTATATGTTGGGTGTAATCTTTGTAATTTAGTATAGAAAGCTCTCTTAAGTTTTATTTTAAATTTTGCTCCAACGAGGAAGTGGTCACTGTGGCACTCAGCTCCTCTATAACTTCTGACTTGCTGTATGTTTGATGCATTTCTGTTGTTAATTAAAATGTGATCTATTTGATTATAGGTTCTCTTGTCACATGATTTCCAAGTTTGTTTGTGTATATCCTTTCTTTGTAGTCTGGTACTGCTAACCTGCAGTCCTTTGACTTCTGCCAGGTTGATGACTCTCCATCCATTATCATTTGAAGTTGTATGTAGGCTTTCCATACCGGCCACTTTTTTATTAGTTTGCTCTCTACCTATTTTTGCATTGAAGTCTCCCAGCACAATCAGGATGTCCTGTTTGGGGGTGAAAATGATGTGCTTTAAAATATGATGGTACAATTGTGATCTGATGGTGTTAAGGATATTGTTGAAGAAAAGTGGTTTATTTATAATTATTCAGTAAATATAATGGGGGTGGGGGGATGTGTTATCTTGAGATATGATGTCCACCTCGAGTGCTGGAGGTCCCGGGTTCAAGCCCCGGTGAGGGCCGGGAATTTTTTCACGTGGACTTCTAGTAACAACATTTCACCTGGTATCTGCGTAGTGATATCGGACGCCCTTGTGAATTGTTGCGCACGTAAAAACATCCCTTGGCAGTTGGAAATCGAAAAAAAGGAGCTTAGCGGCGCTGCCTAGGCAAAATTAAAAATCTACCCAAAATATTTCAGGATCCTCGCTGGTGTTCGGAGTTCGTTCACATAGCTGAGATTCTCCGGACTCAGGCTTGGTAGAACGGAGGACTTATGGGTTAAACCCGTGTGCCACGATTTTGATCCGTCGACTAAACTAAACTAAACTAAACTAAAACTAAATTTAATTGGACTATCATAAAAGGCGGAGAAGTAGTGCCTAGGTGAGTGGAAATTTTTTAATAATTGTCCCCCTGTCTTCAAAATTTCTTTTACAACATCTGACATTATTATTATGATATTTCTAACCTCTAGCAGAAGTAGCAATACTGATGTGTTCCTTGTGCAATCCTCTTTAATTTGATATATAATAAAATATATCTGCTACCATTTTAAATATGTTTACATCATTATTGTGACACACGTCTACTTCTCATTTTCTACCATCACTTTCTGTTTGATCCAAACCCATATGTTTGGCAGTGAAGCAGCTAATGTTTACACAAGCAAGATTGCAAACATTGCGCCACGAGGAATTGGAAGAATACAGGCATTTGCAGATGATGTCCTTGCTTATATATATTGTAGAGACAGGAAGCAAATTGCGCAAGAGTTGCAGGTGACAGAAACAAAGTGATTGATTGGTGCACAGAGATGGATGGTGTCCTCAACCTAGATAAGTGTCTGTGCTATAATGCTCTCAGAATAATATGATTATTAAGGCCAATGTCCCAAATCTCACAATAAATGACATACATTTTGTCAGTGAAGGTAGTCTGGGTGGTGAGATAGGGGCACCCCCTAACAAAGGATAAGTAAAGTGCCTCCTTCCCTCCATTAGCCTAATGGACACCCTTGGGCAAGGTGGAGTACCCGTTTATCCCTCCGATGAGGGTCCCCCCCCCCCCTTTTTTTTTTCTCATATCCTTTACAGGACATCGCTGTCAACGTCAGCATCTTTCAGCTGATTGTTTATTTCTTGGCAAGATTACGCCCAGTAGTTTGCCATTGCTTTCTGAGCGGCCGGCTCACATACCCCGTAAGTTATCATCGCGACGAGAACCGTTACCGATTCTCACGAGAATTACGTTCCTCACGTGGATATACCGATGAGGGTTACATGAAGCAATTGTGCTGGTGGTTGATGAAGTTGAAGGGCAGCCGACAGATAGTTGTAGGTTATGGTCTCCCATTTTACGAAGGGAATCTCTTTGTGGAGACAATGGCTACGGCCATCCACCATTATATCATTGCTAAGAAGGAAAGCAATGGCAAACTACCTTCTTAACAGAAACCAAGACAGTTATGTTTAGTTTATAGAAAGCTCTCTGGAATCAGGTGGAGAGTGATGCTGAAATGAAGGAATGTCTGTATCGGGAAAGATTGATCCAAAAGGGAGTGAGCAGAGAGTCAAGACAAAACTCAAAGCACATAAGAAAAGGCAGACGAAATTTTAATCCAATTGCTATTGGACTAATCAACCATTGAGCAAGTCCCACAAGAAGCAAAAAAAAAAAAAAAAAAAACCTACACTGATTAGAGAAATTAAACACAGTCACAATTATTTGGAAACGTCATGAAAAGAAATAAACTACAGAACTTGGTGACAACTAGAAAGATTGAGCGGACAAGAACACGAGTAAAGCAAATAAATTAACTATCTGGATAGCTTGGCCACCTGGTATAGTCGAGACAAGAACACGGAGCTGATCCACGACTCTGGTTATCGTGTGAGATGGCGAAACAATTGTACACGACAATTTGAACCCATGTGATGTAACCATGTACGCGGATGGCTCTGTACTAAGAAGCTTAAAGGCAAAAGAAAGGGTATGGGGGTGTAACGAAGGTTAATGGGCAGTGTTTATCGCAGGAGAGCCTGGCATATGATATCATAGCAACTAGTCTGAAAATAGAGGTGGAGTCAGTCACTGCGATGTTCCGCTGATTGGAGGATAAACAGCGCATATGTTGTGACTGTAACTGACTCAAAGAACATGCTGAGAAGCGTGAAGACAGGTATACTTCTAGCAGAGTGTCATGCTTCAATACAAAATTCTAAGATAGGGAGCATCCATTGGATATTTTCCCCGAGGCATGCTGATGTGGTGGGAAATAAGCAGGTAGAAAAATTGACTGGATCTACACCTTTGGGTAGAGTATTTGTGCACGATAAGGCAGACGTGGTCAAGACCCTTTGGGAGCGTGTGTATAGTGTGTAAGAACAGATACTTCATCATTGCCTGGAGATAATCATGTGACAGGGAGGGACAAATAGATCTGACAGACAATTTAGTACTCCGAAGAAAAGCCAGACAAACACATAATCAATTTGCAGCTGGTACCATTCTGACTCGTCTCTGGTTGTTGAAAATAAGGACGGAGCGCGTATGGAATGTCCCGTGTGCTGTGATGTCGGTTCTTGACTTAACTTAAGTATAAATGTTTAAGTTGTTAAGTGAAGAACATTTTCAATTCCGGCGATGCTACGAGTTCAGAAACACAAACTTCTGTCTCGCCGATTCGAGAGTAGATAAGAATGTCATGTTTACAATGTTCTTTCTCCGTGTTCACTGCTACCTTATAAAATAATTTCCCCAAAAGTCAAAATTCCTACGGGAGTCGACTAATCCTGGAACATCCTGATGCTGCCTAGTGTTTGTATGTGTATGTGTGTGTGTGTGTGTGTGTGTGTGTGTGTGTGTGTGTGTGTGTGTGTGCGTGTGTGTTTGCGCGCGCTAGCGTGCGGATATGTGTATTATGTATACAATTTGTGTGTGACACGATCACACTTCGTGTGGTTCCATGCAGTTATTACTTACATCTTGCATTAGGTAATAAATACTGAAGAAAGATAGCCACGAAAAATAAACACCTGGTAGGTAATTCTAAACATACACTGGGCATTTTACCCGAAAGAAATGACCGCTCAGAAAAGAAACAGGGGCAACATCAAGTCTGTACTTTTGTATGGATGTGAAGCGTGGACAATGAGCAGACAAGCTGAAAAACATCTGATGGCTATGGAAATGTGGTTTCTGGGGAAAATGCAAAGAATACTATGGACAGACAGAAAAATCAATGAAGTCCTTCAAGAAACAAGTGAAGATCGTAAACTGATTAGAGACAGACGTAGACAGTCAACATTTTTGGGCATGTTATGAGAAGAAATGAATTTGAGAATTTGGTGACGACTGGCAAGATCGAAGGGAAGGGACGACCGAGAAGTAAATACCTGGATGGCTTGGCTACGTGGCATTTTCGAGACAGAAACGCGGAGCTGATCCACGACTCTGGTGATCGAATGAAATGAAAACATGACCGCCCACGCTTATCCGCATGGCATGATGGATGGATGGAAAATCAAGTCTGTGTCAAAATACAGCGGCACATAATAAAAACAGATAACCCAACGAAGCTGGCACTAACAGTTCAGTTTAGCAGAACCTCCACTGGTGTAATATATGAAAGGGGAGCTCCGATAAGGTATTAATTGTAAATGCGCGAACAATCGGTAGTTATTGTGCTGCCCTGCGGAAAACTGCTCCACACAGCACTACATAACGGGTCATTCTTTTCAAGCCAGCGCGATTCACCGAAACAGTTACCGCAGAACTACAAGCAAATACGTGCTCTCTATACGGCAATCGGCATTGCAATTTGTAATTACAAGTGAAGACATGAATTACTACATCTTGACTCATGTGCTTTGCTCGCTTTTGTGTACATCGTTTGCTGCCAGTGACATAGGTAAGTATTTAACCAATTTACCTATGTATGTTTGGTGGAATGGAACTTTCTTCACTGTTCGTTGTCTTGTATCTTACTGTATCTATGTCTTTCCTGAACTGCGAGCATCTAGAATTACATGTGCACTTCATTTGCCGCCAGTGAAATAGGTAAGCATTATGCATTTTTGGTGGAATGCCTCGTCTGTCTGTAACCTTCTTCCATGTTCATTGCCTTGTGTGTTTATTAATACGTATCTTTTCTGCGAGTATCTGTAATTACATAAGAACTTGGATATTTCTTTATTGTTTTTGAAATAAGATTTTCACTTTTGGTGTCACAACAATTATGATGCATGCGCCATGGTCTTGTGTGAAGTGCATTCAAAAACTCAAAAAGTGACGCTAACAAAAAGGGGATTTTCATTCAACATTTGAGCTGTAGCCACGTAGCTACTACAATCGATAGGTGTGCTGGTGGTTGACGACATTGGGTGATACTGAAGCGTGTTTGTCACATATGGGAGGGATTGGGTTTATGTTCTCACACACACGCGAACACACAAGCACGCTAACTGAGTAGAGGAGAGAGAGAGAGAGAGAGAGAGAGAGAGAGAGAGAGAGAGAGAGAGAGAGAGAGAGAGAGAGAGAGAGAGAGAGAGAGAGAGAGATGCGGTGACGCACATGCCCACCTGTCGACTGCGTACTTTTGTAAGTATATATACGTGCGCCGCCTCATAGAATGACCATGCATTTGTGGCAGTATTTTACATCCGCGTTATTTTTTCATTGAACGTGTCTGTCTAACGAAAACACCTGACTGAGCTGTTGACTAACAACCAAACAAACATACTAACTAACTAACTAACTAACTAACTAACTAACTAACTAACTAACTAACTAACTAACTAACTAACTAACTAACTAACTAACTAACTAACTAACTAACTAATTAATTAACTAACTAACTAGCTAGCTAACTGACTGACTGACTGACTGACTGTGTGGCTGGCTTGTTGGCTAGCTGGCTGGTCGACTTACCGAGCGACTGACCGACCGACCGATCGACCGACCGGCCGGCTGGCTGGCTGGCTGGTTGGTTAACTAGCTAGCTAGCTAGCCAACCACCCAACTAACCAACCAACAACCCAACGAACGAACGAACTAATAGCCAGCCAACCAACCAACTAATCAACTAAACAACTAATCAGCCAACCAACCATCCACACACCTAGCAAACCAGTCAGCCAGAAAACCAACCAACCAAGAAAGAAGGAAAGAAGAACGAAAATTGATAGTTTATCTGGTGAAAGATAGGGCTGAAATAGATTGGACCGGTTAAAGATTGGTCCAGGGAAAGATTTGCCTAGTAAAAGATTGAGCCGAAGAAAGAGTGGTCAAATGAAAGCGTGATCCAATGGAAGATTGACTGAAATAGATTGGGCCCAGTGAAAGATTGGTTCAATAAAAGATTAATGGTGTGAATAACTGCGTGTTATATGAACGAAAAAGAAGAAGACGATGAAGCAGAAGAAGAAGAAGAAGAAGAAGAAGAAGAAGAAGAAGAAGAAGAAGAAGAAGAAGAAGAAGAAGAAGAAGAAGAAGGAGGAGAAGAAGAAGAAGAAGAAGAAGAAGAAGAAGAAGAAGAAGAAGAAGAAGAAGAAGAAGAAGAAGAAGAAGAAGAAGAAGAAGAAGAAGAAGAAGAAGCCAACGAAATCAATGACAACGAAGGGACGACGACGGAGACGACGGAGACGACGACGACGGAGTGGACGACAGTGAGTGGAGGGGACAGTGAACGCAGTACCACAATACCGACATATCGAGTTGTAAGTCATCCGTAGTCTATATATTAGCGGATCGCTTTGTGTTAATTTTCGCAACGCTATGAATGTGTGCCCTTCAGAAAGTAATGGCAGAATTGAACTATAGTTGTCTAGAAAGTCACAAACAGCCAAAATACTGGGGTTAAAGGCGACGTCCAGTAAAGGACACCAGTTAACTTTATATTTGTTTATATAAGAAATAGCTGTCTACTAAAATTAAATGAGCAGCTTCTCAAGCTTCTCATATATATATCAGCTCAATGCATGTCGAAACAGGTTCATTCCTCTACGAAGAAATCGTTTGCACCCATATTACGGGGAATATAGAAGAGATCTGCTGTTTCTTCTGCTGCCTGTCATCTCCCAGTGCAGCATAGGCTCTCAGCCATCTCGCCATGGAGTTGTAGACTCGTTCATGATTGCTTGGATTATCCCAGCTACATTTTTCTACAGGTTCAGGTATCTAGTCTCTCTCCAACCGTCCTTAGTCGTCTCTTACGTCATGCATGGTAGGTTACAGTGTTACTATTCTTTATTGCTCTTACTGGCCCCGGTAGCATGCGGGTGACTGGGTAGATACAAGGGATTTATTTATATGCTGGAAAGCCTGAAGAAAGTACCTGGCCGCTCGGTTTTAGGCCAGTCTAAACAAAAAGTTAGTTGCATTTTCTTTACATGACATTGAGGTCAACCCCATCATAGTTTGGCTGTTTGTGATTTATTTTCAAGTTTATGTTCAGTAGTTTGCCATTGATTTCTGAACGACTGACTACTGACACTCTAGTATGGAGACCAACGCAAGGTGGTCTTCTTTCAAATCTCCCACCAACTGTGTTTGAACACGAAAGTGCAGTAGCCAGTGCAGAATTCAATACTTCAACGAGTTTTTTTTTTTTTAGGACATTCTACGACAGTGGTTCTCAACCTTTCTTAGCCCATGCCCTCCTTTACCATATGTCAGAACGTCACCCCCCCCCCCCTTTCGAATTTCCTCCCTATAAATCCACCTCCCCCCACCCTTACACAGTATACATAAAAATGGAAGCTAAATTTAATAACACATACTAGAACAAGTCTAGACATCTACATAAAACGTGATTTGCGGGTCTACTTACGTTATAAAACAAATTTCATTAGGGTGAGAAGTACAGAGCCGTAAAATGTAGATGGAAAAACAATAACCAGTAACAAATGCATCCATACTTCAAGAGCTGAATATTGAAGAAAGTTGGCTATTAAAGACGATAAAACAAAGAACATTGAAATATTTTGGTCACTTGAAACGTCACGAAAGTTTGGAAAGAACAATAATGGAGGGGTATATGCCTGGGACGTTTTCTCTGACCAAAGAATTAACGACTTTCTCCGTAATCCCGTACATCCACGTAGGGGAACACAGCTGCGCGAGATTCGGTAGCGGATCGTGTCGCGTTAATTACTTACGGGGTGTGTGATAGGGTCGCTCAGAAAGCAATGGCAAACTACTGAGCGTAATCTTGACAAGACATCAACAACAGCGCTAAAATACTGGTGTTGACAGCGATGTCCTGTAAACAGGATATGCGAAAAAAAAACATATGCGTGTGAAGAGAGGTAGAGGACGGCCAAAGAGAAGATGGGTGCAGGATGTGGCGGGCGATCTCCATATGGGTGAATCGGACGCGGGATATCTTGCTTATGATCAAGAGGCTTTCCGGAAGGTTGTTATGTGAGCGAGGTTCTGCAAAGGACATGCTACTGAATTAATGAATGAATAGATAATGACAGCACCTTATCGTTTGTTTGTGCGTGTGTTTCATTAGGGCATCGACATATAATATTCCGTCCTGGCCCACCGTTATATATTGATTAGAGGACAGCTACACTTCACGACTCCACACACAGTGATACACACAGGACGAGACAACTACACTTCACAACTCCACACACAGTGATACACACAGGACGAGACAACTACACTTCACGACTCCACACACATGGATACATACAGTGATATACACACAGTGATATACACACAGTGATATACACACAGTGATATACACACAGTGATATACACACAGGATGAGACAACTACACTTCACGACTCCACACATAGTGATACACAGAGAACCAGACAACTACACTTCACGACTCCACAGAGTGATAGACAGAGGGCCAGACAACTACATTTCACGACTCCACACACAGTAATACATACAGTGATACACACAGGACTAGACAACTACACTTCACGACTCCACACACAGAGATACACACAGTGATACACACAGGACCAGACAACTACACTTCACGAGTCCACACACAGTGATACGTACAGTAATACACACAGGACGAGACAACTACACTTCACGACTCCATACACAGTGATACACACAGGACGAGACAACTACATTTCACAACTCCACACAGTGATACACAGAGTGATACAAACAGTGATACATACAGTGATACATACAGTGATACACACAGTGATATACACATTGATACATACATTGATACACACAGTGATACACACACTGTTAAAACAGTTATACTCACAGTGATACACACAGTGATACAAACAGGACGATACAACTACACTTTACTAGTTATACATCGTATAAAGTGAATAAATGAATAATACTTAATCTGAAACAATTAAAACACATAGTCATAAGTATTGTTCGAATGTGAACATCTGTTAACCCCGCGGTAATTTTAATTTAAAATGAATTCTTTCAGTTTGCGCAAAACCGGCTAATTGCTAAATCATCTCATCTTATCCATCATGTTCCTCTTGTTCCTTGCCGTGTCGAGGTGAAGTATAACCAGTGGGAGAGTGCCCGCTTATGGGCTTCATGTATCGATATTCCCATGGACTCTGCTATTACCTCCGTCCATCGTTTACGTAGTCGGCCTCTTCCTCTGCTTCTCTCTGGTCTGTACATCATTGCTTCTTGTGGTATACTGTTAGTTGGTAACCTACTTGCATGGCCAAACCATTTGACTTGCTGCGTTCTAATAAAATCTAATGCTGCTGTAACCCCTACTTTAGTTTTGATTTCTTCATTTCTGATCACACACAGGATGATCTCTTCTTGATCTCTTCTTGATACATTGAGTATTCTTCTCAGGAATCTCATTTCTGTTGTTGTGATTTTTCTTTTCTCTTTTTCTGTCATTGTCCAGGTTTGGCATTGGTAGCATAGAGTAGGTAGGAAAATTGTCTTATAAAATGCTTTCTAAGTATCTTACTAGTTTGTTCTTTACTGTTGGTGCCATTTATCCAATGAGTTGGTTTGCCTTATTGTATCTATTTTTGATCTCGTCTTCTGATTTGCCATTTGATGATATTATACTTCCAAGGTACTTAAAACTCTTTACTTGTTTCAGGGGATGTTCTTTTAGGTGAATTGTTGTTTTTCTTCTTTAGTTAAGTTCATTACCTCTGTTTTATTTGTGCTGATTTTAATGTTATGTTAACTACACATTTCATTTAGACTATTCAAGTGGTCTTGTAATTCATCTTCTGATTTCGCTATTAGTGCTTAGTCGTCCGCAAACAGAAGTTCTCAAATGGTGTAATTTGCAGATGGTACTTCTTCTGTGTTCTCGTCATGCGGTGTTCTTGCGGTCTATGTTTGTAACTGGTTTCTTTACATATGTTGTCTATATAGGTTATGTACAAGAGAAGAGACAGGACACAACCTTGTCGTACTCCGGATCTTATTGTGAAGGGAGTGTCCTAAAGTTACTTTCACGATGCATTCACTGATTTTGTATAAGCTTCTGCATAGGTTTGTTAGATGTGTACTCACTCCATATTGTTTAAGGATGGCCCACAGCTTCTTTCTATCTACTCTATCATATGCCTTTTCTTGGTCGACAAGGCTAAGTAGAATGTTTCATTAAATTCGATTGATTTTTCTATGGGTTGTCTAAAAGCAAAAATGTCATCTATGCATCCTTTGTTTTTCCACAATCCAATTTATGTTTCGCTTAGTTGGGGTTCTGTAGTAATTCATAATCTTTTCTTAAGAATTTTGTAAAATATTTTCTCAGTATGACACAAAGGGAAATGCATCTGTATTGTGTGCAGTCTCTTTGGCTGCTTTGTTTTTTTTTCCAAATTGAGATAATTATGGCGTTTCCCCAGTCTCGTTGTGTCTGTTGTTCTACCCAAACATGATTGCATAGTCTATGTAGCCTGCTGTTCCTACTTCTTTTGCTGCTTTAATTAGTTAATTTGGTATTTCATCTTGTCCCAGTGATTTGTTCAATGGGGCTAATCTGACGGCTTCTATAGTTTCTTCTTTCACTATGTCTGGTTCTAGTTCTTCGTTGGCATCTGTGTCGGTTTCTTGAATTCATGTGACATTTGATGGAATGTTGAGAAGTTGTTCGAACTACTGCTGCCATCTTATAAGGATTTTTTTAAAATTCACTTATTGGTGGTTATGAAATAAAAGATTCAGATGGTGAATATATACGTAAAGACGGACGTCGATGTCTCGAGGAACTTTAACCTTTTGGCGAGGAGGCATTTGGATATTCATGTCTTTATGACCTCAGATTGGGTTTGCAGATGTGGTCGCGGCCCTTTGGAATCGTGTGTATAGTGGAGAAGAATGAGTAGATCATCACGTCTTGGAGAGAATGGTGCTGCACGGAATGACCAGAGGATCTGTCCGACACTCAAAACTCCGAGGAAAGACCAGACGGACAGATAATCAGACTGCTACTGGTATCATTAGTATTGGGACTCTTCGCTGGCTGTTTGCAGATGAGGAAGGAGCACGTATGGGAATGCCCCGAGTATTGCGATGTCGGTTCTTGATGCAGCTCGACTTAGAAGTTGGTTAGAAATCTGAACAAGTGTAATCTTTCCGGTGTACAGGTTCGTCAAGTACCCCACTTTGCTGCAACGCTCTGTAAAGGAAATGCAGCTAACTTTATCTCTGTCTAATTATATTCTATGTGTGGTTTTAAGTCTCAATATTTCATCTATTTTACCACCTAGGCTGTCATTCTCAACTCATAAATAATTATGATATTCCATTTGCCAGTTCTGGAGATTTTCCCAAGTAAAATGGCGGAACTCGACGGTCCAGACGTCTCGTGGTTCTCTCCACAGCGCCTCAAGCCTCTTCCAGAAAAGCCTCCTACATCTTTGTTGATTTCGTGATTCTCTTGAGACTTGTTCATGTTTCGTTGATTTTTGCAACTATAGTTTTCTACAGGATAAGGGTAGACAGACCAACGACAACCCTTCTTCCACGCCCCTTACAACATGAATGACGGATTACTGAAAAACATCTAATGGCAGTGGAAATGAGGTGTCTGAGGCGAATGCACAGAATACAATGGACAGACAGAAAAACTGATGAGCAAGTTCTACAAGAAGCAAATGAAAACCGTTAACTGATTAGAGAAATTAGACGTAGACAGTCAACATTTTGTCGACACGCTATAAGAAGAAATGAATTGGAGAACTTGGTGACAACTGGCAAGATTGAGGGGGAAGATGGAGACAAGAACATGGAGCTGATCCCCGACTCGGATGATAATGGGAAATGGCGAAACACGATCACCCACGCTTATCGACACGGTGCATGATAATGCTAATTTATTGCTGCCACTATCTTCCCCAGTAACATGCGGGCGATTATCTACCACTGGCGTCCGTTATTTCTGTTATTGAGCAGGCATCAGTTTGAACCGTTAATAAGCCTTTATCTTGTGCAGACCGCCTAGCGTTGGTTTTGAGAATGGTAGGAAAGCCTTTTGTTCAGAAAGCAATCACAAATTACTGAAAGTAAACTTGCCAAACAACACAAAAATCAGCCAACAAAATGCAGGGGATGAATGCGACGTCATGTAAAGGATATTGCAACTAACTTTTTTAAATATTTTGTTCTGTACATTTGCTCCTACCCTTTAATACCTCGTGAAACATGATTTGGGTTGGGGGAACAGGTGAGGACAGTGTGTGGGTGGGGGATGTGCGGGAGGGAGGATGGGTCGGTTGGTGGGGTATGTGTGTGTCCCTGGGTGTGTGTATGGGTGGGTGGGTGTGTGTGTGGGTGGGGTGATGTGTGGGTGGGGTGATGTGTGGGTGAGGTGATGTGTGGGTAGGTGGGAGATGGGCCTCATAACATGGTAATTTGCCTTGTTTATGTTTACAACATTCATTTCACAATGTTTTTTTTCTTTTCTTCCTATGTGATTGTATAATGCTCTTGATGAACGAAAGATGAGTGATTGGAAGGGCCGAATGTAAGACGGGCCTGCGTGCCCAATTTGTGACCCTTCTAAAATAAAGTTGATTTGATTTGATTTGATTTGGTACATAAAAATAGTAAAGCTCTCTTGTACACATCTTACAGCTCTTTAAGCATGTGTTGCTAAACACATATTTTTATAGATTAATCAACACTTGCGGGTGATGTGATCAGTATCACACCAGTCACCTTTACTTCCCTACACATTTCTTGGTACCACTTATAAGCCGGGTCCACTAGGGAGCCCAGGTCAGTTTCTAAAATAATCGAATCAACCCCCAACGCAGATGGAACCCCTGACCACCGCACGACTGCCAAGTGTCCAGCAACTACACTACCACGTCTCCGGACACATCATCAATGAATTGTGTTGCATTGTTTCTTCAAGCCTATGCCTCAGAACATCCGCTTTGCTTGTCCTCACTAAGTCTACACGCACGTCAGCAGGTCTGTGTCTCTCTTCGTCTGGTTTCTGTCCATTGACCTGTCCGACATAGGGAAACCCTATCAGTAGCTGCGCTGCCGTCGGAACAGCTCTTATGGAAGCAAGCCCCTGTATCTCCACAAGGTGGAGACACATCAGATGGGGAAGCACGATGTAGAATGAGCATAAACACGCAAACACACACAAACAGGAAATGATTGTAGGAAACACCTGGTTTAAACAACATCCTAGAAGATTATGGACATGGAGGAGTCCTGACAGCAGGATTAGAAACTAGACTGATTACATCTTGATTAGCAGAAGGTTTCGAAATGCGTTAAAAATCGCAAAAACAGTTCCAAGTGCTGACTGCTACAGTGATCACATATTGATTACAGGCACACTGAGAGTAAAGTTAAATAAAGTCAAGTATACAAAAGGAAACACTAAAAATGATCTGTGTATATTGAAAAATGACAAGGAAATACAAGACAATTTTAACATAGAAGTAAAGAACATTTTTAATATATTGTCTGATCTAGAGATACTATTTCAAGATGTGGATGGTCAATGGGAAATGTTAAAGAATTCAATCAGTTTGACTGCAGAAACAACTATTCCAAAATTAAAGAAAGTGGGTCGTAAGAAATGGATGGCTGAAGACATTTTACACTTAATGGAAACGAGAAGACACAACAAAACTAAGCCTGCCATATATGAAGAACTCACAGAAAAGTCAGAACATTATGTAAGTAGGCAAAAGAATCATGGCTTGGTGTTACAGTCTTAGATCTCTAGGGGATCTGAACTCGGGCTCACACAGGCAACAAACTCCGTTAGATACAACATAGCAACATTTATTTATATAATATATACAGTGCGCTGGCGAAGTGGGTTTTGACAAGCCCGCACTTGACAAGTTGCGTATCACAGAGGTTTTACATCACACATGATTATAACAAACAATTCTAAGCAACTATCTAGCATATGTCTACGACCCTTAAATACACATGGGTCTGAACTATCAAGTCCCTCTAAGGTAAGCCCTGTTGCTTCTCCGATGTCCAGTCTGTCTCTGCCGTTTTACACGTGTCGCAATCCGACACGGGTGGTAACTCTATCCGAGTTTCTCGTGGACCCCGTAATCGGCGGGCCACATCAGTGTCCACGGGACAGTGGACACACTGACCAGTCCTTCGAGAAGGCTCTGGATTCTTCAAGCCTTCGAGTGACTCACTTCTTTCCCTTGAGCGGAAGTTTTTAGCCCCTTCGCCACTATCTCTTACTTTATGTTGGTTACCGCCCCTATGTGAGGCTGTGACAGGAGTCCCCCTCTTCCCCCTGATTTGATGGGTTATTAT
The DNA here is from genome assembly GCA_963921405.1 of Cepaea hortensis. Lineage (NCBI taxonomy): Eukaryota > Metazoa > Mollusca > Gastropoda > Stylommatophora > Helicidae > Cepaea > Cepaea hortensis. The sequence continues at coordinate 42,992,634 of OY992893.1, forward strand.
AAAGTAATTAGTTTTGCACTAATTCTGTCACAGAATCACATAAAGTCGGTGTTTGTAGTTTGGTGGATAGTAACTTGGTAATCTACATATCTGCATCAACACTCATGTATTCTCCCATACACCACTTCACGATGATTTGCTGAAGAGGTCTCTCTCTTCTGTGTCCTTAAAAATGCTTATCTGACCGAAGTTACGTGACGTTTCCCAGTTGTTTTTACAACCCGTCCTTCTCAAGTATCCCACTGATACCAAGATAATTAAACTCTGTGTAAGAGAGTATTAACAAGACAGAAGTCTTGGCTAATTAAGTGCACCTGCAAATCTTGTCCTGTGTGCGTATTTCAATACACTTTTACTTTCGTATGTTGTATAATGCTGAATATGTAGTTACGCTGTTGTTTTATCCCCTCTGACTACCTGTGTCCCTGTTGGCTTGTTAGTGTATTGACTAATATGTTGCTGCTTCTAATAAAGTGACTGTATTTTAATTGTTAGTGTTCAGTTTTTGAGTTTTGTATAAAGTGTGTGCTCAATGTGAGGTTTATCTCCAAGCGTCACGAGTTGGGATATCCTTTGTCATGAATTACCCCAATGTGTAATGCATGATCGGGCATTCCAAGCAGTGGCGCTTAGATGTAGTGTCTTAAATAATAAACATGTATTAACAATTTAGACAGGTAATACAATTTACATGAAAGACGCAGACAAATTAAAATAAATACGTTTTGCGTACAATTTGTCCGCTCAGTATATCGCTCTCTCATTTAATTCATTCACCCTGTCATTCACACATCTTTCATACAATATAGTATTTCGTTAAAATATCTAAGTAAAGTTGAGGTAAGTGTTATTGCCCTTAGAAAAACGGGTTAGGCGATATGTTCCCTTTAAGGTAATAAGTAATTTTTGTACGAGTACTCAAAAAATGGTTCATAACTTAAATAGAGAAAATTGCATAGGAAGAATATTTCGCCTATGAGTGGAACTACCTGTAATATTATGGTAGAAAATATACAGGTTATATGTTGACATATTTTATATACATAATTCAACACAAGTATAATACATATTAAATAATACTAAATTAATTAACTAACTAACTAAATCCAACGATGATGTGTGCGTTGTCCTCCTGTTGTTCGCGTGTCATGCCATGAATGTTAACGGATAATATGGCTGTCTCTTGAATGTTGTAATCGACGTAGTTCTATTCCGGCTGTTTGCACAGTTTCTTAGCAACAGCACGTATGCAATGTTCTTAATGTCGAGTATACAGTGTTCTTAATGCTTTCATGATCACTGTCAGTTCACTGGTTGAAATCATTTCACAGATATCTATCGCTCGGATTGTTTCTAGAGCTTTGCTAATTGGTCGTATAGAGTTCTCAAAGTTTCACGTTCGTAGGTGTTATACGTAACCTATTCACTGGGATGTTATTACTTCTAAATGAAAGTTCTCTAGCAGGTGTAGAGGTACACTGTTCTATGCCACAGAATAAAAATATCACAGCTTCTTGTATGGCGAATTATTAATGTGCCTAATGTTATTCTGCTGGCGCATTCGTTTGTCGCGATAAAATATCAGCAATAATGTTGTCAGTGCCTCTGATATGGCGGATTTCGAAGTCGAAATCTTGAAGAAGAAGACACCATCTTTGTAAACGATGGTTTTTTGGAACACCTTGCTTAAGTACCAACAATGGCGAGTTATCGGTTAGCACAACAAAATGGGAACCTAAGAGGAACTTAGATAATCGGCGCATACAAAATAGTAGACTTAATGCCTCCAATTCCACCGTGGAGTAATGGATTTCTGCCTTGTTCAGCTTCCGGCTTACGTAGACTATTGGATGTCTCACTCCTTGCAGTTCTTGCATAAGGCATCCTCCAATTGCGATAGCACTCGAATCTGTGGTCAAAATAAAGGGTATATCTATGTTTGGTAATGTTAATACTGGTGGATTAGAAAAAATGGATTTCAATCTGCACATTGCATCCTCTAAGCGGGTACTTTTACAAAATTTTTCGGGATGATCTTTTGTCAACAGATTAGAAAAAACTGATGTGAGTTCTGCCCAGTTTGGTATAAATTTGGCATAATAGTTTATGAGACCTAATAACCTTCTAACTTGTTTCTTTGTAGTTGGAACTTCTAGGTTGAGAATTTTCGATACAATTTTATCATCTGTCAACAGTTTGCCTTCGGAAATCCTATGACCAAGGAAGTCTATCTGTTTATAGCCTATTTCAACCTTGGAAGGTTTGATAGTAAGTCCAAAAAGAAAGATTTGATTAAAGACTTGTTGGAGTGTAAGTAAGTGAGAAGTCATGTTAGAAGAATGAATGCATATATCATCAATATAAGATTGCACGTCCTTAATGCCGTGCAATAACAATCTAGTTAGCCTAACAAATGTGGCGGGAGCGTTCTTGAGACCAAATGGAAGATATCTCCATTCGTACAACCCAAGAGGTGTAGCGAATACTGTTATATGTCTTGATGAAGGGTGTAGTGGTACTTGCCAGTAACCTTTCGCTAAATCAAGCTTAGAAAATAAGGATGATTGAGACATATTCAAAATGAGGTCTTCACAGCTGTTCATTGGCTCCGCATCTGTTGTGGTTATGGTATTTAACCTTCTATAATCGATGCACAAACGAATCGTTTGGTCCTTCTTTTTCACCAGGACAATTGGCGAAGAATACTGGGACATAGATTTCTGTATTATTCTATTTTTCTCTAAATCCAAAATTTCTTTGTCTAAATTTGCTCTATAATGCAAAGGAATAGAATATGGTCTACATTTGATCGGTGTCAGATCTGTCAACACAATTGAATGTGTTATTTTGTCAGTCCGTCCAGGTTTGTTTGAGAAGATAGTTTTATAGTCGTTAAGGAGAGACAAAATGTCTTGTCGCTGCTGTTGTGTCAAAGTGTCAGAGATTTGTATGTCATTCATACTACTGTCGTCATTCATAATTGGTACTGGAATTTCCGTATTGTCTATGTCCGTCTGATTTAATACTGATGCTACTGTTTGTAAATTGTCTTCAATGTCATCGTCGTCGTCGTCGAGACTAATAGTTGTCAATGTGTCGTCAAATTGGTCGTCGTTGTCGTCATCCCATATTGTTGGTACTGTAAATATGTTTTCGTTGTCTTCGTTGTCGCAAGAATGAGTTGTTAACGATGCTTCGTTTGTCGAGGTGTCATTCAGTTGGGTAATTGTCGTTTTGTTTCTGTTATCTGTCATCTGCGTCTGCTTATTCGTGTCACTGTCATTTCTAGAATAGTATGGTTTTAACATATTTACATGGAATATTTTCAACTTTCCATTCAAAGAAATTTCGTAGTCAACTTCCAAAATTCTTCTCACAATTTTAAATGGTCCCTGCCAAGAGGTTGATAGTAAATCTCTCTTGTCAGGTAGCAATAGTAAAATATCCTGATCTGGTTGTAATACAATCGTTTTTGCACCTTTGTTGGCGTACTGCCTGTACCTAAAACCTTTCTCCTGTAATGATGTTCTGGCCAGTATACAGGATCGAATGATTTTGTCTCTGGTGTCAGTGACTAAATCATAGGTGGCAACTGGTAATTGGGTATTTACAGGTTGTGATATTATATCTTTGTAAATAGTGAGAGGTCCTCTTGGGTTCGCTCCATATATCAATTCGAAGGGAGAGAACCCTGTGCTTGATTGTGGGACTTCTCTATATGCGAACAGCACCGTTGGGAGAAGTATATCCCAATCGGCTGGATTTTCAGCTGTCACTTTGGATAACATATGTTTCAGGTCCCCATTTAGTTTTTCGCAAATTCCATTCGCGGCCGGTCGATAGGGACTGGTGAAACATTGTTTTATGCCTAGTAACTTAGTTACCGATTGGGTGACATTAGATATGAACTGTGTTCCCCTATCCGAAATTATCTTCTCCGGGAAGCCAAAACGGGAGAATATCTGTAAAAATACGTCCGTCACATCCTTAGAGGAGATAGATTTTAATGGAATCATTTCTGGCCATCTCGAACATAGATCAATAAGTGTAAAAATATATCTATTTCCTTTGTTTGAGATGTGGTTCAAAGGACCTACTAAATCAACTGCCACGATTTGAAATGGCCTCGAGGCAGTTGTGGTTGATTGAATTTCTGCCGTAGGGTTTTTTCCATTTTTAACCAGTTTCTGACATGTATCACATGATCTACAATAGGTTTTTATGTCTTGGCAAAATTTAGGCCAATAAAATGGGTCAGGACTCTGGCTCTAGTCTTTTCGTAACCCATATGACCTCCGAAAGGTGAGTCATGGGCTATATTTAGTACTTTCTCACGATGTGATTGAGGTAGAACTACTTGCTGTATCGTGGTCTGATCTCTGGTATATAATCTAGTTAGAACATTGTTCTTTATTATAAATGTCCATGAAGCATTTTTAGTCAATTTTGGTTTAAGTCCTACTAACCGAAAATATTGGGAAAGTGTAGGATCTGCTTTCTGTTCTTCTCCAAAATTAGTGGCTGTAGTGTTAGGTAATATGATTTCTAGCGACTCCTGAAGTTGGTCGGTGTGGGTTTTGTGTGTTGTCTGTCGTGTTATTGCATTAGTCTGTTGTGTGTGTTGTTGCACATCTACAGGCTTGGTAATTTGTGGATCGATGGCATCCTCAGTTCGAGGTTTTAAGTTGGTGGTATCACTGACAGGTTCAACCGCCCTTGCATTATGCACCTCGGTGAATTCATTTTGAATTATGTCATTGGTTGTCTCCCTTGTGCTTTTGGCAGTTTGAGACAAGCACGCGTGGTGTTTCCCTTTAGAATCGCTGTTTGGGTTCTGGCTACAGTTTTTCTGCTCCCAATCTCTGATTTCCTTTTCAGAGCAAGATCTTATGTTGGGCAGATTCCCAAGGATAATCTCAGCGACAGGATTTTCTAGTACTGCGCACAATACTAGTCCTGATATAAACGGTGTGCGAATTTCGACAAGTGCTAGGGGGTATCTTTCGATCGTGCCTGCGAATGTGCGACAAGTTACGTATTTGTGTGTGTAGTCTTTGTCGTTCACTAATGTTTTCTTAATTCCTCAAAGAGTTGCGCCGGAATCGCATATTAATGTGCACTTTTTGTCATTTACAAAACCTGTTGTGAAATTTAATTTGCCTGTTGATGATAAGGCTGCGTTGGCCATTTCGTTAGAAACTGGGATTGTGTGGCCGCATAACAACGTTGTATCAAGCTGAAATTTTCTACAGGTGTTACATTTGTTATCTGTAATGGTGTCAATGATTTGCACTGCATTCCCTAGCTCACTCAAACTTTCATTCTGATTGTCACATTCGTTCAGTTGTTCAATCTCTTCCTCTGAGGAAGTGTCAATTAGTGCGGCATTGGCCTGCTTCATTATCTTTCGCCCTTCACAAAATCGTGAATAATGTCCATAGCTGGCACAAAAATAGCATTTGACCGCTCTCTGATACGCATTTCTCTTGTTCTTTTGTTTCTCCACTATCATTTGGAGATGATGCGGATAATTCGGTGATTTGTCACACATCGCGTACTCTTCGTGTGTCAGATGACAATACTGGCACTTGACTGTTTTCGTGAACTTCGAGCGTTGTTTGAACTTATTTTCAGTTGGTTTTGAGTATGTAGTGTTTGTAACTGCCGCTGTTTCATTTTGGCTCATGTTTAACTGGAAAATATCGCGGTTCGCTGTAAAAAATGCGCTCCCCTTGGTTTCTAATTCTTGGATAGTTTTACAATCCATTTGTTTCAAAAATTTAGAAAATGGTGTTGGGATTGTACTAACAATTTTGTCAATTATAATGAGTTCTTTCAGTTTGTCATGGTTGTTATTTGATTTTGCTGAGTTTATCCACTTTGTACATATATCCTGAACTGTAGACACGTAGTCTATGAAGGTTTGATTAGGTTGTGGGGCTAATTTTGCGAACTGTTGTTGATAGCCTGCTGTATCTAGTGAGAAATGTTGGAGTATTCTTTGCTTTAAATAATCATAATCTTTCCTCATATCTTGTGGAACTGTCTCTATTACTTTTAAGGGTTCAAGAGCTAAATTTCTCATCAAAATAAATGACCAGTCGATTTTTGTGACCTTATGGTAGGTCATTAAACACTCAAAGTTTTCTAAGTATGCGCTGATAGAATCTCCTGAGCAGAATGCTTTAACGAGGCCTTTATATTTGTTGTATTTTTGTTCCTCTTCCTTACTTTTAATTTTGTTTACTGACATTTCTAAGTAGGAGTCAATTTCCATTTGTTTCAGTCTTATCTGTGTCTCAGCATTTAACTGGGCTTGTTTGGCCGCGGCCTCAAGCTCCATTTGTTTCTCTTGAGCCTGCAGTTGCATTTTCTTTTCTTCAGCCTGCAGTTCCATTTTCTTTTCTTCAGCCTGCAGTTCCATTTTCTTTTCTTCAGCTTGCAGTTGCATTTTCTTTTCTTCAGCCTGCAATTCCATTTTCTTTTCTTCAGCTTGCAGTTGCATTTTCTTTTCTTCTCGTTCTATTGCTCTTTCCTCTCGTGCCATATTTTCTGAATGCGTCTTTTGTGCCCATTCTGACAGTTTCTCCTCTTTATATCCTAATCTAATACCTAACTCAATACATTGTTCTAAAGTTGACATTTTGTCTTTTAGTTGTTGTTAACTTTACTGAAATTAAATCCCTTAGAAAATAGTTGGGAAATACAAAATTTAGTTATTTCCCTTAATGTTTACATGAGCAAATACACATGAAAAGTTTTGTTGGTTATGAGGTTATGAATATACATACAAATCAATGCAAAGCAACAATGTTACATGAATGGCTGATGGTAAGTACCGCTTAGGGTTGCAATGAGCATGAAATGAAACTCATCTTATTTTCCATGAGCACTCGAATGTAGTCTTGTTCTCTCGCCACTGTTGGAGGATAGGATACGTACACCCGATAATTCGCGGAACAATCTGCTGTGGGAATTTAAAAAAAAATTAGTAACAGTCACGTAAATGTCACAGTCATGTCAAATTTCATAATATTAACATCATTTGAAATGTATCTGAAGAGGGACTACTACTAGTTCATTACTAGATAGCTGCAAAGTTTTTTTTAAACTTTTTCTGCATTAAATTTGATATAATTTTTTTACTTGGCAACCAAGAGCTGTCTGAAACGTAAAGCTTGTGCCAAAACCGGCGATTGCCCCCAAATAGCCTGTTACAGTCTTAGATCTCTAGGGGATCTGAACTCGGGCTCACACAGGCAACAAACTCCGTTAGATACAACATAGCAACATTTATTTATATAATATATACAGTGCGCTGGCGAAGTGGGTTTTGACAAGCCCGCACTTGACAAGTTGCGTATCACAGAGGTTTTACCTCACACATGATTATAACAAACAATTCTAAGCAACTATCTAGCATATGTCTACGACCCTTAAATACACATGGGTCTGAACTATCAAGTCCCCCTAAGGTAAGCCCTGTTGCTTCTCCGATGTCCAGTCTGTCTCTGCCGTTTTACACGTGTCGCAATCCGACACGGGTGGTAACTCTATCCGAGTTTCTCGTGGACCCCGTAATCGGCGGGCCACATCAGTGTCCACGGGACAGTGGACACACTGACCAGTCCTTCGAGAAGGCTCTGGATTCTTCAAGCCTTCGAGTGACTCACTTCTTTCCCTTGAGCGGAAGTTTTAGCCCCTTCGCCACTATCTCTTACTTTATGTTGGTTACCGCCCCTATGTGAGGCTGTGACACTTGGCAAAAATTGCATAAAAATTAAACACAACACAACAGTAAAAATACCAAATTAATGCACATAAGAGTTCAGGAGCTTACTAATAAAAGAAGATGTCCATCAGCAGGCAGTCTAACAACAAAAGATGGAAAATCATAATGGAAAAAGATAAGATTTTACATGTATGGCCAGATTATGTGAAAAACATTTATGGTGATAGCAGAGAAGAACAGTATGAAGTTCGAAATAATCATGAAGGAACCATCAATTTTGAAGATGAGGGTTTAGAATGTTCTAGAATGGAAGAGGCCAGCAGTGCCACGGGAGTGGAAATCCAGCAACGAATTCAGGATAATGCTCGCTCGGGTGATGTGACTATCTACACAGATGGGTCGGTGTCGAGAGGTAGGAGAAGTGCCTGGGGGTTCTTAGCAAAAGTTAATGGTCGACGTTTGGTGCAGGAGAGTGAGGCACACACACACACACGCGCGCGCTCGCAAGCACACGCACACGCACACGCGCACACGCACACACACACATCGTGATTGTAACTGACTCAGAAAGCACGCTGAGGAAGGTGAGGACAGGCAAGCTTCGGGCAGAGTGGCTTGCTTCGCTTCGGAGGTTATGGGTGGCAAGCATCGCTTGGATCTTTTCTCCGGGGCACGCCGGTGTGCTGGGGAATGAACAGGCAGACAGATTGGCTGGCTCTGCATAACTTGGTGGAATATTGATGCATGACAAGGCAGACGTGGTTGCGGCCTTGTGGGAGCACGTGTACACCTCGGAGGAGCAAATGGATCACCATGGTCTGGCATGGATGAGAGAGAGAGAGAGGAGTGACGAGGGGATCTGGTCGACGATCGACGCTCAGAGGAAAGGCGAGACGGACATATAATCAGATTGCTACTGGTACTATTGGTGTTGGAACTCTTCGCTGGCTGCTGACGATGGGGGAGGAGCGCATATGGGAATGCCCCGAATGCTGTTATGTCGGTCCCTAAATCAATCAATCAATCAATCAATCAACCAATCAATCAATCAATCAATCTTACCCATATGAAAATTGGCAAGACAATATCACGACAGAAATAATTAATGCTTTTGAAGAAAATGGAATAGATCAAGTCACCATACTGCTGAACACAATATACTATATTGGAGATATACCTCATTAATTATGTAATTCTGTGTTTATTGCAATCCCAAAGAAATCAGGAGCCTTGGAATGTGATCAACATCGAACAATTAGTGTAATGAGTCACATCAGGAAGACTTTGCCAAGAATTATCATGTAAAGAATTAAGAAGAAAATGCAAACTGCAAAAGGAGAAGAACAATGTGGGTTTGTAGAAGGCAAGCGGTAGCGGTTCTCGCCGTGCCCTTTACTTACGGGATATGTGAGCCGGCCGCTCAGCAAGCAATCGCAAACTATTGAGCGTAATTTTGCCAAGAAATCAACAACAGCGGTAAAATGCTGGTGTTGACAGCGATGTCCTGTAATAGGATATGCGAAAAAAAAAAAAAAAAAAAAAAAAAAAAACTTACTATACAATTAATAATGACTATTTTTAAACAAGTGAATCAGTACAATTATTTCGTAACAGTCATAACATCTGATGGGAGGTGCCTTTAAAAATTTAGAACAACTATCGCCTTTGCCAATGTAGCCTTTTGCAAGATTAAAAAAATACTGACCAATAAAAAGATATGAATTGAAACGTGATGAGGTGCTACATATAACCTGTAATTTTGTATGGATGTAAAGCGTGGACAATGAGCAGACAAGCTGAGAGACATCTGATGGCTGTGGAAATGTGGTTTCTGAGGAAAATGCAAAGAATAGCATGGACAGATAGAAAAACCAATAACCAAGTCCTACAAGAAACAGATGACAATAGTAAACTGATTAGAGAAATTCGACGTAGACAGGCACAACTTTTTGGGCATGTTGTGGGACACAATAATTTTGAGAACTTGGTGACGACTGGCAAGATCGATGGGAAGCAATGAAGAGGGCGACAGAGAAGTAAATACTTGGATAGCTTGGCCATGTGGCATGGTTGAGACAAAAACACTGAACTGATCCACGACACTGATGATCGAGTGAGATGGTGAATCATGACCGCCCACGCTTATCGGCATGGCACTTGATGGATGGATGGATAAAATCAACAAGCTTCCTGCAATATGTACTAATTTTTGTTCTGTATCTTACAGGCTATTTCTGGCACGTTACAGACTTACATTATGATCGCACCTACGCCAAGTCCATGCTCTCTTGTAGTGATGATGTACCAAAGCCAGGCAAATACGGCGACTACTGGTGCGATTCGCCCTGGACTCTTGTCCAGGACAGTATTGTCAGCATGTCCAACATTAAACCAGACGTGGATTTTATTCTTTGGACAGGGTTAGTATTGATACATGTGGCATTGATTGATTGATAGATAGATTGATTGATTGCTTTAGGAACCGACATTACAGCATTCGATGCATTCCCATAAGCGTTCCGTCCCCATCATTAGCAGCCAGCGAAGAGTTCCAACACTAATAGTACCAGTAGCAATCTGATTATATGTCCGTCTCGTCTTTCCTCTGAGCGTCGAGTGTCGGTCAGATCCCCTCGTCACCCCTCGCTGCCTCATTCTTGCCAGACTATGGTGATCCATTTGCTCCTCCGAGGTGTACACGTGCTCCCACAAGGCCGCAGCAACGTCTGCCTTGTCATGCATTAATACTCCACTAAGTTTTGCCGAGCCAATCTGGCCGCCTGTTCATTCCCCAGCCCATCGGCATGCCCCGGAGAAAAGATCCAGGTGATGCTTGCCACCCGTGACCTTCGAAGCGAAGCAAGCCACTCTGCACGAAGCCTGCCTGTCCTCACCCTCCTCAGCATGCTTTCTGAGTTAGTTACAATCACGATGTGTGTATGTATCGTGTTCTCCATCCAGCAGAAAGCTGCACTGACGGCCTCCACCTCCATTCTTAAGCTAGATGTTGTGTTATCATACGCCATGCTCTCCTGCACCAAACGTCGACCATTAGCTTTTGCCAAGAACCCCCAGGCACTTCTCCTACCTCTCAACACCGAACCATCTGTGTAGATAATCACACATGTGGTAGTGGAGAAAGACTAGTATACTATGTTATATACAGGGTTCGTATTGACACATATGGTAGTGGAGAAACACTAGTATTTCATCATCTCATCTCATCTCATCATGTTCCTCTTGTACCTTGCGGTGTCGAGGTGATGTACAAACATCGGGAGAGTGCCCGCTTATGAGCTTCATGTATCGATATTTCCATATACTCTGCTATTCTCTCAGTCCATCTTGTACGTGGTCGGTGTCTCCCTTTGCTGCCATCTGATCTGTACATCATTGCCTGTTGTGGTATACTGTTAGTTGACAACCTACTTGCATGGACAAACCATTTGACTTGCTGCCTTCTATTATAATCTAGCGCTGCTATCGCCCCTACTTTTATCATAATTTCTTCATTTCTAATCTATCTCTTCTTGATACATTAAGTATTCTCCTCAGGAATCTCATTTATGTTGTTGTGATTTTTCTTTTTTCTTTTTCTATAAATGTCCAGGTTTGGCATTGGTAGCACAAAGTTGGTAGGAAGAATGTGTTGTAAAAAGCGGAGGATATTAGACGCGTACTGAAGAGGCTTAAAGACGCAGCGCCAGGCCCGGATGGGGTGAGGTACACACATATGAGTAACATGAATTATTGGGACTTGGGGGAGATGGCTCTTTGTTTCAACCTAAGCATCAATACGGCGGAAACACTCCACGTTTGGCTGCATAGCTACCTGGTCCCACTCCCAAAGCCAGGTAAGGATCACTCCAGACTTAATGCATACTGAATCATAATCCTGCAAAACATGTATGGCAAAGTCCTCGAAAAGATATTAGCACGCAGGCTCCAGCGACATTTGGAAAGTCGTAATCTGTTTCCCAAAGGCCGGGAATTACCGGCCTGGGAAGAACACTCGGGCCAATGCTGCAACTTTTGCTTTTGGTGTCTACAAGGTTTTCCAGGGTACACAAGAGACAGTGGTAGTAGCTCTTGACCTGGAAGATGCATATAAAAGGGTCAGGTATGATTGATTGATATTCACACTGTTAGACATGGAGGTCTGCCCTTGCCTTGTCAGATAGGTTGCGGCGGTCCTCTATGAGCGTAACGTTGCACTGCTCATGAGTTCCTGGACTTCTGACCACTATTATACCTGGATAACCACAGGGATCTACCATGTCCCCAGTGCTCTTTAATGTCTCCATCCATCATGTGCCATGCCGATACGCGTGGGCGGTCATGTTTTGCCATCTCACTCGATCACCAGAGTCGTGGATCAGCTCCGTGTTTCTGACTCGACCATGCCACGTGGCGAAGCCATTCAGGTATTTAATTCTTGGTCTTCTCTTTGGTCTCCTCCCTTCGATCTTGCCAGTTGTCATCAAGTTCTCCAATTCATTTCTTCTCATAACATGCCCAAAAAAGTTTGACTGTCTACGTCTGAGACAAATTAGATGATTGACAGAGGACCTAGTTTGTAGTGTTCTCTGGAGATATATCTTGAATAATAAATAACAAGATAAAGGATATGATTTAGCACGTTTTTTTTTCTTTTTTTCTTTTTCACTGATTACACAATTTATTGAGTTGATGGTGAGTCGAATGATGACCATTGTTTCATCCCCAGGCATGTCAACACTTCAACAATTACATTGAAAATGCATAAAATATGCCACACATGCATGTTGATAAACAAGATACAACACCTCCCCTTTTACTCCACCACCCAATAACTAACTCTCCTCCTCCTCTCTAATCACCACTACACCATTGACTTTTATCCAATCCGATAAGCCATAACCTGGGACAAGCATAGGGACCTTCTGCTCCACTGGTCTGTTTAATCCTTTTAGCACCTATGATGGGTGTTGGACAAGCTCAGGTTGCAGTTCTCCCCATGCTAATTTTCCAAGTCAGACTAATTATCCCCTACTGTCACAGTTTGAAGAAAAGCTACAGCCTTGTCTTTCACTGGTGAGTTGACTGTTTATGAAGTTGAGACTTAGGGTTTTGTTCTACTTTTCCTGTAGAGGAAGATCTAAGATACAAATATGTCCCAGTCTTCTTTCTCCTCAGTCTATCTCACTTACTTTACAAGTCTTCATTCTGAAAACGCTGTGTGAGCACCAGGCTGGAGATTAACTAAGATAAGTCCTAGCCAAACAATCCATTGTCCCAGTCATTTCACCAGACGTCTTGAATGAGGTTCACCACCATAGACTTGTTGTTTAGTTCTCAGATGTCATTGATAATTATGATCACTGAAGTCTTCAGAACTCTTTTTCTCCCTTATTTATATCCAGCTGTTTGAGAGCTGAGCTGAAAGTCTCTAAGAAATTCCCATATTGTGGGTTCTAGAAGATTTCACTTATAGAGAGTTGGTTCTGGATTCTGGGACTACTGGTTAGTTTTCCCAGATGATATATGGAAGGCCTCTCCACCATACTGTTCTCTGTCGATATACAAAATGGCACAACATCTCTTTACATATGTCAAAAGATAATGTTATTATACATCAACAGACACAGATTGGGGATGGGGAGGAAAAAGGATGGGTGTGGTCCAAACACACCTCTCCTTGTTTGATGATGCCGTGTATTTCACTCTGATGTACTGTGGGTGATATGTGTTCAATTCACCCTTATCTGTGGTAATCACAAGACCATATGTTGAGACAGGGTAGCTTAACACAATTACAAGCATTCATGTGGTCTAAGTTCCACCATGTTTGAACCACAGTAGACCTGGGCACAAGGAGGACCAGACACAGTACAGCAAGCATCATGAACAAGCATTGTGACATAGTAACATGGGACAGGCATTGTGAAGGGAAATGGAAAATAGGCATTTACAACTGCAATCTGCATTATGTATTAACTAATGGCATTTACCCAATTAGCAGACCAGACATCTATTCCTATGGCTGTGATGTTGGTGCATGAATGTCCTATTCCATATTCACCTACACAGCAATGCCAGACCTCACCCCTTTTCTCAGACAGACCTGGCTCACAGGTACATCATCTTCATCATCATCATGTGCTGTTTCCCCACTGAGTAATGTTCATAGTAGGTAACAGAAGCTCAATTGCATAGCAATTGCTCACATATGCACCAAATCACATATGGGAAAAACATGTTTAGTCCTTGTAAATTTGCATGAGCCATACATTATATTCAGCCAACTAAGACACAGGTTCACACACCTATGGTTCTCTTAAGAACTAGATTATATGAACCAACCAACAGTAAAGGTACCAGTGTAATACTTCAGAGAGAAATTATATTAATTCTCTTGAGCTTATAGCCACCAGGCATCACATGGACTTAGCAATTCTGGCGTGCCATCACCGTCCTGTTTACATATGGATATTTGAAGCATCCTTCTTTCTACTAATGTGAGAGGCTACTTATCAAAGCACCAGCTCATTCACTCCAACATTCTCAGCTTTTTACAAAGGAACTTATACATGTTTCATCACTCACTCCAATTCAGACTGCCATATGTTAACTCGCGAGAGCAAAGGTACAGTTGATTTAAGAGTGAGTCATCCTAGGCATGAAGAATGCACAAGGGGTTTGGGTTTGCGAATTTGCATTGAGTGTACTATACATTCATCAAGCATACGCAACCAGTCACAACAAGGGATTGATATGCACTTGGAGTATACAGCGTGAAAGACCTGACAGGTTTGCAGAAGCAGTGTTCAGAATACTGGCGCACAGAAGTTAGGTTTTCCACTTTCACATTTTATTCACAAAATACTCTTATATTCTTCTCTTTCGTTCACTAGGCACAACTACAACATTAAAGTATGTTTTAAAGTGGTACCTGTTGTCCAGAGAACAATATATTATCGAATCTTTAAGGGCATTGTTGGGTCATCACATCACACTAGCGACCGCTCCTGGTGAAATCCCCGCTCAAACTAATTAGATTTTAAAATATGGCCCAGGAATAGCGTGGGCTCATTACTTATTAACCAATGAAAAGACAAGCGCATATACCGCTGCCCACCCCCAACTCGTTCTAGAACATACTATTTCCAAGAATCGTCCTTCTAACTGGAAACGCCACTTAAATCGAAAGTATTCTTATGAATGTGTCGGGCGGGGAATGGGGAGTTCTGATCCATCATGCTACAACGTCTAATGCCTCTAATCAGTTTACGATCTTCATTTGTTTCTTGTAGGACTTGTTCATTGGTTTTTCTGTCTGTCCATGGTATTCTTTGCATTGTCATCAGAAACCACATTTCCACAGCCATCAGATATTTTTCAACTTGTCTGCTCATTGTCCACGCTTCACATACATATAAAAGTACAGATTCTATGTAGTACTTCAACCCTCTTTTTCTCGTTTCAATTGATATCATTTTATTGGTCAGTATGTTTTTCATCTTGCAAAAGGCTACCTTCGCCATGTCAATTCTTGTTCTAATCTCTTCAAGGCATCTCCCTTCAGATGTTATGACTGTTCCGAGATAGCTGTACCGATTCACTTGTTTAAGAATATGCCCATTTACTTGTAAATTACATTGTGGTATTTCTTCCTTCCTAGTGACGACCATAATCTGTGTTTCCTACAATTCAATTCTAATCCTAGTTGTTCACTGTGTGCAACAACCGCATTTAATGTCTACACCATAAAAATCGCAGCTATTGATACACCAAGTGCGTGTAGAATCTTGACATTTGCAGATGATGTGCTGTTGTACAGACATGAATAAAATGTGGTGGAACTGCGGTAAAGCTGTGAAAATGTAAACAATATAAAATAATATAAAGTAATGCGGCTTTACATAACAGAATTACGACACAAACAGGACGTTGCGGCGAATAGCCTTCATCAGCAAACAAATACATACACTAAACACAACATATAGTCACGGAGAAGACCCTCCGTTATAAACCCAGACCCAGACGAGGTTCCCATCTATTCGCGCCACGAAGTTCTACTGTAGTCGGTCAAGGGTTCATGCGACCGGTCATAGTCTAAGAATTTGAACTTGAAATTAACAAATACCTTCCTCTTATATTTGTGAGGTCGTCGTCGTCCTGTGTTAATCTAGCGTTGCACTCTGCTTGCCGCCAAAATAAGTATCTGCTTTGGTTGTTTGGAAAGTTAGTTTCAAACTACCACAATCTCAACCTCCAAAAATGTTGGCACCCCCGCCAATCCCACAGACGTTCCTCCTACCTTAAAATGAAAATTCCGTCACCTCCTCTCATGACGTCTAATTCTCTCAGACCGTGGACTGGTCATGTAACTAGGCTCCATCATATACCAGCCTGGTTCACCAGGAATGTCCTGATTTATCTCGTCGACTGCTGCGGCATTCGATTGTGCTGGTAATCCCAAACGTCAGCTCTAAAGACTCTTCTGCTGCTCCGTCCTCATAACGTCGCAGTTCATGACCAGACACCCCAACAATTGCCCCGCTTCTCTTACCCTTTTAATGGCGTATGGCCCTCCTGACATGGTTGGTGCTCAGGCAACTATATACTTGTCCTCAGACCACATGTCTTGAATTTTTACTAGGTCAGTATGGTGAACCATCCTCCTAACAAGTTCTCCAACCTGCAGTGGTATAGAGGTTGACATTTCTTCGCTTCTCTCTTTCCTAATGGCAGCATGTTTCTTCAGCTGTTCTTTTGCCCGGACGTGTGAGTCATGCAAACGAGCAAGATGTCCCTCTAAATATCTATTCGCACGTGCATCCCTGTCATTAGTTACAGCGTTTAAGATGAAATCCAAGTTATATGTGGTTCGCGTCAAAAAATCAGATAATGTGGGGGAAAATCCTGTTGAGGCATGAGGCGTTGAATTATACACCTACAACACATCGTCTAGGTGGTCAGACCATCTCCTCTTCTCCTTAGCTTTGAAGTGTCTGAATAGATCGTGCAGGGTCTTATTAAAGCGCTCACATTGACCGTTCCCCCTAGCGTTTCAGGCTGTTGTTCGACTCTTCTCGATGCAATATGCTTTGCACAACTCTGCTATCACAGTAGATTCAAAGTTTCTACCTTGGTTAGAGTGCAATCTTCGCAGTACACCCATATCTAGAAACCATTTTTCTACCAAAACGTTTGCTCCGGTGGAAGCTTTCTGGTCCCTTGACGGGGCGGCGATAGTGAACTTTGATAATACATCAGTGATAACTAGAACATTTTCATATGCTCTCGCGTCCGTCTGTACAATGTAAAGTTCATAGCCACAACTTCAAATGGTTTCAAGCTAACAGGTTGCCTGAGATTCCCCTAGTTTTAATTTGAGACAGATTTGCTACATTACACCTGTTACAAACTTTACAACATCTCTCTATATCTGCAGTAATACCTACCCAAAAACATCTGCTCTTTAAAATCTGTAACATCATATCTATAGCTTGTTGTCCTATGCTGTGCACTGACTCTAGTATTCTTGGTCGCAGGGTCTCTGGTATTACTAATTGTAGTATTTTTGCCCCACTTGGCCTTCTGATTCTTCTATGTAACAATCCATTTACTACGCATAGATGCGCTGCCTCAACAACTGCCTTGTTTGAATTGACAGTCATCTCACTGATACATTTGATACAACATTTTTATGTATGTAACACGACATTTAAATAAAACTTTGCAAATAAGACCATAACCTTTTGGAAATTCCCCCCCCCCCCCATCTCCTCTATTGAGTAAGATGATAAGATGTCAGTGGGAACAACAATAAAAACATCTGCTGTTCTAGCACACTACCATTCCCACTCTGCCTATAAAATCAACATTATTTACATCAATAGATTTTGTAAAAGTAATCAACCGTGCCAACTAAACCTATAGCTGGTGGAATGCATGTTGCTGAACATTGCAGATGGCGATTTCGCCTTTCCCTTTGTCACTTCCTTCTAGCTCGTCCAGCGGAAAGCGAGATAGATAGTCCGCGTTACCATTAGCTCGTCTAGTCTTGTGTTTTATTACGTAGTTGAACGTGGGCATTTGCACAATCCACCTTTGCTCAATTGCGCCTAATTTGCATTGTGCCACATGGTCAGATTCGTGTTGTCTATGTTATACTTTAACCTTTGAACCTAACAAATATCCCCTGAATTTTTCTGTTAAAGCCGACTTAAGACAAAGTTGTTCCAACTACGACTTGCTGTTGGCGTTTCTCAGAGGGAGTACGACTAGCTTAAGCAAGTACTCTCTTCGTGCCATACTGGACCTGTACAAAATGAAGCAAAGACCAGTATATGAGGCGTCACATTTGACGATAAAGGGAAGTTTAAAATCAGGGAAGCCTAGCAGTGGTGTTGAGGTCAGGGCTTCGTAACATTTATTAAAGTTCTCGTCGCATTCTGTAGACCAGAGCTGTCCGATGGGACTCTTCTTCTTCTTGGCCTGATCTCTATGTTGTTGGTTAAGCTGAACTACCAGTTTGTGGAGTGGTCTGGCTATGGCAGCAAACTTGGGTACAAATCGGCGAAAGTAGCTGGCTAGGTCTAAGAATAAACGTAATCTGGACTGTGCCCTAGGTATGGGAGCTTATTGAATAGCTAGCACTTTATCTTTAACAGCTTCTTTGCCTTCGCCTGACACAGTATGGCCTAGAAACTGCACCTTTTTCTTGCCGAAATTGCATTTGGCTGGGTGCAGCTTTAAACGCAACATTTGAATCCTATCAAATATAGCTTCTAGCTTTACCAAGTGCTCCCTAAAATACCCCGAGTACACGAGGATGTCGTCTAAACAAACTAACAGTAATTTGAACATCATGTCGTAAATCGAAGATAGTTTCAGACGCTGTAAGGTACTGGCTGAATTAGCTAGACCCACTGGCATACGCATAAATTCATAGAGGTCAGAGGGTGTAGTGAATGCTGTCTTCTCCCGGTCGTCTGCCTTCATAGCTACCTGATAATAGCCGCTAGCCACATCAAAGGAAAAGTCTGCGCTCCTAATGCATCTAAACAGTCGCCTACCCTGAGAAGTGGACAGACATCCTTCTTAGCTTTTATATTCAGTGTCAGCAACTTGCTTGCTACAGGTCTTTCAGGACTCCCCTACTTTTGCACCGCACGAAATAACAACTCGTGTCATTTGCAAAAGGAATGCAATTTATTCAGAGCTGGCAATATATAAGCTCCGCGAGCGGTATGCTTCATTGACATTAAACAACATGGATGTAATGAAGTGGTGAGGAATGATGCTAGTAATCACAATCTAAATCTAAAGCCTAATATTTAACTATTGCCTAGAAACTTATAGCATTTGTCAAGAACACGTCTACTCTCTAATCGTCTCCAGTCGGGTCTGTTCCACGCTACACATTGCGTGGTCAAGCACGGACGCTGTCTCCTCCGTGCATTAGCGAGTCTTGCGTGCATAGAGTCCCAAGCACGCTGGCTCGTGAACTTGAGTAACCGGGTACTCCACGGTTACTCGTAAGGCCAAGCTTCCCAATGGCTTGGGGAAGCCCTCGCTCAACTGTCCTTGGTGCCCCCTTGGTTGACACAAATGTGTCCCCTTGTGAAGCTATTTATAGCGCTGGTGTGTCTCCTGTCTGGTGTCTCCCTACTACACTTGTCTTAACTCCTATTAACTCTCTAAACCCTTATTGGAGATTCTGACAGGCTCCCCTCCCCTCTGTGAAGTGTTACACCCCTTTAACTCATGTTTGTAACACGTATGGTCACAAAGAAAAATTGGATGTCCAATTTTGTCAGAGATCCAATAAGTTGTAAATCTCTCGTTTGGGGATAGAACAACTCTCTTCTTCCTTTACTCACACTGTTCTATCTTTTCACTCGGCTAATTGAGTAGCCCTTGTATCAGTATAGTTGGTTCTCTAGATATCTTTGGGAATTGTTTTGAACCGGATCCGTTGTCTTATGACTTATGTCCTGGCTTCCGTCGTTTGACCCTATGTCTTTTGACTTTCACCCGTTGACTTATGTCTGACCTGTCCTCATATTGCCCGAAATGACAACCCAAATACAAGTTGACTCTGTTATGAGTGCAACACGTGAGCATAAAATGTTCATGTTCCCATTAATATCCCCTCCAACTCATATACATACATTTCCACTCTTCACCTTCTCGCTTCCGCTCGTGAAAAGCTATTTTCAATGTTACATTAAGGTTTTTAAGAAGTTATTGTGTCCCCTGACTTTAAGTTGTTGTTCTTTGAAACAAATAGTGTGTGCAACTTTTATGTGTTTGTTTTCCTGTGTTTGCGTGTTTTCCAATAAACTACAGTGTACTTAACTTGCTAACCTGTGTATGCGTTAGTGTATTGAATGTTTGTATTCCTTCGAGCGCCGTAAATCGGTTTATTGTGGTTTCAAATGTTTGTTATTTTTATTTATGACCACAACTCCGCTTCAAGATGCTCAAAGTATATTCCCTATCTAATCTATTAAAGTATGGCAGTAACACACATAAAATCTGACAACATATTGGTTACACGGATGACACAGACAAGTCACAACAAGACGTTTTCAGCGGTGAAAAAATTTGCCGCTACCTTTCTCTCTCACTTTCTTTCCATGTTTACTAATTTTCACATTCTCTCCTCTCATGTGTACCTCTTTCATACATCTTTCATTCACTTTCATACTCTCGCTTTGCTAAAACATTCACTCGTCATTAAAATATGGTTCATAGCATCAAATAAATGAACATTACATATTTACAATAAATGATTGGCTGAATTATAAAAGTATTCATGCCAAATGACTGTGCGGTTTGTTTGCACGTGTCATTTCTATACAAAATATACAAGGTTATGAGGATGGTTTGTCACCGATCCTGTAATAGTAACTAACATAATTTGGAGTGCTGTTTTAAATTATCCTAAGGGAAATAATCTAACTAATTAATTTCATTTAAGAGAATTGAGTTAACTACCTTAAAGTGTTATTGGTAAATGAAATGATGTTAATTACTAAATGGTTGGGTTAGTTTAGAAATGATATTTTAGATAAATGAATTTATAAATGATTATGATTATGTGGTGTTAAACTAATGTAATATCTAACAATTGTATTTCTATCATTGGTGTTACATTAAATGGGTTATTAACTAAATGATAGTGATTTCTAACTACCACATGACATAAATAAAGTTATATATGCATTTGAACATTTTGCAATTCAATTATTCATAGAAAAATGAAGTTATGTGTACTGTTAATAAAATAATAATATATATATATCACAGTTACATTTCTATATCTAATTACACTATCTGAAGTCCTCCTATCAGGTGTGAAGATGGAGCAATGTTCTTTGTAGACTATTCTTATAACATAGTTCATTTCGGCAAAGTCTTCTATGCTCTCCTTTCATGGATAGTGTATAAATATAGTTCCCTACTAACTTATGTAGGTTCACAGCTAACACTTCAACGTTAATGTAGCTTATGTGTGTGTCAGCGCATGTTGCTTCTGCGTCTGTTCGTTTCACTCTTCATGGCACTGTTACTTTCACACAGTTTACATGTTTGGCGATGATAACGCACTTACACTGTATCTTAATCACCACATACGGCACTGATTTACTTAACATTTACAGTGTCACTGTTTCTGGTGATCTCTGGTCGATCTTCCTGCACATCAGGTATTTCAATGGTTGACAGTCGACTCAAAGTGTCTGCCAAAGAGTTCAATCTTCCCTTTAAATGCTGGATGGTAAATGTATAGTTTTGTAGAATCAAAGCCCACCTGTTGACTGTGTTATTATGGGGAATGCCAGACTGCATCACAGACAATGGAGAAGTATCGGTTTCGATTACAAACTGTGCTCCTGCCAAAAACCTATGAAATGTCTTAACACAATAGATTAAGCTGAGGCCCTCCAATTCTGATGCTGAGTATCTGGATTCAGCAGGGCTAATTTTCCGACTTACGTACATTACTGGGTGGAACTTCCCTTCGTAGAACTGTCCTAGTATTCCAGATATGGAGATGGCACTCGCATCTGTACGTAAAAAATAGGTAATGTTTTGATTAGGCAACCGCAGGATAGGTGGAACGCTAAATAGATATTTCAATTTTGATAACGCGCTAATTAATCCTGCATCTTGTACAGATAATTTAGCCGAAGCTTTTAAGATGTTAGAAAAAACACTGGTGATTTCCGCCAGATTTGGAATAAATTTACTATAGTAGTTTACCAGACCCAGTAAACTTCGGACCTGTTTCTTGGTCGTTGGCATTGTCAAATTCAGAATCTTGGTGACGATTCTGTCATCTGTTCTTAATTGGCCCCTGCAGATGGTATGACATAGGAAGTCAATCTGTTCCATGCCTAACTCTACTTTTGTAGGCTTGACTGTAAGCCCAAATACTCGCAACCTGTCGAAGACTTGTCGTAGTTTCAGTAGGTGTGATGTCCAGTCTTCCGTATGAATACATATGTCATCTATATATGTCGAAATATTGGTCATCCCATGGAGAAGATCCATAGTTAGACGGACAAAAGTTGCTGGAGCGTTACGAAGACCAAAAGGAAGAAAGCGCCACTCATATAGACCTTAAGGAGTGGAGAAAGCTGTTAAAGGAATAGAATGTAATTGCATCGGGACCTGCCAATAACCTTTCGTGAGGTCAAGCTTGGTAAATATGCGAGATGTAGACATGTCCAAGATCAAATCCTCGCATGCTGGGATTGGTTCAGCATCAATTTTGATTATTTTGTTTAACCGCCTATAATCGACCCAGAGCCGAATAGTTGAGTCCTTTTTGGCGACAAGGACGATAGGGAAAGAATACTCTGACTGAGATTTCTGAATAATTCCACTCGACTCGAGAGATAGTAATTCTTTGTCGAGATTCGACCTACAGTTTAGAGGGATGGAATAAGGTCGACACTTGATTGGTGTGTTGTCAGTCAGAATAATAGAATGTTCTATTCTGTCTGTCTTTCCTGGAATGTCGGAGAAAATGTCTCTGTATTCCGTCACTAACTCTATCATCTGTCGTCGTTGGTCGTCTGTAAGTTTGTTTTCTATCTTTATGCTGTCAATGGTCGCAGTCGTGTCTACAGTAGGGACTGGTAATTCCATCTCGTCTTCGTCTGTCTCGTTCAATACTATTGTGGTACTAGCTGCGTGTGCTGTTACCTGGCTAAGTATGTTTGCGATGTCGCTGTCGTGTGTCGCCCTACTTAGTGAAGTTGTGTTGTGTACGACTGTCGTCCGATTACTTGGTGTTGGTGCATCTTGTTCGTCTGTCTGTTGTTCTTGTCGTGAGAGGTATGGTTTCAGCATGTTGATATGAAATATCTTTAATTTTCCTTTTATCGATATTTCATAATCGATATCTGATATTTTACGTTCAACGTTGAATGGCCCTTGCCAAGATGTTAGTAACAAACTACGTTTATCAGGTAGTAGAAGCAAAGCCTTCTGATTTGGTTCAAGGTGTATAGTTTGGTCGGTGCTTTGTGCCTCGATAAATTTCTGTCGAATAGTGTTGGTATCGGCACCGCTGGGTGTTAATAGCTGTAGCATTTCATTTTGTGCGTCAGTATAGTTTGTTTGTGTATCTGACATTGTTACAGCGTTAGCCATGTGTGTATGTTTCCAGGCTCTTATGTCGTCGTCTGTACATTGTTTCAATGAATCTAGGCATCATAAAATGAGATCCGTGCATGGATCTTGCAGGATTGCGCAAGTAAATGTGCCAGTAAGGAACGGGGTATTGATATGTGCTTTTGCCAGTGGGTATTTCTCAATGGTTCCTGAGAAAGTACGGCATTTGACAAATTCACCCGTGTAATCTTCTGGTCTAACAAGTTCTTTCCTTAAACCCAGTAGAGTGCTCCCGCTATCAATTAAACATTGGCATGGTTGATCATTGACCAGTGCATCATAGAACTTAAGTTTACCTCTGGAGGTACTAGCTGCGTTAGCATCTTCATTTGAACATGGTATTACGTGCCCACATTTCAATTTACCATCCGCATGAAACTGGTGACATATGTCACATTTCTTAAAGTCTAATATGTCTGTTACTACTGCTACACTCTCACATTCACTCGTTGGTAACACATTCACAAGTTCCGAATCAATATCAATCTCATCGTCTGATAACGTATCGATGAGTGCTGCATTATTTGCCTTCATTCGTTGCCTACCAAGACACTTACTACTATAGTGGCCATAGCTGGAACAAAAGTAACATTTAACAGCACGTTTAAATGACGTTCTTCTGCTTTCTTGCTTCTTTAACACTGCTTCTAAGTGTGAGGGATATGATGGGTTTTTATCACACATAGAGTAGCTAGGATGAAACAAACTACAATATCCACATCGAGGTGGCTTCTGGTATGATTTGTCTTTCTTACGATAATCTTTCTGATTGTAAGATCTATCAGGTACCTTGTTTGCAAAAGCAGTGATTTCTGTATGATGCGTTGTAGATTTAAATATGTCCCGATTAGATAAAAAAATGCTGACCCCCGTTTTTCTAATTGCTGAATGGATTCAATATCTGACATGACATAAGCCTGGGTCATTGACATTGAGTTGAGTGACCGGGCATGAGGAAGAATGGAGATGAGAGTGGGAGACAGTAAAGCGACTGACCTGGCTATGATAAAACAGCCAGTCCTGAGAAATAAAATAATGGGAAGGGTGAGCGTGGACCCCAGGGGATGGGGGAAGGACAGTTGTGTGTTGTGTGAAGTCAGTGAGAGAAGAGACCGACTGCGGGTCAGGTCGTTTGAGGGAGTTGAGTTTGAGATACCGAGGTAGTCGGTAGTCCACGTACAACGGGGTTGTGTTGCTCCGGGTTGTGAAGACAGGCCTGAACCAGAGTGGGTTCTATAGTTGAGCAGTGGCTCCAACCCAATGTGTGGGTTGTATTGTGGGAGATCCAGCCGTGGATAGTAGCTGGATTACCTGTCTTGTGGAGTTGATAAGAAGCAGGCCGTGAGAAGGCATTGATGTGTGCTGGTTAAATTGTGAGGAGGATATTTATAATCTATGGATTACATTGTTTCTGGATATATACATATGTTCCGTGAGTCTGTGTTATTTTCTGTAATAAAGGATTATGTGCGCCAACTGAATCTTGTTTCATGACTGGTGAATATGCACTGCGGGGGTGAGTTACATTGCAAGACAGATATCTCCATTGACACCCTATGAGTATCGTTACCTAGACAACGACCATCACACAATAATATCATGAGCATATCATCGTAAGAACTTCGTGATATTATCATCAAGAACGACGTGTGACATCTGAGAGCTCTTCCGATCAAGAACATCTGGGCGCTCGTCGCTTAGTAAGGAGTATCTGGAAGGCTACGTACGGTCAAGAGCATTATAGACATTGTTGTCATTCTGAGATATCTGTGGGCTCTTCGCTGAAAGAGAGGAGTTGTTGTCTGTGACTTCGTTCCATCAAGCTAGCAAACCCGTGACAATTTAGATTGTGTGGCTTCAAGAGGGTAATGTGAACTCTTTGTGTGTGCGCCAGATAATTCACACAGACAGACGGGATTAAAAACTCAAGTTAGCAGACAGTTCAAGTGAAGCTCACGACAGGTAAATTAACTGCGGTCAGCACACGGAAACAGACGAGGCGGGACGCCAGAAGTATTAACGCAGTACAAATCGACCGGGAAAGTCGATTGCAATAGCAGGGGTGTTTGGTCACGGACAGCACAGAGGAAATGTCGCAGGGACATAACGGTGTTTGCAACAAGAGCGGTCAGTCCTAGTGTGTGTGTGTTTGACAGGATTGAAGACAGCGAGCAATTTCGTCTCAACATCCTGTGTGTGGTGGGATATTTGGTGTGTATGTGCTGGAGGCAACGCACTGTGTTGGTCGCGGGTCGACAAGTGACGAATTTCACCACAGGTAACACAACGGGGGAGGACAGTGGAAATTGTGAGTTTCCACGGACAAATCGGGTCAGCGCTGTTTATGAGGACAGGTGAAAAGGGGATAGTAACAGTGCCCCTACCGCCAGAGTTGGGGCGGGTTAATGGTGGAAAGGGTGATTTTCCACGAAATTAAAAAAGAGCAGCCGTGTCGGGGCTGAGAGGTTGGGTGGAAAGTGTTTTTTGAATGACGGAAAAGTGTCCGGTCATTTTACAGACAGTCAGTGTGGATTATTGTGACAAAGAAGACTGAGGTACTGACTTGAGTTGTCCGGCAAGGTCAAGGTTGCGGACAGTGGAAAGTTACTGGGATTTTCCACAGGAGATCTGTATAAACAACGTGTTTATGAACGAAAACCAGACTTTATGTGTCGTCTTTGTTGAACTGTTCTACTACTGTCATCATTATTCTGTTATGAGCGAACAATTTTAACGTGTCATCACCGCACACAAAGGGTGCATACAGTTGCCAAAAAGAACTGACGGTACAGGTTTATAGCTCTGGGCATTTGCGGCCAATCTTTCCTTTGAACTTTGTCTTTCATCGGCAATCCAGAACATTTTGGGATAATTACCATCATCGTCAATTCGTATGACAATCGAAAGAACACTTTGGATAATTATTATTACCGTCAACGTTTCCGACAGTTGGAACTCGTGATCACAACGCGAAATGAAGTAACCACTGAAGTCGCTTTGAAATCTAGCGTCGTAAACATTTCGGAGAATTTAACACAGACATTTCCAGCATATTGTGAAAAACTATTAACAGCAAAATAAGAACTCTTGGCGACGGATTAATAGGCACATATTTGTCGGCCAACCAGTTACACATTATTTTTTTTGCTCCCATCGTCATATTTATTGTTGTCGGGTGTTACGCAATTATTTGTATGTGGTCCAGTGTTTGTCAAGAGTAGGGGATTTTTGTGTTGTTTCTCGAAGGCCGGGAGACAGGGCGAAAAGTTACTTTCTGAGGTGCACCATATATAATGTCTGGGAAGAAAATCGAAAGGTCGGTTTATTTGGTTCTGCAGGAACGGTCCTGAATTATATAACGTGCCAGTTTGTTTGACGTCAGATTTCTGTATAATTTTATGCTATAATTTTTTTTCTTTTCTTTCTTCTTTTCGTTATATTTACATATGATATTTGTTGTGGTTGGATATATGTTATTATTGTGATCTTTCGTAATTTCTGCTGTCTAGTGGTCTTTGTCAGTTTATATATTACGCGCACTGTGGGTGTCCCTACACAAGCTTGTGGTTGTTACTGTGGTTTATTTCTTTGTGATCACCGTCTCCGTGTTCATGGCTTGTGAGTCTAACGTTTTTATAGACAACATTTAGTGTTATCATTCATTCGTTTTGTATATGTATTTATATGTATGTTTAACAATATTTCCAGAAATGTTATACAACTATTGGTCATAGATATAGAGATATAAGGGAGTATAGGTGATACTTCCCCCTCACTACCTAGTGCTTATAGAGTGACTGGGTGAGTACAGAGTGATATTTTAGCACTACAAATTTACGTACACAGGAAGTGCTGGTGTACTTGGGGAAGTGACCTGAGACTGACAGCAGAGTCTTAACATTTATAGTTGGCTGACAGACAGGAACGTGTCCGCAAGTACAAGATGCCTACTTTAATGGACTATATTGAAGCAGGTGAACGAATAGGCCTGAAGGGTAAAGAGTTACAAGAGTATGCCGAAGCAAAAGAACAACAACAGATTGAAAGAGACCAGAGACAAGCCGAAAGAGAACAGAGACAGGCAGAACTCGAGGCAAAACGCCTGCAGGAAGTAAAGTTAGCTGAAATGGAACACAAGCGTCTACAGGAAGAGAAAGAGACACAAGTAAAACTAGCTGAAATGGAAAACAAGCGTCTACAGGAAGAGACACAAATGGAACTTGAAAAGTTAAAATACACAAATGCGGTGGAAATTGAGAAAGAGAAGATTAAGATGGAAACTGAAATTGAGTTAAAAAAACTAGAACTATCTTCGAAAGGTCAAAGTGAGGAAAGCAGAAAACCGTCGCAGTCGTCACAGAGATTAAAACTGCCATATTTTACGGACCGGAATTGCCTTGAATCCTATCTTGGGAGATTCGAATCGTCTGTAAAAACATTAGGCATTCCAGAGGCACAGTATGCGATGCGACTTGGCGAATTTCTTACGGGCAAGGCACTAGACACCATGTTCAATTTACCTGTAGAAGAAAGGAACAACTACACTATCTTACGTCAACGTTTGCTGACAAAGTTCCAACTAACTGAGCATGGATATAGAACAAAGTTTAGACAGTTAGGGCCAGAGACAAATCAAGATTTCACAGATTTTGTTAACACTGTAAAGAATACATTTAACAAATGGATGGAGCTTGCAGAAGTAGGGAAAGATTTTAATAAATTAGTAGATCTAATGTTAAGAGACAAGGTAGTATCTGCATGCAATTCTAATTTAGTGGCGTTCTTTGAGGAACGGAAGCCAAAGGACATAGACACAATGTCTCAGTTAGGGCAAAACTACATGACTGCACATCCTAACGTATCTATTGGGAAACTAATGAGTGAGGAAATAGTCTGTGCAGCGTACACTAAACAGGACCAGAATCCAGTCATCAGACCAAGGGCGAAAAGTGTGGATTCAGCACAGAAAGGTGAGCAGCAAGAACTTCAAGATAATGGTTTCCGAGGAAACAATGTTGGTAGAGTAGGACGGTACCCATATAGAAGAGGGAACTTTCAGAGACGTCCAAATTATGTCGGATGTTGGAATTGTGGGAGCTGGAGACACAAGGCAGCGGAGTGTGACGTGCAGCCAGCCAGTGAGCCAACAAGTAACGCAAGGAAGGAGATCACTTGTTTCAAATGTGGTAGGAAGGGGCATTTCAGCCATCAATGTAGGATGAGAGAAACAGAGCATTCAAATGCGGCACAAGTGATTGAGACTATCAACAATGAAGATTGTAGTGGGTGCAAACCTCTTTTTGAAAAAGACGGTCAGCCAGTCTTAGTGTGTGGTCATACAGTGAAAGCAGGTTCAGCAGTACATGAAGGAGGAAGTCTGAAGCTGCATCAGGGATTTGTCAATGATAGACCAGCGTTAACAATTAGGGATTCCGGATGTACATCTATCGGAGTGAGGAGAAGTTTAATAGATCCCTCGGATTATACAGGGAAAAATATTAGATGCATAACATTCAACGGCACAGTAGAGTTCTACCCAGTAGCCATAATAACAGTAAAAACACCATATATCACTGGAAGAGTGACAGCGTGTGTTTTGGACTCACCAGTGGCTGATTTGATCATAGGAAATGTTATAGGAGTTAAAGATTGTACAGAAGAGGAAGTAGCTTATTGGGACCAAAAATATAGTGTAAACAGTAATGAGGTAGTTACCACAAGAGAACCTAAATTAGAGAGTATAGCTGAGGTAGAAGAGGCACTTGAAGTAGACACAGGAACTCAGGACAAGGATAGTACAGCTGAGCAGATGAGAATGGATCCCAAATATAGTGCTAGTGAATCCCAGAGACAAGATACTACTCTGAACAAATGTTCCCAAGGGTGTAGGAGAGTAGAAAATAGGCAGTCAAAGAAAGGTAGATGGTGCTTCGAGAGGAAGAACAATGTTCTCACTCGCCGCTTGTCAGATAGTGGAACTGCACGTGGGCAAGGAGCAGTACCTTTAGTACATAGAGACCGATATGCTAGAACAGCTCAGGATAGTGCATGTGCAGGGCACATAGGCATAAGGCGTATGCAGCATAAAGCAAGGTGCCAGATATATGGGCCAAGATTAAATAAAGAGTTCAGACTAAACAGAGACTCAAGTGTAACGGTGCAATATGCAGATAGGAAAGTTGAGTCAAGTCAAAAGAGTTTTCGCGACATTACTGACCCAGGGCTAGGGATATCAAACAGATGTTGTAATTGTAGAGGTACCATGAGTCATGGGTACATGAAAGGGAGACACAGCATCGACAAAAATCAGAGGTGGGTTAATGAAAGAACAGAACCACCTGATATTGGGTCGGTACACAAATAGTATTGTGTGGTCGTGAAGTAGTAAGAGACCTGTGGTTACATAAGTATAATGCTTTCCTATGATGTATTATTATTATGTGATGTATTATTATTATGTGATGTATTAGTTCATGCATTGGTACACAAGATAGAAAGTTGTTTGTATTTATGTGTGGGGAATATGGGAGTGTACTATGAGCATTTGGTGTATTATTTAGGGTGGTAGCTAGAGTAAGGTGCAGCCATACTTAGGGCTACCCAGGCTATATGTCTGGGTCACATGTTTAGTAAGTTGTAGTCTCCCAATATTTGAAAACGAAGTTTTCTTTTAAGAGGGGGGTGATGACATAAGCCTGGGTCATTGACATTGAGTTGAGTGACCGGGCATGAGGAAGAATGGAGATGAGAGTGGGAGACAGTAAAGCGACTGACCTGGCTATGAGAAAACAGCCAGTCCTGAGAAATAAAATAATGGGAAGGGTGAGCGTGGACCCCAGGGGATGGGGGAAGGACAGTTGTGTGTTGTGTGAAGTCAGTGAGAGAAGAGACCGACTGCGGGTCAGGTCGTTTGAGGGAGTTGAGTTTGAGATACCGAGGTAGTCGGTAGTCCACGTACAACGGGGTTGTGTTGCTCCGGGTTGTGAAGACAGGCCTGAACCAGAGTGGGTTCTATAGTTGAGCAGTGGCTCCAACCCAATGTGTGGGTTGTATTGTGGGAGATCCAGCCGTGGATAGTAGCTGGATTACCTGTCTTGTGGAGTTGATAAGAAGCAGGCCGTGAGAAGGCATTGATGTGTGCTGGTTAAATTGTGAGGAGGATATTTATAATCTATGGATTACATTGTTTCTGGATATATACATATGTTCCGTGAGTCTGTGTTATTTTCTGTAATAAAGGATTATGTGCGCCAACTGAATCTTGTTTAATGACTGGTGAATATGCACTGCGGGGGTGAGTTACATTGCAAGACAGATATCTCCATTGACACCCTATGAGTATCGTTACCTAGACAACGACCATCACACAATAATATCATGAGCATATCATCGTAAGAACTTCGTGATATTATCATCAAGAACGACGTGTGACATCACTGTTGGAGAAACTTCGCAAAAGGGGTAGGAACGGTAGATATCACTTTGTCCATTACCATAAGATCTTCTAATTTTTCTTAGTTGTTACCCACTTTCGCCGCTCTAGTCCATTTTTTAAATGTGCTTTGCACGTTAGAGATGTAGTCTAAGAATGTTTCAGTTGCTTTTGGCTTAATTTGGGAGAACTGAATTTGGTACCCAGTGGCGTCTAAAAGAAAGTGTTGCATGATCCTATCGTGAATGTACTGATAATTGTTCCTTAGCTCTGTAGGTATGGATTCTATTACTTTTAACGGCTCCCCACTGAGGTTTCTCATGTAGATCATTGCCCAGTCATCCAAAGGTATTTTCTGAGTCTTTAGTTGGAATTCTATATTCTCAGTCCATGCACTAATTGAATCCCCTACGCTGTATGGTTTGATAAGGCCTTTATACTTACTAAATGTGTTCTGTTCTTCTTGGCTCTTTTGTTTGCTAGAGGCTATCTGTATGTTTGAATCTACTCCCATTTCCTTCATCTTTAATTTAGTTTCTGACTCTATTTGTATTTGCTTTTGTTTGGTGGCTTCCTCTGCTTGTTTGTTGGCATGATCTAAGTCTAACTGTTTCTGTTTGGTAGCCTCTTCGATTTCTTTCATTTCTTTTTGGTGTTGTCTTTCTAGTGCTCTTTCGTCTCTTTCTAGAGCAGTTTTTCTCTCTGTCTCTTCTCTCTGTAGAGTAGTTTTTCTTTCTGTTTCTTCTCTCTGTCGAGCTATTTCTTCTTTATATTTTTGATCCGCCCACTTCTCTAACTTCTCTCCAGTGTGGCCCATTTCTTTACCTGCCTGGATACAATCACTTAGTGACGCCATTATGTGGCTTAATGTTAGTTCAAAATGATATCACAGTAATATTCACACAATGGTTTGTAGTTATGTGTTAGTAAATATACATCTTTACTGAAAAAGAAGATGCATGATTAATTTAGAGCATACCCAAATATTCTGAAAATATACTCATCTAATTCTTTGGAAAATACGGTTCTTGGGATGTTTCACCGCTGTCTTCCACACTCACAAAATGACTGACTTGAGAACACAATGGATGCTTCTGTTTAGTAGAGCATCAATAATTAGACACACGCATATGTTGTAAATACAAATTTATCTTTAATGCGGCTGATGAATGCAAAAATGTGATAGATAATGATAAATGTTGTTAATGAATGACTGGTATGATAGTCTGAATGATTGTCATGATTCGTCGTATGACAGTCAATGTCGTCTTGTCTTCACTTTCTGACTAGTTTGGTATAACTTCGTTCTAGGCTTCAGTTCAGTAGCTAATCTATTTACTGAATATGAAGAATGGTGACATTGATGGCTGTATCACACAAAATGAAATGTACACGATGGTTTGCTTGACAACATAAACTGATGATTGTATACATTTTCATTAATTTCTGTAGAATAACACACTTTCTAACTTAATTTTCGTAGAATCTCACAATTTGTAATTTAATTTTGCTTCATTGTGGTTCAAGCTCTACAAATGGTATGATCGTAATAATTCACAAGAGAAAATTATTTCTGCCATATATGCAAACAAATTTACATTACTTTCAAATACTTTAACACAGCAATGATGTTGAATCGTGCTTGTTGAAGCTGGTTCAGAACTTTCTGATACCAATAGCCTGTTGACGTTGGTTCAGTGGCTTCTGACACCAATTGTCTGTTGACGTTGGTTCAGTGACTTCTGACACCAATTGTCTGTTGACGTTGGTTCAGTGACTTCTGACACCAATTGGGGTCCAGCCTGTCAGCAACTTGCTTGCTACAGGTCTTTCAGGACTCCCCTACTTTTGCACCGCACGAAATAACAACTCGTGTCATTTGCAAAAGGAATGCAATTTATTCAGAGCTGGCAATATATAAGCTCTGCGAGCGGTATGCTTCATTGACATTAAACAACATGGATGTAATGAAGTGGTGAGGAATGATGCTAGTAATCACAATCTAAATCTAAAGCCTAATATTTAACTATTGCCTAGAAACTTATAGCATTTGTCAAGAACACGTCTACTCTCTAATCGTCTCCAGTCGGGTCTGTTCCACGCTACACATTGCGTGGTCAAGCACGGACGCTGTCTCCTCCGTGCATTAGCGAGTCTTGCGTGCATAGAGTCCCAAGCACGCTGGCTCGTGAACTTGAGCAACCGGGTACTCCACGGTTACTCGTAAGGCCAAGCTTCCCAATGGCTTGGGGAAGCCCTCGCTCAACTGTCCTTGGTGCCCCCTTGGTTGACACAAATGTGTCCCCTTGTAAAGCTATTTATAGCGCTGGTGTGTCTCCTGTCTGGTGTCTCCCTACTACACTTGTCTTAACTCCTATTAACTCTCTAAACCCTTATTGGAGATTCTGACACAGTGCCTTGTAGTCGACACACAGTCTCAATTTCCCATATTTCTTCCTGACTAATACTATGGAGGAAACCCATGGACTACAGCTTTCCTTTATTTGCCTTTCTTACAGTCCATGTAGGTGGTCTTTTACTTCTTTACAGAAAGAAGGGGGATTCTACGGTAAGGCTGTTTAATAGGAACTTCGTCCGTGAGCAGTATGTCATGGATTACTCTGTCAGTAAATCGAAGGTCATTGTCGTCCTCGGCAAAGAGGCTGTCCTACTTTGCTAAGAATTCCTCTAGTTGTTCTCTTTCGCCATCACTCCCTTCCCAATTGATTAAGTCAATGGGAGACGTAATTGGTATCTGTTCCTCATTGTCAGGACTAACGGATATCTCTATCTGTTGTGCTCCTACTACCCTAAAATGTCTCCTCAAGTCAACTGTGGCGTCAGAAATGCTGTCAGAGTCTAATGTATTGCCAGCAGAGATGCAGGGACACCGTTACGCCCGCCAGGCGAATAGTCCCTAGTGGGGATGCTGTAACATCGTTACGCCCGCCAGGCGAGTATTAGTTACCTGCCTGCGAGGTTGCCGGCTGACGAGACAGCCAGCGGTCAGGCAAGGACAAAGCAGGACGCACGCAGGCCTCGTGAAGCCACTTCAGGTGGGCAGGCGCGTTGCGAGAAATAGCCAGACAGCTCTGGGACTCGGACTCGACTGGACGTATGATGGGAGAAAGGCTTGTGTAGTTCTGTGGCCCGAAAGTCGAGTGCTTGTACATCTTGTGAGACTGTAAGCTGTGGGTTGCCTGTAAGTGTATTGTTATAACTTATGTATTGTGATGATCATCTCTAGATCGTGATCTGTAAATAAATCCATCGAAACTTCGTGTCGTTGAGTCTCAAGTCAAATCACGTTGTACTTGTACTGTCTCACATGTGTTAGGTTAACGAGCCAGGTTTAAGACCCTGACATGTGTGGACGTGGTGGCATTCGTCCGGCTTTAAAATGAACGTGGTTTAAGTAATTAACATTTAAAACCTAGATTTGTGAACTTAGAAATTTTTGTCCAAACTTTAGAGTGCATTTAAATGTGATTGTGAAGGCTCATTTTGATATATATTATTACATTGTCTAAACATGGAGACTAAATGTGAACGTACAGTGCATACATATTGTTTGATCTTGTAAACGTGTAAAACATTTGTGATTGTGGAACTTGTCACCGTTTTGACCTTGTCGACATTGTGAAGTTGTCGCCATTGTGACCTTGTCGCCATCTTGTAAACTTGATGTCTATGTCCTTACTGAATGTCATCTTGATGTAAGTGATGTGTCATCAATGTTGTATAGTGTTGAGATATAGTTAGATTGTCTTTGAAAAGTGAATTGTAGAAAGCAGAAAGTTTCGGAAAGAAAGTGACTTGTGATTTTGAAAAAAAAATTGTTGACGGACAACATTACGACCTACAATTACACGCAACGCCATACAAACCTAATCAAAACTTAGTGACAAGCATACACACCACATCAAACAGACGTTAATTTATTTCCTCCAAAAACAAAGCAGGTTTTCTGTGCCATCTGAAACCCTTGCCCGTAGAGGTCATTTGTGTTTTGAAGTAGCGACCCTACAGTTCCTAGCCCAAATTTCAACCGTTCTTCACCGCATCCAGGACACTTGAGTATATTTTTTTCTTTCTATATACTTTCGGATGCAAATTTAGGCACATATTGTAAATAGAACACAATTGTAAATTGTTCACTTTACTAACAACTTGTAACAAATTGTGTGTCTGATATTTCATTTGCATTTTCCATCATGTCGTCATTAAATGATTTCATCGATATGGGGTTGAAGTTAAAGTTAACAGGTGATGAGTTAACGAAGTGGAGTGAGAAGAAATACTCTGAATACCACGAGCGTGAAGAAAGAGCGGCTGAAAGAGCTGCCAAGCAAGTAGAGGCAGAAACAGCCTTAAAGCAAGCAGAGGCAGCAACCGCAGCAAAGACAAAACAAGCGGAGTTAGATATCGAACTGAAAAAGGCAGAGATTGAAAGAGAGACAGAATTAAAGAAGGCAGAGATAGCAGCTCAGAGTAAACGGGAAGAGCTGGAAGTGCAATTAAAAATCAAACAACTTGATACTGAGACTGCCATAAACAAAGAGTCCAAGAAATCTGAGAGACTGGAGAAAGAAAACCAGTACAAGAAATATCAAGGTATCGTAAGAAATTATACCTCGGGTGACTGCATTGCAGCCTTCACCCAAAATTTTGAGATTTTAATGGACCATTACCAGGTCCCATTGTCTGAATGGAATATAATTTATATGAGAAGTTTATCAGGGGAACCTCTGAAAGTCATAGAGACTATCCCCAAAGACCTCAGAAAAGATTACCATTATCTAAAATCAAAGATTATGGCACATTTTATGTTAGATGAGGCAGGTTACAGAGAGCAATTCAGCAAGTTGAGCCCCAAACCGACTCAAACGTTCTCTGACTACCTCTGCTTAGTCCGAGACATATTTACCAAATGGACTTCAGCAGCTAAAATTAATAAGAACTATCAAAAGTTAGAAGATCTTATCATTAGAGATAAAGTCATTTCATCCATTCCATCAGCATTTTCAAAGTTTTTGCAAGAGAATGAATGTACGAGTGTAGAGCAGATTGAGAGACGTGGTTCGGCTTATTACACAGCCAACAAACATTGTTTTGCCAGTGAAGCTACTGAAACCAATTTTGTAGCAGCGGCTAACTATGACAAACCCTATAGTAGGCAAAAACCTTATAAGCCTACATCAGAGAAGTACAACCATTGTAACTATTGTAGAATGTCACATCATCAAGGTGAGATGTGCGACAAGAACCCCGCATATCTTACATATTTACAGAACATCGTAAACAGACAAGATAAAGAGCGTAAATCCTTTAGAAATTTGCGTAAATGTTTCCTCTGTAAGGCGTATGGACATTATCGCCATGATTGTAAAGGTAGGCAAATGACCAAGAAAGCCAATGCCGCCTTATTTGATAGTTCATCATCAGATGAAGAACAATCAGAGAAACACCCTGTGAACTCAGCACAGGCTTTTGATATGTTTAACGCAAATAAATGTACTGTTTGTAATACCTTTTATGAAGATGGTATTTTAACATGCGGCCACTCCATTCCTATTGCCAATGAAGAAGCTAATTTGGTAGTAGATTCCAAAGGCAGAATAAACATCCATCAAGGATATGTGAATGGCAAGCCTGCTACAGTCCTTCGGGACACGGGAAGTTCACTGATTGGACTGAAGAGAACGTTCATAATGCCTACAGACTATACAGGCAGGCACGTAACATGCAGAACATTCTCTGGCAATATTGAAAAGTACCCACTAGCATGGGCATATATTCAAACACCTTTCCTCACTGGGAAAGTAAAATGCTCAGCATTAACAAACCCGGTGTGTGATATTATAATTGGAAATTTACCAGAGGTGAATGATATGCCTCATGACATAACATCTCTTTGCATTAATGAGATCACAACATCACCATCAAATGTCATCATTGATAATGTTGTACCACCTAATGAATGTATGGTAGCTAACGTAGCACTAGGATCTCATGACATCATTGATAACACTATTTCATCACCATCTGATATCATTTAATGTGTGAACGCAGTAACCAGATCTACTGCTAGAATGCAAGATGAAATTAATCAAACTGAGGCTATAGAAATGCTTAGCCCAGTATTACTACCTCCTAAAACCATGAAGGAGACTTTTGTAACAGCCCAAAAGGCTGATCCTTCATTGTCAAAATATTTTAATCTGATCGGCCAAAAGCCAAAGTTAACCAAAAATGCAAGATGGCATTTTGCTTTGAAAAATTGTATCCTCACCAGGTATTATACCAGAGGTGACACCACAACAGAGCAAATTGTTTTGCCAATTGAGTATCGTAAGCAAGCCTTACATTTTGCCCATGATATACCTCTTGCAGGGCATATGGCATACGCTAAGACCAGATCAAGATTATTATTACAGTTTTATTGGCCCAAATTCTGCAATGACATTAAGCAATATTGCAGGAGTTGTGACATCTGCCAAAAACTTGTAAAGAAAGGAAAAAACCCACAGGCAAAGTTACAAATTACTGACTTAGCCAGTCGACCTT
The DNA here is from genome assembly GCA_963921405.1 of Cepaea hortensis. NCBI lineage: Eukaryota > Metazoa > Mollusca > Gastropoda > Stylommatophora > Helicidae > Cepaea > Cepaea hortensis. The sequence goes on from OY992893.1 coordinate 43,030,040, forward strand.
TTGAGAAAATATCTGTCGACATAGTGGGCCCTCTTAATCAGATAACAACCAGAGGGAATAAATATATATTAACTGTTATTGATCAATGTAGTATAACAGAGTAGGCCTAACAAGTTCTCTGGTTTATTACAAATGTTGTTTATTTCTTACTGATGACAATCTGGACACAACATGGCGTCTTCTCTGCTCTGGCTCTAGATGTAAACTAACTCCTAAAAACAAACTACGTCACGACTTGAGCATCTCTCCTCCCATTCCATCCTGATGCTCAATCGTGCTGTAGCCTTTTCTCACCTAATACCCAACTTCTGCTACACCTTCCTATGTTTTTCTAAAGAATTTTTCCTTTAAAAATTCTTAACTCCCAATCCCCCTACTCTATTCTCTCTCTTTCCTTACCTCCCACAGCTCCTCTAATCTTCCCCAAACCAACTCCAACTTAAGTAAATATTCTATTCTCTAACTCTTCTCCCTGTCATATTATCATATAGTAACCCACTATAACTTCTTCTTCGTTTCTGCCTCTTCATAACATAACACATATCAATAACCATTAAATCTCAACTTTATACAATACATCATACCACATATGGTTAACTTTTTAAACTGAACACCTGAACACTCCTCCTTCCCTTTCCTTACTTCCCACTACTCCTCTAATCTTCCTCAAACCAACTTTATTTTAAGTAAACCAATCTATTCGTAACTCTTTCCCCTGCCATATAGTAATCCACTATATATTTCTGGTTCGTTCTTGGCTCCTCAAAGTTCCTGTACAAAATATACATATCATAAGAATAGCTCGTATAATCGTTATCGTACACTTGACATTATGAAATTCCTCACTCTTTCACAACACAGGACAAACAGAAACAACGTAGTTAGAAAAAGTAAAGAAGGGGTGCGCACCCAGTGAAAAGCATAAAGAATGAATAGTCAACATGATCACATTTACATAAAGCAATGCATAGTCCACACAATCACATTTACCTCCCTTGCCAATAAAAAAAATTTTGTAAAATAATTTTTTAAAATACATCTTATGAAACAGATCTTTGTTCTCTATAAATCAAGTTGACATAAGTTTTCTCAACATTATTATATTCAACATTTATATTGCCATCCACAATCTTGTTTATACTTCCGTTACCTCATCTTTTACCACGAGCCAATGTTCATATTCCACGAACATTTTTAATTTAATAACCGCTGGTATTTCACAGCTCCTATATCTATCCCCCTCACATCCCATAATCTGCTTCTTTGTCTACCTACATACTCCCGCTTATATGCTGCCATTCACAGTCTCTCTATTAGCCCTCAGTAGTTTTATTAACTACTCATATTTTTTCTTTATTCTAGCCAACACCATAACTACTTAAAAATTAACTTACTTAATTACATTTATAACTAGGTAACCTAATACACAAAACAACTTAATTAAATTATGAGTTAAGCGAAATAAAATCAAAATAAGACATTATACCCCCCAATTCAATCAACGAAAAACACATTTTAAAATAATATAACATGCATCTTATCAAATCAAAATAAAATTTTCTAGTATTACCTAACACTACTGGTCTCTTTTACGGACCAATAGTTTGTACGCAAAAGTCTAGGAACACAATAACCCTATTCTAAAATCAAATAATAACAATCATATCACAGGAGCAAATCAAGCAAAAAAAAAACATATTATATATGAGGCATTTAAAACTCAGATTCAATAAAACAACTGTCTTCTCGCTAAAGAGAAGGTTTTCAAAAATATATATATATATATATAATTCACATATAATTAACTACTTAAAGTGACCAAGCAACATTGTCCTCCTATACGAACCAATGTAACTCATATCTATTCACCCAAGTCACTCCATTGTTTTTATAACCGAGAAACTAAAACAACTCACTGTCAAGTATATATATATATATATCTGTTATCTACAGACCAATTTCTAACTTAAAACAATATCTGTTCCTTTTACAAAAGTCTTTAACTAACAATGAGCGTATTATCTACCAACAGAACCTGTGGTTCGACACACCAATTGTTTCTCCTGGATTTGTTCCACATATTCCTATAACTACTTAATCATTACCATTAACCACGGTATTTCTAGCACCAATAAAAACTTGTCTATTTACTATAGAGTACATAAAATCAACCAGCAATTCCATCACAGAGAAAAAAAAATATATATGCCTCACTCGAACCTATATCCATATTAGTTATCTTAATGCTTAACTACTCCTCAAGATCATTTATGAAAAGTATCAACAGAAGCCTTTTCCATTTCCACCGTCTCATATACTTCATCAAGTATCTCTTTCCTTTCTAAACCATGAAACTTATATCTTGCTATCTGCAATATTTTCTATCCATTCACCTCTTACTTTTCCACCTCTTCAATAACTCCAAGTTTCTTTGAATAAGTGCTATCTCCACATCAATATCCTCCTCCCCGTATAACCTATCAGCTTCCTCCATACTACTATTTGACTCTGACTTCTCATCCATTTCTTCTTCTTCATCTGTATGTCTCTCGCTAGCAGCCGCTAATCTCTTCCGTTCAATATCCCATCTAATTTGTCTATCATTATTTCTTAAGGACCTTTCTAGTAGAGGCATATCTTCACTGCTTGTTGAATACTCTCTAATTCTCCTCTGTCTTTTCACTTCTCTTTCTCTTTGTTTATCCATTCTTCTTTTTGTTGCTTGTCTAGTATTCTTAAATGGAGCACCTATTTCCTCTTCCATAGACTCTATACTATCATAATGACTCTCATTCACATTTCCTTCTTCTATCGTTTTCGGTATTGTCTGTTCTTGAGTATCATCGTAAACTGGAGTTGGTTTTAACTGATTGTGTGCTGGATCTTTTCTAAAACCTGGGGTTATTATAGTTCCCCTGACGACTCGTTCATCTAAGTATCCGGTGTCTGAATAATAATTATTATTATAATTATCATTTTCCTTCTCATCATCATCTCTTCTTAAGTGTTCCACGTGTGCCCTTGCCACATGTCCCGTTACCTGGTTCTTGATACTATACGATACATTTCCTAGCTTTTCTAAAACGTAATAACCTGGGACCCAACGAGCATCAAACTTAGAGTTCCTTCTATGCTTCTTGTAATAAACTCTATCACCTACTTTAAACTCCAGTAATTTTGTATTCACGTTTTTGTACTTTTTCTGTCTTTCTCTCGCTTTAATTATATTATTCTTTAATCTTACGTGTGCTCTATGCATTTCTTGTATGATGAACTCTTGAAAGTCTTCCCCCATATATTTCCGTCTTGGTTTTAACAGATTATCTATAGGTAATATTGGTTCTCTCCCGTGTATTAAATAGAATGGTGAAAACCCCGTGCTCTCATTTTGATTTGTGCGTATAGCACTAAGCGCTGGTCCTAAGAATAGATCCCAATCTTTTTCATGTTCATCCACAATTTTTGCTATAATATCGTATAATGTTCTATGTTGTCGTTCGTTCTTAGCATTTGAAGAAGGTCTATAGTATGAGGTCTTTACATGTTTTATATTCAAATCTTTTAATAACTTTTCGAATTTCTTATTCACGAATTCTCTACCATTATCCGTGAGTATAATCTGTGGACAACTAAATCTTGGTACGAACTCCTGTAAAAAAATATTAATGACAGTATCTGCGCTCTTATCTGGGATTGCATAAACTTCTGGCCAAAGACTGTAGACGTCTACTATATGAATTAAATACACGTTTCCTGACAATGTTCTAGGGTGAGGACCCGATATATCTAAACTAATTTTTTGCATTGGAAACTGAGGAATATCTGTATCTTGTAATGGACACTTAATTGTTTTCATATTCCTTAACCTGCATCTTTCACACGTATCCACATATTTGCAAGCAGATCTAAATAAGTTCGGCCAATAATATTTACTCGTAAGTGCTTTCACTAATTTATCCCGACCGAGATGACCATTCTCATCATGATATGCTTTTAAAACTTCATTTTCCAAATGTGTGGGAATATATTTCCTTAGCTGTTCATTCTTTTCACTCATATAATATAACTGTTCATCTTCTTGTAAAACTAAATAATTCTTCTTATATTTATTCTCCTCCGTTTCTTTTAATTTCTGTTTTATTTGTAATACTTTTGGATCTAATTCTTGTTCTTCTTTCATATTAAATTGTGCTAAATGTGGGTCTTCTGCTCTAGGTTCAGCCTCTTGATCTGATGGTAAACTCTCAAACCCTTCTCTATTTATTATGGCAGAATCTAATATATTTACTTGCCAGTTTCGGTCGTCGATCTCTGGTTCACCTTCATCTTCTGTGTCTCCTGATGACTGTGGGTACGGGATCCTAGATAACAAATCAGCACACGTGTTAATCCTACCTGGTATGTATTCAATTTTTGTATTGTATCCTTGTAGATTCAATGCCCACGTCTGTATTTTCCTGTTCTGCACTGGAGCTTCTAATAGAGATTTTAAAGGCATATGGTCAGTTCTAATAACAAAATTTGCGTTATGTAAGTAGTAATTTAGTTTCTGTAGAGCGTAGTGTATAGCATACGCTTCTTTCTCAATAGTCGACCATTTTCGTTGAGACCTGTTAAGTTTATGAGACAAGAAATAAATTGGCCTTTCATTTTTAACCCCTGGTATTCCAGATTCTTTTCCTTCATATGGTTGAACCAAACACGCTCCTATAGCATTACCCGAAGAATCTGTATATAGTATTAACTGTTTATTCAAATCTGGATGCGTCAATAGTGGTACCACTGTTAAGCTATTTTTTAAAAACTCGAACGCTTTTTGACACTCATCATCCCACTTAAATCTAGCGTATTTGCCCGTTAAATTAGTAATAGGTTCTGCTATCTTGGAAAACCCTGGGATAAAGCGCCTATAGTACCCACAAGTTCCTATAAAAGCACGCACTTCTTTCACGTTAGTTGGAGGGGGTAACTCTTTAATAACCTTTATCTTGTCTTGGTCTGGTTTAATTCCGTCTCTATTTATAATATACCCCAAGTATTTTGTTTCTGTTTTTAAAAACTGGCACTTACTAAGCTTCAATTTAACATCATGTACTCTTAATCTGTCGAATACTAGTCTGACATGTTTTAAGTGATCGTCCACATCCCCTGCTGTATAGATTAGAATGTCGTCTATGTATGCTAATGCAAACTTTTGCATACCCTCTAATACCTCATTTATTAAGAGCATGTAGTGAGATGGAGCCGTACGAACCCCGAATGGCATTCGTAAGAATTCGTAAGAACCCATATGAGTACAGAAAGCACTTTTCTTTTGAGCGTCCTTCGACATCGGAATACACCAGAATCCTGATCTTGCGTCTAGTGTCGTGAAAAATGTAGAACCATTAAGCAACCCCAAAATATCATCAATCACCGGCAGTGGGTACGCTACATTCTTAGTGATTTTGTTCAACGCCCGATAGTCACAGCAGAACCGACTTGAACATCAGGTTTGGCCACGATTACAATCGGAGATGACCATTCTGACTTTGATCTTGTTATTATTCCCGCTTTCAACATGTCTTCTATTGCTTTTTCGACAATTTCTCTATTTCTTAAAGGAGTTCTATATGGTTTTAAACTAATTGGTGGATGGTCACCCGTATCTATTTCCATTGTAACTGTTTTTGTCCTTCTCAATTCTAAATCATTAATTGCAAATACATCCTGATTTTCCTTTATAAGTTGTTCTAATACTTTCTTATTTTCTGGTGGAGCTTTTAACTGTGCCAACAATTCTTGTTCCCTTGTCATTTTGTCTAGTGAATGTATTTGGGCTGTATTTCTTCTGAATGGATGGATCAATTCATCCATTTGTGCATTCCCTCTACTTCCGCGTCCGCGTCTGTTATTAATTCTTTCACTAGAAGTTTGTGAAAAGTTTGCTCCCGGCCTTTCTACTCTATCTGTTGCCAATATATCACTAATGTTATGTTCTAGTTTAGCTACTACACATCCTCTGTATAATTTAATTTCTCTACCTGTGTTGTTAATAACCATCACTGGAAAAGTTAAGTGTTTATCTAACGCTATTATTCCATCCGGAACTTCCAAACCAGGCTCATCAATTACTTCCTGTTGCAATTCAGTGATTCTGACTGTGTGTCCTGCCACATAATATGGGTTTTTCTTCACCTTTGCTTGTATCAAATTAACCGACTGTGGTTTTAACGTCGTGGACATTTTAACTCTAACTAGTGCTGATATATGCATGTCTTCTTCCATATCTACATAGACGTCCTTGAATTTTAATTTATGTAAATCAAAGAAAAGTCTTACTCCATTTTTTATTAAAAAATCTCTTCCTATCAGCATGTTTCTATTTAAATCTTTCACTACTTGAAAAAGATGTCTTACGTTGACCCCTCCTAACTTAAAATTGATCATTGTTTGTCCAATTACTTGTAAATTCTGTCCTGTAACAGAGTGAAGATTATTATGACTCTTAAATATTCTACAATTTCTCACTATTTTATATAAAAAACTTTCTTTAATTACACTAACCTGAGCTCCTGAATTAATTAATGTACGAACTCTATATTTTCCTATTTCTATTATACATGAGCTATGATCTATTTTATTTTCTGTAAACTGTTTGACTTCATCTAGTTGAAAGTATTCTCTACCCGTTCTACTATGCTTGTTATTAACATATTCTTTAAACCTTGGGACCTTATTATTTTCCCTCCTACCACAGGTCCTATTTAATAGGTAGGGCGCCCGTTTCCCTGCGTTCTTGTACCTGTAAAATTTCTGTGTCTATCTTCAACATTCCTATTTAACCTGCTATTGCCATTTCTACTTGGTGTATTCGACTGGACATGCCTGTTATCACAAAAACGAGAAACGTGTCCGCGTTGACCACAAACCCAACAGACTATATTTGTGTTATTTGTTTTACCCACTGTCTCACCGGTAGGATATCTCATTTGTCTCCTTTCATCATAAGCATTTCTACCTTGTAACGTCTGTACGCCTCCTCTCCTATTCCATCCGAACCTTGTTTGTCCTATCTCCATAGGCTCCTCAATTCTATCTTCTCGACTAGTTCCTATTTCTCGTCCTGTTCTCAATCTAAATCTACGTCTCAAATTTTCTTCTTGTACTGCAATATCTACAGCTTGTGACCTCTCGGGGTTTTCTCTCATCAACTTAAACTTCAGTCCATCGGATTTTATGCCATCTACAAAAATCCCGACTAACATCCTCTCCACCTCTTCTCCTCGTACATTCTGTTCCAAGAATGCCTCTTCAGCCAAGTTAATCAACCTATCGCTGAACAATTGTACCGTCTCTCCAGTGTTTTGTTTAGACTGTCTCAACACCGAACAATGATGAGAACTTTTGATGAGAACAAATGTCTTAGAAGACTTCTAAACATCCACTGGACAGACTTCAGAACCAATTCGCAAATAAGACAAGAGACTAAGCAAGATACAGTATCCAATTTCATAAGAAGACGCCGTTGGAACTACATCGGCCATGTACTCAGAATGGACAAGTCAAGACTCCCCTATCAAGCCCTCATATGGTCACCAGTAGGGAAAAGAAAACGGGGAAGACCAAGAGAGACCCTGCGTAGAACCATCATTAGAGAAGGCTCATTCAATGGCCAAGTAAATATCCAAGATCTACAACAGGTAGCAGCGAACCGCCAATCATGGAGAGACAGGACTTCTGCCCTATGCGCCGCCTTAGGCTCAAGAGGAAAGACTAACTAACTAACACCGAAAACGCATGTTGTGGATCCGTTATTTCTGCGTACTTATGGGCCAGGTCGTCTTTGAACTGCTCCCACGTCTCATCTACTCTATCCTCTAATTTCCTTCGGATATAATCTGAAACCGGTTCTGTTGCTGCCTGATAAGCAAGTCTCACCTTCTCTTCATCTGATGCAGACACCAAATACGCATATTTCTCTATGGAAGTTACCCACTTTTTAAACTCTCTTGCCTGTCCGCTAAACTTAACAATTTCAGTTGCCATTCCTTGTTGTTTCATGACCGTATTAAATCTATCTATCACTGTTCCCACTCCCGTCAACACTTGTGCTAATGAATCTTGCTCTGTCATGCTGAAATATTATTGTACAGACTAAATAATCAATTTCACTTTTGTAATCAACTAATTTAAGAAATATTAACTTACTTACCTTATACACCAAGTTCCACCAGTTAATAGGTTTACTGATTACTCTACTCTCTGTTCCCGATCCAAGAAAGACGTATTCCTGTATTCCTCTATGTTCGCTGTCAGGTAGAACTCAAACACTAGGAGTCTGTGTTAGTTGGAACCGATCGCGCACTTCAGGTAGTTTCTTCTTTCAAGTGATCCCGCCCTTCAGGTAGTTTCTTCTTCGGATGCCTCAGTAACTTCAACCCCTGGTTGGGTCCCTACCAGACTTGAACCTTCTTTTCACCCGATAACAGGGCACATCAAAGCGACGTCTTGAGAATCGGTATACTTCAGGTAAGCGATAATTTGGGTCCTCTCTTCAGTAGGTCAGCAGCCCAGTCTGCCCCTCCCACTTCCGAGAGTTCCCTGGCGATATCGCTACTTTTGATGAGGTTTTCATTTCCTCTTATTTTTCAAATTAGTGATTGAGCTTATTGTTGAGCGATTGTTTATTCAAAACTCCAAGGTCATGATTCTGCGGCCTTTAGTTCGCTCGAGGAAATCTTGACGAGAAGTAGACAACTGCTCTGATAGTAAATTGTTTCTACTTGATTCGATTTATCTTGAAGGTTTCTTTTTCCTCTTATTTCAATTGATCCAAAACAAGATGTGCTCTTTCTCACTCTTTTGCTCAGCTGGCTTTCATATTTCAACTGACAACGACTGCCCGTACATCTAGCAAGTCCGTACAGTGAAGATTCTAAAAATATTTACAGACAACCACCCCTAGCCGGGCTTTTGGTTGCTGTACTTCTCACAAACAACGTAGAGGCCATCTTTCAATTTAGTTGTTGCGTTCAATACATGTTTAAAACCGTGCCGTATTTCTGTCTCTGGGTAATTGACGTGATCGGAACAAGATCTTCAAAATGTTGTAATTTACTTCGACGTTGGACAGCGTATTGTGATTCCGCAACTCTCCAAGTTCCGATCCTGAGTCGTGGGCACCATTTATGGTTATATAACAGAGTAGGCCTAACAAGTTCTCTGGTTTATTACAAATGTTGTTTATTTCTTACTGATGACAATCTGGACACAACATGGCGTCTTCTCTGCTCTGGCTCTAGATGTAAACTAACTCCTAACAACAAACTACGTCACGACTTGAGCATCTCTCCTCCCATTCCATCCCGATGCTCAATCGTGCTGTAGCCTTTTCCCACCTAATACCCAACTTCTGCTACAGTAGCCGCTGGCCTGAAGCGATTCCGCTAAAGAACATAACTGCCAATGACATAATGGAAGTTTTCTTCCATATATTTTCACGGATAGGATTTCCAGACACTATCCAATCAGATAGGGGAAGTCAGTTCATTGCCGCATCTACTCAAGTTTTCACCAAAATGTTAGGAGTGAAGTAATGTTTCAATTCCCCGTACCATCCTCACTAGAGCGGAATTATAGAAAAATTTAACGGTGATTTAAAGCATATGCTTGCTAAAGTCACACAAGAGCACCCCAATAACTGGGACGTATATTTACCTGCTATTCTCTTTGCTTATCGCGAGGTGCCACATGCTAGTACAGGTTTCTCTCCTTTTGAACTTATCTATGGTGCCAAACCACGTGGCCCATTAAGCATCTATCACCAAATGTTAACTGAATCCACTCCTTTACTCAAACCCATATCATCATACGTATACGTTACATCATTGCGTGAAAGAATCATCAAATCTTGTATAATTGCAAAGGATGCACTAAAATTATCTGGTGCTACATATAGACAATATGCTGACAAAGGTAACAGGACAATAACGTTGACACCTGGACAGGACGTTCTTATTCTTCTACCTAGTGACAGACACTTATTGACTGATTCTTGGCAACGACCATTTAAAGTGACGAGACAGATTTCACATGTAGACTATGAGATCCAAATAAAAGACAAACACAAAATATTCCACGTCAATATGCTAAGACCATATTACAACAGAGACAACGAACAAGACGATACAACAGCATGTACAGTGATAATAGACCATGAAGATGACGAGGCTAGTGACGAAATTCCAACACCTGCATTAGACACAACAAACTGCTTGAAGGAAATTAAGATCAACCCAAAGTTAACTCAAGCAGAAACAGACAGTTGCAAACAGCTCATACAACAGTACAACACCATTTTCCCCAACAACCCAGGACAAACAGAATTAGTACAACATCACATCACACTCACGTCAAATACACCTATAAAATGCAGACCATACACCATTCCATTGCATTACAAAGAACACTTACATCAAGATATCATCAGCTTAGAGAAAAACAACATCATTAGACGATCCATAGTACGCAAAAAGGTCAACACAATAAGACTCTGTGTCGACTATAGGAAATTAAATAAGATAACTCTTTTAGATTTAGAGCCAATGGCAAACTCGGAAGATCTATTGACAGAACTGACAGACGCTAGGTTCTTTACGAAGGTAGACATGACGAAAGGTTACTGGCAAATAGCAGTAGACGAACAGAGCAGACATCTGACAGCTTTTGCCACACCTTGGGGACTGTACGAATGGTGCAAACTTCCATTTGGGCTTGTCAATGCCCCAGCAACATTCGTACGTATGACACGACTGTTACTAGTAGACATTCCGAATATTATCTGTTACATAGACGACATTTGTGTTCACACAAAGACGATGACAGACCACATAAAGACATTAGAACAGACATTTGAACGCATTAGACAGCACGGACTGAAGGTAAAGCCTGCAAAAGTAGACATAGCCTATCAGGAAATATCCTTCTTGGGGTACAAAATATCTAATGGCTTTGTCACGACAGACGATAACATTGTGTCCAAGATACTAAAACTCTCACTTCCGACTACGAAAAAGCAAGTCAGAAGTTTGTTGGGACTTATAAATTATTATAGGCAGTTCATACCAGATTTTGCTGAACTGACCGAAGTATTTACTAACTTACTAACAAAAGATCAACCCGAGAAAATTGTAAGCAATGAATGCCTAGAATTTGCATTCCAGAAAGTATTATCTTATTTCTCTGAGAATAGTTTAAAGAATCCCATTCTCAAATTGCCAAATTCTCTTATTTCTTTCAGATTACGCACAGACGCGAGCTCCGTAGCGATTGGAGCAGTTCTGTTACAGGAACATGATAACATCCTACATCCTGTATATTACTTCTCGAGAAAATTAAAACCTAGAGAACGCTCTTGGTCGACACCGCAGTTGGAAGCCCTTGCTCTAGTTGAGGGTATAACTAAATTTTCCAGATTCCTCCTGGGACGTCATTTTATTGTGGAGTCTGACAGTAGTCCATTGAGATTTATCAATTCAGGTGTACCTTCCAACCAAATGATAGCTCGCTGGTCTCTTAAACTTAAAGATTACAGCTTTGAAGTTCGACACATCGCGGGCAGAACCAACACGATTGCCGATCTTTTGTCCCGTTGTCCGACCGACCCAGTAAGCACCAATGTCTGAGTGCAGTGTGTAAAATACACTCAGACCAACACAGCCATGCATCAGTGAAGTTTTTTTTCCACTAAAGCTGTGTATGTCTATATGATGTGATAGGGTTTATTCCCAATATATATAGTTTTCTTATTTTATTATTAACGTAGTGATTGTCGTGAATAATTGTGTAGTGTGTGGTAGAAAGAGCTTTATTAATTGTATATATTACGAAACAAGAACAGTGCCACATTCGCTCTGAACTTACCGCAAGCGAACTATCCAATTTATCCGTGGTATCTGCATTTGGAACATATCCAGTGATATTTTAACTCCGTGTGTGAAAGTGTGACCTGAACATTGACATCTACACCACTTCAGTCAATCGAAATCCAGAAGTTTTTCCAGTGAAACAACCGACACATGAACGATCAGAACATTGCACATTCCGTTTTACTACATCAGACCGGAACAAGTGTGTTCTACAAAGTTCAACATCAGCTGTTCGTGTGTACTTCCGGATAAGTTAGAAATTTAGTTTAAAAGTAGCAGACGACAAACAAAAGCTTAAAAAGTTATAACACTTCTAAACTATTTACGATTCAATAATTTCGAATACACAAATTGTGTATTAAGATTTTTCATTTAGTGTAATCTTAGAATCATATCTTGATTAATTTATTCATACTACTGACATTTTTTCGCTAGTATGGAGAAACATCAAGCTATGACGCTGAGAAATAGAAGAATTATTGTAAGATATTATATTTCTTAATTTTTGAAGTTATGTCCCTTTCATCTAATTGTTATTACATTATTACACCAAGGGCGTTAATTGAAATGTATACGATGATGTGTTGTATATAAATAACCATGTTGTTGCCAGATTGTTAACACGCCAAGAAGCCATCTACTGGGCATGGTAGAGTGTTACCGACATTGCAGACCGACACAAGAACTCCTGGCCAAATGAGGTCAGAGTTTGAGCGTTGAATGCGGCTTATATAAAGCCGTATTACAGTCTTGCCAGATGTTTTTTGTCTCAAAAAGCATATTATTACTTTTTTTTGAAAGGCTGCGAGGTAGTTGCTTAGGAAGCTGTTACTACCGATCTGACTGGGTCAATAATGCAATTAAGGTAATCAGCCATCGAGAGGATGAAGCTTGACGAGTGTTAAAGGTTGAACACCACATGTTTTTAGATACAATGTCCATTTCTTATGTGTTTCTATGCCAAGATGTGTGGTTTTGTATTTCTACACCAAAGTAAATGTATATAACAGAAAGGTTGACTCTGACAGGTTAAAAATATTAACCCAGTATTGTATATAGAGTGTACATGAAAGATGACATCTTTCATGAAGAAGCCCCGGGGGAGCATGTCAGAGTCTAATGTATTGCCAGCAGAGATGCAGGGACATCGTTACGCCCGCCAGGCGAATAGTCCCTAGTGGGGATGCTGTAACATCGTTACGCCCGCCAGGCGAGTATTAGTTACCTGCCTGCGAGGTTGCCGGCTGACGAGACAGCCAGCGGTCAGGCAAGGACAAAGCAGGACGCACGCAGGCCTCGTGAAGCCACTTCAGGTGGGCAGGCGCGTTGCGAGAAATAGCCAGACAGCTCTGGGACTCGGACTCGACTGGACGTATGATGGGAGAAAGGCTTGTGTAGTTCTGTGGCCCGAAATTCGAGTGCTTGTACATCTTGTGAGACTGATTGTAAGCTGTGGGTTGCCTGTAAGTGTATTGTTATAACTTATGTATTGTGATGATCATCTCTAGGTCGTGATCTGTAAATAAATCCATCGAAACTTCGTGTCGTTGAGTCTCAAGTCAAATCACGTTGTACTTGTACTGTCTCACATGTGTTAGGTTAACGAGCCAGGTTTAAGACCCTGACAATGCCCCCCCCCCCCCCACTTGAGTCCCTTTCGACAAAAATAGTCCTCCCCACTCATGATAACCACCTGAATTTGGCACACACCTCTTTCCAGTCTGGTCACACAGTAAGGCAGAATCAAACCTTTGTGATCAAGATCGTTCATGGGTTCGAACACTACAGTCCTGTCTGTCACACCCGCACAACATTTTACTAGCAAAAATTCAAGGGTACAGGTACGTGGGTCTTTCCTTTCCCTGTCACCCATACCTTCTTACGATCCAGCTCGACTTCTGTTTCTTTGTCTGCTAGCCTGTGGAACAGTATATACTTACCGACATTTCGCAATTCGGTCAGCACATTTTTTCCTATGATGCAGGGTATCTTACACCTCCCACATGTTTCAAGTAGAAAATCCCACATCTATTTACACAATTTTCATCTACCTGTACGCATGTACTAAAATATTCTAAAAATGATAACTTAACACCGTTAGCTGAGGTTAATTTAACATATTTATCTTGATCTAATTTAAAGTGTCTGAACAGTTCGTTAAATAAGCCTTCGATGATAGTGGAAACATGCGACCCCGTATCAAAGATGCACCGCACAATTTTTCCTACATTGTTAATGTCAAATTCTGGCGAACGCCTATTATTTTGGTTGATGCGACATTACACTTCCCCGCCGAGGCCAGTTGTTTCATGTGTACGCTGTTGTTGTCACATACACTGTTTGTATCCAGTGTACAGGTGAGTGTTTCTCAACAGAGGAAATAAACTTGAATCGATGTTGTCTTTTACTTGATTTGTTAGACTTAGGTTCTGTACACTAGTTTGTTTTTCTTGTAACCTGTAGCCTGTACACTTGTTGATCTGACTTCATATAAAAATAGAAGGTTTAGGGCGTTACATCATTAGTAATCGTTACTACACCGGAAATAATCCACCTTTATCTTCCTTGCTTTATCTCTTCCCTTTATTTTCCTTCTTCATCTCTCTCTCCTCTCTCCCCTCTCTCTCTCTCTCTCTCTCTCTCTCTCTCTCTCTCTCTCTCTCTCTCTCTCTCTCTCTCTCCTTTCTACTCCCTGTTGTCATACTATCACACAATAAAGACATCAATTTCACATAATGAACTCAGGCAGTTCTAACAAAGATATCACTCTCAAATAACGAACTCAAGCAGTTCTAACAAAGACATCCATCCATCATGTGCCATGCCGATAAGCGTGGGCGGTCATGATTCGCCATTTCACTCGATCACCAGCCGTGGATCAGCTCAATGTTCTTGTCGCGGCTATACCAGGTGGCCAAGCCATCCATATATTTTCTTCTGTGCCTTCCTCTATCTTGCCAGATGTCACCAAGTTCTCCAATTTATTTCTTCTCATATCATGCCCCCAAAAATGTTAACTATCTGCGTCTAATTTCTCTAATCAGCTAACGATTTTCATTCGTTTCTTGTAGGGCTTCGTCATTTGGTTTTCTGCACTTCTCACATAATTAACAATGCGTATAATATTTATGTGT
Source organism: Cepaea hortensis (assembly GCA_963921405.1). Classification (NCBI taxonomy): domain Eukaryota; kingdom Metazoa; phylum Mollusca; class Gastropoda; order Stylommatophora; family Helicidae; genus Cepaea; species Cepaea hortensis. Next base: position 43,045,083 of record OY992893.1, read on the forward strand.
TCCAAAGAAAGGTCGAGGGTCACACCTGCCCAGTGGCTAGCACGCTTGTCTTCCGACTGTGTGGTCAGAGGTTCGACATCGCATCGAGGCGGATGTTTACAATTCATCTGGTCGCCCAGGCAATGACGGACTGTCTAAAATCTTTATTTCCAGGTGTCAGCGTCTCACTTAATCAATGCCTCGTTACAATAGACATGACAGCAATATAATACATGTGCAAATGAGTCTAGATAGTCGAGATAGTCCACATGTATGGGTGTTTATTTACTCATATCAATCATTGACCATTAGTCATAATCACGCTCTGACAATTCTAGCGAATCACTTAAATATTAATTAGCAAAGCACTCATGCGTTCTCGCATCACAACTCATTTAGTGTATTAGCGCACAGGTTATCTAATCTCAACACTCTAACAACAATAGTAAATCTCTAGCATGAGGCAATCAGCACACTCTCTCTAAGGTAACCCAAAACACTCCTCTCTCAACCACAGTCAGGTCCCGTCTGCCCGTCCTTGCCTTGGTCTGTGGTCACGTGGTGTTTGACCAACGTGTTAAGTCGGATGTCTCGGTATTTTGGTATTGTCCTGTCCTTCGCCCGCCTATTGATGGATGATGTCTCAGGTCGTCTAGTCCAAGGTTGGACTGTCATTCAAGGACATGTCCAGTCTCTAACTCCATGTACTGTCTCTCACTGGGTATACCGTCCTGTCCTACTCTACCCGTGCTCTACCTATGTCCTGTCCTTGTCCTGTGTCCTCTCTCACACTCAACTAGGACTCTTGACACCAGGACTTAAAGGTTATGACCTTGTGTAACATACGGTATAATGTTTAAGGGGCTCTACTCCATCAGGGGCTCACAGGATCCACTTGCCACCGAAGCCAGGCCAGTCCGTCCCTGATCCCAGGTCGACCCAGGCTAAAATTTGTATCAGGACATATCTTTAGAAGAAAGGTTGCACGTGTGACATTGGCCACATCACCGCTCCAGTGCCGATTGGTCTATAACATATAGGGCCATATGCCGTACACGCCTCAAAGCGTGTGAAATATTGTTGTTTTTACCTGCGACATAGTGGCCCATATAATAATATTATAATGCGTTACAGGGACAGAGTGGCCCATATAGTAATATTATAGTTGAGGTGAGCTGAGTTGAACTAAGAACCGATATCAATTTACTCAGGACATTCCAATATGCGCTTCGTCCTCTCGTTCAATAGCCAGCGAATTTTCACACCGCCACCTGATTGAAAGCTCTCCCGATCCACACTCTCAGCCCCGACACCCCCCCCCCCCCGAACCCCCGCCGATCCCCCGCAACCCCTCCCCCTCCACATACGGGCTCACAATCCGTGTCTCCACCATCTCCATCCGACCCCATAGGCGCACGACTACCTCTCCACAAGAATATAATATGTTGCAGAGACAGGATGTCCCATATAGTAATATTATAATGTGTTGCAGAGACAGAATGGCCCATATAGTAATATTATAATGTGTTGCAGAGACAGGATTTCCCATATAGTAATATTATAATGTATTGCAGAGACAGGATAGCCCATATAGTAATATTATAATGTGTTGCAGAGACAGGATTTCCCATATAGTAATATTATAATGTGTTGCAGAGACAGGATGGCCCATATAGTAATATTATAATGTGTTGCAGGGACAGGATTTCCCATATAGTAATATTATAATGTGTTGCAGAGACAGGATGGCCCATTGTCGTATATTTTGAAGGGACTGGCAATCACTAAAGTGCATGACCCATCTCTGTTAAAGGTAGCTGGGCCCCATCCTCTTCTTATATGTAAATAGATCAAGAATACGACCCTTGAAAGATTTACAGACTCGGATTTCTTAAAGTGTCTAAGGGTGTGTGGTCCTCTTTTAATAGAAAAGTCATCACTAGGTTTGTCCCCTGTCCTTCCACCTGGTATTTAATGGTATAGCTCACGAACCCCCTTCTTCCATCTCAAGAAATTGTCTGAAAAGACTTTCTCAATAAGAATCAGGTGCAATATAACATGGATTTGGAACAGTTAAAGATGAAGAGTCTCCTGTTCTCTCTCTCCAACTAAGAATTTATCTTATGTGAATGTGTATTTGTTAATTAAACATTCAACAAACACAAGTGAGCATTGAGACATGTTCTACACAACAAGATAGAGATTTTCCCACAGATAGTTTGGACTGACAAATTAAATGGAAGAGATCTTCACATTTAAACAAATTTATTGACTGTGCCAGTGTCTTTTGGCCTATTTGACATTTTCTTCTTTTTTCATCAGCTGTTGACATGTACAGAATGAAATAGAAAAATCTTTCATAGGACCAAATATAGTCAGTCAATAAATAATAACATTCATTGTATAGTGAGATGTTTTAACTACCCAATGTTGTATAGTTAAGTTCTTCTACATATAACCATAAATCAAGAAAATCATTTCCTGAGAGGGTGAAGTTTGTGTGAGTGATAAGAAAACCTGGTGTGGTGAGATGTGGATAAGCCTGGGTCCATGGTCTGATGGATCCACTTCAGGTTGGGCCAGTTTAGCTTCACTGAAGGCTTCTCATTCTCTGCTTAAGGCTGGAGTCATCTGCCATCACAGGTGTTGATCATCTCATTCACTCCTCTTCCCTCTTTGTTGGTTAGGTGTGGCACCAAGACATCACTGTTTAAAATTCATACAGGTATGTATAATCCTTTACAGCATGTTCATAGTGTGAACACAACATAACAAAACAAAAATGATAAGATCAGAAGAAGTATTGTTGTGTTACTTTGGGGTGGGTCAGAGATTATTACACTGGATGCAGCTTCTGTTAATGTGATGTTCCCTGAATCATGGTAATCAAGCTGACAGGCAAGATCAACACAAGTATGAGATGCATTTGTATAAATGGCATACATTTAAACATCCACATTACTCTATTTGTTCTACATTGTGTATATAATTGTTTATCTGTACTTTCCAAGGCAACTACTTCCTATTCTAAATCATTTCCTTGTTCCTGCTGTTGTGGTGTGGAGTTGTGTGGTGTGAAGTGTATTGTGTTGAGTTAACTTCTGTTGTGTGGGGTTCCATAGCTTGTACTAATTGTCCTCACATCTACATCAGTTAATATGAGTTTAACTCATCTAGTGTGCTTTTATTGTGGCCCATGTCCAACATACAGAATTTCTGATGTGTATTTGTTACAAAATGTAATCTATACAAGGTCATGACACAATATATTAGAAAAAAATTATTACTTAAAGTATTTTTCCCTAATACTCTCCTCCTCTCTGTCTACTTATACTTCTCCTACATCTTTTACCAGTGCATATCATGTCCATTCTGTTGGCGACACAGTTGGCTATAGACCAAGGTAATTTTCACCCTTTAGTCTGAGCAGATTAAGTAGGTCGGCTATCACAAATGTCGTTTGTGAATGTAAACCTATTTTAAGCAATGCAGTTGTAGTGCGTTGTCTAAATAAAATCTGACACATGAATAAACTAATTTCTATCAAATACTATTTGTTTTCAATTCGTAAAGAGAAAAGGAAGAGTATAATTCCTGTTTCAGTTCTTTAGATTGCAAAATAGACAGAATTAAGTACATTTTTAAAGCAAGGTAGTGTTTCGTTTGCACCAGCTGACTATCTCTGCAGAAACGTTTTTTAGAAGTTTTTGATGAAAAGCATTTGAGTGCATTGGAAATTTCATCTCGTACATTATTCTGTGATAGATTATAGTCATATGCACATAGTGAAGTTGTTAGATGTAGTGTAGAAAGTCAGAGTTTTGCAGTTTTGAGAAATTATAAGATGTCGGTTTCGCCGGGGAAGTGGCGCCAGTATTGAAGTTGCGATCGGCAGTTTTTCACATTTTCAGAGATTTATTTTATCAAAAATACAATTCATTGGACGCACAACACTGGATACCTTTACGTTATACATCTTGGTACCACTTAGATCTGAGAATCACAAGCTTACCTCAGACTAGATCAAACTGCCCGTTGTAAAAGTTTGAAAGTTGGACAACACATAGCTTTGGCGACTGCTCGCTCGCTCTGAAGTCATAGAAGTGCGCGGTTTTATTAAAGCGGCGCCCGAGCTGGGGGACGCTATATCCACGTGATGTGTCTCTACCAGTCACATTCTATTCTGTTGACGCTAACTTTTCTATTCTTATCCTGGCATCTGTCTGTCATTAGTATCGCTTAGTGAGTTCGATGTTCCACGGTGCTGTAATTGTTTTGATAATCTCTGGGTTGCTGTGTAACGTTGACGCGCTGTAAAATGATGGATAGGTGAATATGTCACACCCATATAGTAATATTATAATGTGTTGCAGGGACAAAGTGGCCCATATAGTAATATTATAATGTATTGCAGAGACAGGGTGGCCCATATAGTAATATTATAATGTGTTGCAGAGACAGGATTTCCCATATAGTAATATTATAATGTGTTGCAGAGACAGGATTGCCCATATAGTAATAGTATAATGTATTGCAGAGACAGAATGGCCCGTATAGTAATATTATAATGTGTTGCAGGGACAAAGTGGCCCATATAGTAATATTATAATGTGTCGCAAGGACAAAGTGGCCCAGATAGTAATATTATAATGTATTGCAGGGACAGTGTGACTCATATAGTAATATTATAATATGTTGCAGAGACAGGATGACCCATATAGTAATATTATAATGTGTAGCAGGAACAGAGAGACCCATATAGTAATATTATAATGTGTAGCAGGAACAGAGAGACCCATATAGTAATATTATAATATGTTGCAGAGACAGGATGACCCATATAGTAATATTATAATGTGTAGCAGGAACAGAGAGACCCATATAGTAATATTATAATGTCCCTGCAGAGACAGGATGGTTCGTATCGTAATATTATAATTCTTTGCAGGGACAGTGTGGCTCATATAGCAGATGCTAATCTGACCTTGAGACTCAAACTGGAGATCGTGGAGAACATCACAGATAGTCTCAACTGCAGCTTCCCCCATATTCCCGTGTACGCGTCACTTGGCAACCATGAATTCTATCCTGACAACCAAGCTGAGTACAACGAGAGTCAGATATATGTAGAAGTGGCCGAAATGTGGGACGACTGGATCAGTAATCAGTCACAGGTTGAGCAGTTCAGGCAAGGTCAGTGAGGCAAAACAACACAAAACTTCAAACTAAACAAGAGAGCGAGAAAGAAAGTTGTGCGTATCTGTGTGTGTAGCTGAGTGAATGAGAAAGGGAGTTGTGTGTGTTTGTGTGTACTTAATTGAAGGTGAAAGAAAGTAATGTATGTTTGTGTGCACTTGAGTTAACGAGAAACAAAGTAATATGTGTATTTGTATTTGCCTTAGTGAATTAGAAAGCAAGTGCCGTGTGCTTGTATGTATTAGAATGAATGAGAGAAAAAAAGTAGTTTGTGTTTGCGTGTACCAGAATGAATAAGTTTGAGCTGCAACAACTGACCAGAGTAACAGACAATCAAAGTGACATAGTGATCTGCACCGACGGGTCAGTGGTCAGAAACAGACGTAGTTGTTAGGGTCTCATTGTGAAGGCTAATAGACGATTCTTAACAAACACACACACACACACACACACACACACACACACACACACACACACACACACACACACACACACACACACACACACACACACACACACACACACACACACACACACACACACACACACACACACACACACACACACACACACACACACACACACACACACACACACACACACACACACACACACACACACACACACACACACACACACACACACACACACACACACACACACACACACACACACACACACACACACACACACACACACACACACACACACACACACACACACACACACACACACACACACACACACACACACACACACACACACACACACACACACACACACACACACACACACACACGCACGCACGCACGCACGCACGCACGCACGCACGCACGCACGCACGCACGCACGCACGCACGCACGCACGCACGCACGCACGCACGCACGCACGCACGCACGCACGCACGCACGCACGCACGCACGCACGCACGCACGCACGCACGCACGCACGCACGCACGCACGCACGCACGCACGCACGCACGCACGCACGCACGCACGCACGCACGCACGCACGCACGCACGCACGCACGCACGCACGCACGCACGCACACACACACACACACACACAAGAAGAGTCTGGCATATGAGGCTACGACCTCCAGCATGAGAATGGAGGTGGAAGCAGGAACAACGGCATTCCGTTAGTTAGAGAGACCACTGCAACACACATTATATTCATTATGGACTCAAGGAGTATGCTTAGTAAGGTGGATGAAGGAATGTTTCGTGTGGAATGACTATCCTCACTAACGAGGTCATAGATTGTAAGAATTGTGTGCATTTTTTTGCCCTTGGCCATACGGGAGTGCGGGGGAATGAACGGGTAGATAGGTTGGCAGGGAATGCACCTATTGGTGGTAGATTACCTATAGACAAGGGGAAGGCGGTCGTGCGCCTGTGGAACCAGGCGGGGAAGATGGGGAGAGCAGATTGAGAACCCGTATGTGGAAAGAATGAGAATGCGGGAGATTGGCAGGGGTTTTGGGAGAATTTCAGAACATTTCAGAACTGAGAGGGAAGACCAGGAGAACTTTCAATCAGATAGCGTTGGGAACGATTAGTAGTGGGACTCTTCTCTGGCTGTTGAACGAGGTGACGAAGCGTGTATGGGAATGTTCTGAGTACAGTGATGTCAATTCTTAGCTCAGCTCAACTCAACTCAACTCAACGAATGAGCAAGTAGGAGGGGTAAATGAGAAAATGGTCACGTCTCTGTCTGTCTGTCTGTCTGTCTGTCTGTCTGTCTGTCTGTCTGTCTGTCTGTCTGTCTGTCTGTCTGTCTGTCTGTCTGTCTGTCTGTCTGTCTGTCTGTCTGTCTTCTTGCCTGCCTGCCTGCCTGCCTGCCTGCCTGCCTGCCTGCCTGTCTGTCTGTCTGTCTGTCTGTCTGTCTGTCTGTCTGTCTGTCTGTCTGTCTGTCTGTCTGTCTGTCTGTCTGTCTGTCTGATGTTTGTAATAGGGTTCTCGTACTTCATTAGAAAGTCTGATGTTTGTATTCTTTTGATCGTACTTCAGTTAAAAGTCTTATGTTTATATTCAATTGTTTCTACTTCAATTGAAAGTCTGGTGTTTGTATTCTATTGTTTCTATTCTGGTGTTTCTATTTCATTTGAAAGTCTGATGTTTGTATTCTGTTGCTTATACTTCATATGGAAGTCTAATTTTGCAGTCTGATTTTCGTACTTCATTTTAAAATCTGGTGTTTGTAGTCTTGTGCTCGTTCTTCATAATATACTCATAGCCTGGAAGCTACAGAGTGTTTGCTTTGGGCGATCCTCTCAACAGGTGGCTTGTCGCTCTGCGGAGAGACACAGAGATAGATTGAGTAAAACCTTGTGCAATGCTGTAGATCCGCTGGTCATTAATCTTTATCATTTTATTTCTTACCTTGCTTCAGGAGGTTTCAACCCTGTCTCTGTGGCTAAGAGCCTGCGAATGCGGTTTGTGAGCACGTATACCCGGGTTCGAAACACAGCGGTGTTTGTTTGTTTTCGAAAAAGGTATAGATGCCGGTCGTTCAGAAAGCAATGGCAAACTACTGAACGCAAAATTTGCCCAGGAATCACGATTAGCGAAAATGCTGGGGTTGACTGCTACGTCCTGTGAAGGACATGCAACTATTTTTTTTTTTCAGGAGGTTACTACGTGGCCAGGATTGCACCAAAACTTCGTCTTTTGGCTCTCAATACAAACTTCTATTTCACTTTTAACAAACTAACCAAAAATGTCGCTGATCCTGCCGGCCAGATGGAGTGGATGTCTGAACAGCTTAAAGATGCCCGAAGCAAGGGAGACAAGGTATGTGTGTCTTGTTTACGGTTTCTGGTGAGTTATCTCTCTTTTCTATGTCGGTTAGACAGCAGCATTCGAAGGCATAGTTCTAGGAAAAAAAAGGTTTGGGTCGACCAACCCAAGCCTATACAAGATATTAAAGACAACACGCCTGAATATTTATGAGGCAGGGGAATTGGCAAACGACCAAGAGTCTTTGTAGTGAGCAGATTAAGAGTGGCGTTGTGCAATGGTTATGCTACATGATAATACAATAATCACATTGCGGGATCTACTAAGCTGATGTCATCATACTTTTAAACATCGATTCTCGGCCTTGTGGCCAAGATCAAATTGCAGTCACCTGCACTTTGATCTGGCCTTGGCCACGTTCAGAGGCGGTCACCAGAATGATTACGTGGAACCTCATGGGGCAGCACTGGTCATTGAGGAACAATGAGCCCTAAACAAATAAAAACAAAAATAACAATATTTACTTTAGTGTAAAGCTTAAGTAAAATGGTTCTGTTTACGCTAAAGTAAAGACATATTTGGGATATGGTGCTAGGTCTATTTCAGTGGAATAATTTCAATATCATGCTTTACTTTGCGGACTTCACTTGTGTCAGATAAGTAAGGTATTGTTTCAATACACATGTCCATACTGTTGCACACGTAGAGGTTCACAGAAATAGAGGGGGACCTAGAACACAAGCATACGAGAATCAGATAGTGATGAATGCTACGGAGAGAACATGGAATATATATATATATATATATATATATATATATATATATATATATATATATATATATATATATATATATATATATATATATATATATATTAGGGCTGCGATCGATTAATTTAAATTTAATAGTTAACTTTTGAAAAATTAACGATTAAAGCAAAACAATTATAGTCATATATCCCACATTATAGTCGTATATGTCAAAAATCGAAATAACACTGGATTGTCTTGTTCATATGTCATCTAATAACTAACTATGCAAACAGACGAGTATGTTGACAGTATTTGGTTCAAGTGACGATCGCGTCTTATTAACAATATAACCAGCAGATTTGAACAATCGTTCACATGGAACTGAGGTAGCCGGTATACACATAATGGTCTTGGCAAGGAATGCCAATTTTGGATATCGATGTTCATTAAGTTTCCACCATTGTAAAGAGTCAACCGATTCAGCAACTTTCTTATCCATTTCAGACTCAATCAGCTCAATTTGGTTCACATATAGTTTCATTGTCAATGTCAGTATCATTCGTTGCAGCAGTCTCCATCTGCTCATCATGAACATTAACTGCTATTTGTTGTTCAATACGTGACCAAGTTCGTTCTTTTGCATCTTTTGACAAACACTTCAGGTATTTGTAGCGTGGATCAAATGCTGTTGCAATCTGTAGTATTTAAATACTTGTCATATTAGTTACACGTTCACTGAAGTCATTAATACATGCTGCCTTAAATGTAGCTATGTAGCCCGAATCATCATCGTGTACAGTCATATGCTTTGTCAACGATGACAGCAGTGGCAATACACAGCTACATGAAACAAAATCTTGACCGCCAAGCAGGACCGTGGTTTGACAGAATAACTCCAAAACTTTGACATATTTCGAAATCTTCTCCCAATCTGAACCTGACAGTTTTGGACCTTTGTATTGCTTCTTTTCATCTGACATGTAGACAGTTAATGCTGTAGAAGGTTCTGTAGCATAATAAACATACTGTTTCATCTTGTTGGTAAATCTTGCTGCAGCTTACACAATGGTGACTCAGTACAATTTTGCAACTCGATTGTGTTTGCAGCACTATGTTTAAAATGTCCGACAAAATTTCGACATCTGGTTCATTTGTATAAGTGATGGGAGAAAAGATTTCGATTAATCGTTAAAAAAAATTAATCGTTAAACAAAGATTAACGATTAATCGATTAATTAATCGTTAACTTCCGCAGCCCTAATTAATCGTTAACTTCCGCAGCCCTAATATATATATATTGTAACTCGTCGTCCCTGGGGGAAAGTGGAGTCGACAAGCACACCTTTAAAATACTTCTTATGCTTTGGAAATATTGTCAGCCCTTTGTCTACACTCCCCCGTTATGTCTTCTACTCACTATCTCTCTCTCTCTTTTATTCCTTCATAACATACCCCGACAACAGTTTCTTCAAACAATTAATAAAATATTTAATGCTGAAAACTATGTCAGTTGTATGTATTGACTGTGTATATGTAATTGGTAGTGTATTCTATTGTGAGTGTGAGATAGGACTCTGTATGTCTATGTTCCGTATCACATCTCTCATCCTTGTACGGCCATGCAACAATGCATCACACATATGTGGACAGCTCTCACCCGGTTATGCTCCTCTCCGACTGAGTCTGGGCGTATTCCAATATTTAGAAAGTGTTCAACGTCTGATCACCATGAAATAATGCGATTACGGTAAGTCTCTGAATTCGACAGATTTCCCCTTTTTTTTTTGGACGTTAATAAAATCCATCACTGAAACACATCACCACTGTCTAACACTGTCTGTATAAAGACTATATATGTTCGACACACTGTCTCCCGTTATTTAATTAACACTTTTTGTATGCATGGAAACTGTTCTTGAGTTCTCCATGGTTTCTTTTAGGTTAGTACACAAGTCAAATATATTTAGCCTATGTCGCTCTGCCTTTATAGAATGAAAGTCCTTTCCATTGTTTTCTTAACCTGGATACAGAGTTTACTTATTTGCAATTAGTTATCTCTGCCCACGATTATTGAATGGCTATGTTCTAAGTTGTTCTAGTGAAGTACTTTCTCTGCACAAGTGAAGTGCCTTTGTTATCTTCTCCGAGTATGTCATGAGTTTTTGTCGTAGAACCTGTGGGAGATAGATAACCAGGTGATCTCAGCTTGCTTCAGACTAACTCTTATGTGAGAGTATGCCTCCGGCCGTACTCAGACGCTACCGAACAATACTCTGACATAAGACAGATGAGTTCACTAAAGTCTAGACGATCAGCTAAACGAAGGAAATGGTAACAGCAAAGCACAGACACCTAGTTCACTACGTTAGATTACTAAGCTAAAGCTAGATTACCTTATACTATCTAGGTTAGTCCATGAATCGAAATACACAAGCACATAAGCACCAATGTCCCATCGCCTCTAAACAATTAGGGACCTTATATTTCTATTCTTATTAAGGACGCATAGAACCAATCTCCGTCTAGTTTGGTCGCACACTAAAAAAAAAAAAAACAACCAAGTTCCCAACTATTTATGCCTTGGTTCCAATTCTCCGTTCTCTTTTGATCAACAATCGAATTTGCCGTGATTCCCCATCAAAGGTTTGTGAAATCACGTATTCGCTCTTGTCCGCTCCGTCTCGTCTCCGTTTTCCCTACTCCTCCGTACATCAAACATTTCCAACGCTTTGATCAATGACTTCGCGTTTTCCACAACCCGATCGTCTCAACGTTGTTTGTCCGGTGAAATCGGCAGTCAATGACCCCTGATAACAATTGTATCTGACTTCTTTACCATTCGGTCAATGACCCTCACTCTGTCCTCACCCCAGACTGAAGTACTCGATTGTTTTATCTGACTAAAGTTAATAACTTCCCATCCTCATACATTGCAAGTAATTTTTCTATTTTAGTTTATGGTGGAATCACTAAACTCACAGTATCCCGTGACACACACACACACACACACACACACACACACACACACACACACACACACACACACATATATATATATATATATATATATATATGTTGTGTGTGTGTCTTAGTGTGTGTGTGTGTGTTTGTCAGGTCTTAGTCAGATATGACTGAGCTACCGTATGGCAGTAGACGGTACTGTCTGCTTTCTGTTAGCGCTGAATGTTGGGCGGCGCTCACCAAACCCGACACTCCACATTGTGTCAACGGCTTCTGGCAGCGGAGAGCAATTGGGAGGGTACACGTCTTATCCTGTTGCGAGGAAATTCAATCTAACTACAAAATGTCATGGCAGGACCTAAGCCTTGCTTGAAAGCTGGCCTAGGAACGAAGCTCGACAGGCGGACAGTTATAGCATTGCTTTGCTGATTCGGCAGCTTCTGCAGCTTGTCTTGTTCCAGGTGTATTGGTGTTACCTTTCCTCTGGCGTGAACTAGGCAGGCCGAGAGAGGGAGCATGTTGCACGGGCAACCCATGGTCTCTATATTTCAGCCGAGGCTTTGCACTATGGAGACGTATAGCTCCATCTCTGGTTTTAACAGGTCTCGGAATCAAAGCGAGAGGTAGCAGTTACGGGTTATAAGTCATTGTCAATTGGCGTAGACATGTTGCCTCTGACGGTGGACGACACCTACAGGTGTCACTGATCAGCTACCTCTCGCCTCAAGCTGGACAGCCCCGGTCAATTGGGCGCTGACCTGCCACCGCCTACCTGCTTCAATTGGTACTTGAGGCTAGGTCAAACTCTGAATGGCAGGCTGTAAAACCAACGCACCACGTACTAATAAAAAGGAAAATAGAAACCTCAAGCTATGGCTTGCAACATGGAGAGTAAGAACCATGTGTCCAGGACTTTCCACTGACTTGACGAATATTGACGATGTGAGAAAAACGGCTGTGATTGATGCCGACCTCAATCGTCTTAACATTGATATTCAGGCCTGCAGGAAACTTGACTCGCCGAGGAAGGGTCACTCAGGGAAAATTATTACGCCCTTTTTTGTATGGAAAGGTAGAGGGCAGGGAGTAAACAGACAACATGGAGTGGGCTTTCCAGTGAAGAATTATTCACTACATGGAATGACTGAAATTCCACCTGTCAGAAATGAAAGATTATTATCCCTGCGCTTGCAAGCCACTTTTTATTTTGCCACCATTATTACTGCATATGCACCGACAATCACTTCCTCTGATGCTTGCTTGCTTCTGTTCGTTGGCTTGAGCTCCAACGCGAAGTCCTGTATGTCGGATGAAGACATCCTGTTGTCCAACATCAGTGTGATGTTATACAGGACCTGAGGTTTGCGTGAGTATCCGTTGTCCCATGTCTGGCTTATTGGTGTGCAGACTGGTGGTTCCTCGCCGTACAGGCAGACACTCTCCGACTTCAGAGGAATCGGCTATCCTACTGACTTTAGCCAGGACCTCGAAGGGACCTGTTGCCCAGGACGCTCGACGAGGACGCGTCAATAGGTCTTGGCCGGTATATAACCCGGCCCTGGTGCCTTGGAAACACCTCTGCGTCCCACTTCCTCTGATGATACGAAGGATTTATTCTGTGTGGAGTTATACTCTGTGATCAAGGCAGTACCATAATCTGACTAGATGTATATACTCGGTGATTTTAATGCTCGTGTCGGAAATGACTCGAGTTCATGGCCAGTGTGCCTCAGAAAATACAACATCGGTTACATGAATGACAATAGGCTGCTGGAGCATTGCACTAGAAACAACCTATGTATTACAAACTCTTTATTTAAAGCAAAAGAGGAGCATAAGGTCACATGGATACATCCAAGACCCGGCCATTGGCATCAGGTAGACTTCATAATCACACGGAAACAACATTTGAATCAAACTTAATTTACTCGAAGTTACCACAATGCTGATTGTGATAATGATCATTCTTTAGTTGTTGCAAGGGTTAGACTGAGTCCAAAGAGAATCTACACGACTAAACACAAATCTAGCCCCAGGATTAATATTATTAACACCCAAGCTCCTGATAAGTGCTTTGAGTTCCAACAGCAACTTGAAGACACTTTCACTGATACATCAGAAGGAATGGGTGCCTGTGCCTCCAGCTTTTAAGTGCACGTTCTCCTGCATTATCACACTCGACAGACGGTGCAAAGAGCAGAATCCTGCCACTGTCAATGCAGAGGTCAACGGGCTCATCTATGAACAATCAGATAGCCCCGAAGTGCTCATCTATACAGATGGATCTGTTGTAAAGCACCAGAGAAGTGCGTTGGCATTTACAGCCCGTTCAGCGGGCCGAACCGTTCAAGAATCCAGTGGGGCCCACTCTATGACCACGAGCAGCATAACGATGGAGGTGATGGCAGTTACACAGGCTTTCATATGGCTGGAATCACAGCATTATACCAACGTGTGTGTACTAAGTGATTCAATGAGCATGATTCGGAAGGTCGATGCAGGAGTTATTGAGTTAAGTTGAGTTAAGAACCGACATCACAGCACCCAGGACATTCCCATAGGTGCTCCGTCCCCTCGTTCAACAGCCAGCGAAGAGTCATACTACTAATCGTTCCCGCCGCTATCTGATTAAAAGTTCTCCTGGTCTTCCCCCTCAGTTTAGACGATGCAGGATATGTGCGTAGACAGTGGACTGATTCGCTGCGGAAGTCATTTGTCCGTAAGGTCACCTTCATCTTCGTCCCGGGACATGCGGGTGTCGAGGGAAATGAACGAGCTGATAAACTGGCTGGCTCTGCATCCCCTGCAGATGGCCAGTCCATGGATCGCGCCGATGTTATTAACATACTTAAAGAGATGTTGAGAACAGAGGACTTTGACGTCAGTGAATCCACATCACTGTCCAGGATGAGAGACTTGGGAATAAAAATTGGCACGGCCAGACACGAGAGGTACATCGGGAAAACGAGGGGCCTCGTCAACCAACACAGAAATGGCACTATTAGCCACCGGACGCTGATGAATATGCTGGGGGGCGGGGGGGGGGGGATCTGAGCACCTATAGACCTGTTCGGAGTGCAATGACGATACCCCAAATGATAACTGATAACTGATCAGAAAATTGTACAGCAAGTGAAAAGTGTGGTAAACGTGAGGAAACTTTTTATAAAACAGCGGTAGGAGTTTATGGCACTGAGGATCATAAGAGGCAGGACTGGTTTGCGGCAAACAGCCAGACACTGCAGCCCTTGATTAATAAAAAGAAGATAGCTCGCTTAAGAAACAAGGAAAAATCAACGCGTAACACTCTTAGTGAGCTGAAGCAAGCTAGGAAGGATGTACAAAAGGCTGCCAGACAGTGAGCAAACGACTATTGGATCAAGTTATGCTAGTACATTCAAAATGAAAGTGATAAGAGAAACGTCAGAAGCAGGTATGAAGGGATAAAGAAGGCCTGTGGTCCAATGATCAAAAGAAGTGCACCACTGAAAACTTTGACTGAAGAAATCATCACTAATAAGAAACAGTAGATGGATAGATTGATAGAGCACTATTTGGAACATTACTCAAGCGAGACCAAACTAGTGGATGATGCCCTCGGCGCCTTAGAGACCTTGCTAAGTCTTGACAACCTAGACATACTAAGTGTGTATAAATGAACTTTCATCTGTCAAGGCCCCAGGTAAGGATGGGGTTCGAATAGAGATTATAAGGAGTGATACGTCCCCTAGGATTTCAAACATTCAAACATCATAACACTGTATAAGAACAAGGGCGATCGGAACGACTGCAATAACTATAGGGGTATCTCACTTCTGTGTATTGTTAGTAAAGTATTTGCCAGAATTGTTCTGCGCAGACTTCAAGTTCTGGGAGACCAAGTCTACACCGAATCACAGTGTAGCCTTCTATGGAACCTGTCTACGATTGATATGATATTCTCATTGCGACAAGTGTAAGAAAAATGCCTTGAACAGAATCAACCACTGTTTATTGCCTTCATCGACCTCACAAAGGCATTTGTTTATATCAGTCTTGAGGGTGTGTTCAAGTCACTAAAGAAGATTGACTGCCCATCCACTCTTCTGTCCATTGTGGAATCGTTCCACACAGGCATGAAGGGTATAATCAAGTTTGACGGTGCAACTTCAGAAGAGTTTGAAATCAAGAGTGGAATTAAGCAATGTTGTGTACAAGCTCCAACCCTCTTTGGAATATACTTTTCACTTCTACTGAAATATGCCTTTCGTGATCAGGATGGTGGTATATACATTCACTCATGCTCGGATGGCGGCCTCAACAATGCTCATAGATTGAAAGCCAAAATTAACATTAGGAGGGTACCGAAAAGAGAGTTTCTGTTTGCAGACGATGCTGCAATTACTACCCACTCTAAGGAAGAATTGCAACGTCTACTGTCTGCGTTCTCCAATGCTTGTTCTGAATTTGGTTTAACAATTAGCAAAAGTAAGACACAGATTATGTCGCAAGGTGCACATGGGGTACCATCAATTGTTATTGATGACACCAACCTGGAGATAATTGACCATTTTACATATTTAGGATCAGAGGTAAATAGCAAATTATCCACAGATCAGGAAATCAACATCAGTATTGGTAAGGCAGCAACAACAATGAACAGGTTAACAAACAAATGCTGGGGGAACCGGACGCTTACTACCAAAACAAAAGTCCTTGTCTTTCAAGCCTGTGTCCTCAGTACTCTTTTTATATGGCAGTGAAGCCTGATCAACTTACTCACATCAAGAGAAACGTTTAAACAGCTTTCACTTGCGGTGTCTGCGAAGAATACTTGGTATAAAGTTTTAAGACAATATCACAAATACTGAAGTATTGAAAACACCAGGTTGTGTGGCGGTTTGTTCCATGCTCAGTCTTCGTATACTCAGATCACATGTGTCAAGCTCAAGGCCCGCGGGCCACATCCGGCCCGCCGTACAATCGTATCAGGTCCGAGAGGTCTCAACCGACGTATATTCGGCCCAAGAGAGAACTTTAGGCAAAAATATTTTTTTGTGATCACGATATAAAGTGCAAATTAAATTCCCTAAATAGGAGCCTTCCGAATGATAGGCTACACGAGAGCGTTCTCGCTTCAATCAGAATAAGTGAAAATAAAAGTTGTATAGTGAGTTAGTGTTTGTCGTTATAGTTACCTGGCAACTTTCAGATGCTCGTTTTGGAGTGGCGCATAAAAAGTGAAAGTGGTGTAATGCCCGGATATTACATCACCTTTTCCCACTACGGCTAACCCGATATCAATCAAGCGTCTGTTGGTAGAAGCAAAATCTTTTAAAATCAAAGCTAGCCTTTAAAATGGCCAAGAGGAAAGTTGATTCTGAAAAAAAGAGCCTTTCAAAGCCGTTGGGAGGCTGAATATATGTTTACTGATATTGGCGGTAAACCTGTGTGTCTAATTTGTGGAGATAATATGGCTGTGATCAAAGAATATAATCTGAGACGGCACTACGAGACTCAACATCAAGACAAGTTAAATAGCCTGAATGCAGATCAGAAGCTATAGAATGTAGATGAACTGAAGGCATCTAAAATCACAGCAGATGTTTTTCACCAAAGCAAAATCACAAACTGATGCTGCAGTCAAAGCAAGTTTTATTGTGTCAGAGCAGATCGCAAAATCAGGCCGAAGGGGAGTTTCTGAATCGCTGCATGATGAAATTGTGTGACGTCTTGTGTTCAGACAAATAGCAGATGTTTGCAAAGGTAAGCATTAGCAGAAATACGGTTCTTGATCGGGTTTGTGAGATGGCCACTGATGTGAAAACACAGCTGATCGAAAAAGGCAAAGACTTTGTTGCATTCTCCGTTGCTGTCGATGAAAGTAATGACACGACTGGCACTGCACATCTCGCCATCTTCATCCGTGGAGTGGACTACGGTTTAGATGTTACAGAAGAAATATTGGACATGAAATCCATGCATGGGACAACTTCAGGAAAAGACATTTTTGACAACATATGTCAAAGTTTAACCAACATTAACCTGCCTTGGGACAAACTCAGCAGCTGTTTTCTGTGATGAAGATAACAAAACATCACACTGGAGTCGTCTAAATGATGAACACTTGCAGTCCATCATGAGAATCTCAATGACACAAAATATTACTCCCAACATAAACGAACTTGTAGCCAAGAAAAGATGCCAAACATCGTGCTCTGACAAATTGACATAAGAGTGAAAATGTGTATACCAATGATGTTTTATTATTAAAACTGTTTTTCTGTTTTAATTTATATTAATGTTTTAGAAAGGTTTAATTTTCGTATTACTGAATGTGTATCATGTCCGGCCTGCAACCATACGTGTGATTTGAATTTTGGCCCGCTGAGCGATTAAGTTTGACACCCCTGACTTAGATGGATACGCCACGTTAGGGGGTTGGATGATCTTTTTTGGTGAACTACAGATGGGTAAGAGATGTCGGGTTCGGCCTCTACTACAATACAAAGATGTGTGTAAGCGGGACATGATTGATACAGGCATGGATAATGCACCTTGGGAGCAATTCGCCGCCGAACGGGTTGTATGGAGGGCAAATATCAGAAATGGAATAAAGACGCATGAGAAAATGATTGCAGATAGGTCACAAACTGAGCGCGTGAAACGTAAGATGGTGTGTCATGGTAAAAATGACTATATGCTGACATGCATCCATTATGGACGAACATTTACAGCGCGAATTGGTCTGATCAGTCACATTCGCTGCCGCCATGAGTTGTAGTTATTATGCCATTTTGAAGCACAATGTAATAAACTATTGTCTGTCAAGGCCAATAAATCATATATATATATATATATATATATATATATATATATATATATATATATATATATATATATATATATATATATATATATATATATATATATATATATATATATATATATGCTGGCTTCCTGGCCTAGAGGTTAGCGACTTTCCTCCGTAATCTCGTTTACTCTCGTAAGTAACGTGACGACGGTGAGAATCAGCTGTGGTTCGAATCGCGTCGGTAACTTACGGGGTATGTGAGCCGGCCGCTCAGAAAGCAACGGCAAATTACTGAGCGTAATCTTGCCAAGAAATCAACAATCAGCTGAAAGATGCTGATGTTGACAGCGATGTCCTGTAAAGGATATGCAAACATATTTTATATATATATATATATATATATATATATATATATATATATATATATATATATATATATATGTGTGTGTGTGTGTGTGTGTGTGTGTGTGTGTGTGTGTGTGTGAGGGTGGGGGGTGTTTGTGATTGTATATGTACGAAATGAAAGACAGAAGAAGAAGAATATGTATACGCTTGCCTTTGTTTTTGTTTCCTTATGAAGACTTTTCATCCACACTATTTGCTATCTTTTACGACTTTTCTTTTGAAACTGACCTTTTTTTTAAATTTTTACTTTTCATTATTTACTCATTGCATTTATAAAGCTGTCATTTTATGCCAGTCACATTCTTTTATAAATACAAACAAATGTGATCACCTGTCAAATTATTCTATTCATAGTTTCTTATATGGATGAATAAATGTTAGCAGGTGTCACATTATTTTAATCATAGTCATTTATATGGAGAAAAAATGATAGCAGCTCTCATTATTATGCCAATCGCATACTTTTATAAAAATAAACAAATGTTAGCAGCTGTCAAGTTATTCCAGTCACAAACTTTTACATGGATAAACAAATGTTAACAGCTGACATATTATTCCAGTCACACACGTTTATATGGATAAACACATGTTAGCAGCTGACATATTATTCCAGTCACAAACGTTTATATGGATAAACACATGTTAGCAGCTGACATATTATTCTATTCAGTCACTTATATGGATGAATAATTGTTAGCAGCTGTCGCATTATTTATTATAATTACAGACTTTAATATTTGTGACCTAATGTTTGCAACTGTCATTTTATTCATTCCAATTACATATTTTTATGAACAAATGTTAACAGCTGTCGTATTATTCCAATCACAGGTGATTGTGTCTGGTCACGTACCCCCCAGCATGCAGACCCCCGGACTAGCCGATTGGTTTTATCCACATCACAAAACACAGTTTGTCAACATTTTACTGGAGTATGCTGACGTCATTGTTGCCACCTTGTTTGGCCACGATCACTCGGATGGTTTCAAGATCATCCAAGATAAAGATGGTAAAATATGTCACTAAAGATGGTAAAATATGTCACAAAAGATGGTAACATATGTCACTAAAGATGGTAAAATATGTCGCATAATAAAGTAAAATATGTCACTAATCATGGTAAAGTATGTCACTAAAGATGCTTTCAGGCCTATACAATGTGATGGCACTATCACATCACAGACCCATAGCAGGAAACTACTTTGAGAAGACATATTACATTATATAACTGTTGTAAGTTGTTATGTAGTTAAATCAGCGTGTTTATTATTTACGTGCTGACAAATGCTCTTGTCGCAACGTCCATTTTGTCAGTTGTGTCAGCTGACCAACTCTAATTCTTGTTTTCACTGATTTTCCCCCTGTTTACAGCAGTGGATATTTACCCCGTGATATGCTGAAATCTGTATTTATAGCTATACCAAAAAGACCAGGAGCAATTCAATGTGAAGATTTTCGTACAATATACGCTATGCAGACCTACAACAATTGTTGGACATTGTAGTAACAGAGAGTGCAAGGAAAGGACTCTCCTTGAATATCAAGAAAACAGTAACAATGGTGGTATCAAAAAAAATGGTGACACCGAAATGTGACATAGAAATAGAAAGAAAAATTCTTAACGAAGTGGATAATTTTAGATACCCAGGGACATTTATAACAACAGATGGAAGTTGTACAACAGAGATTAAGAGCAGAATAGGGCAAGCAAAGGCCGCATTTCAGAAAATGAAGAGTATCTTGTGCAATAGGTCACGATCACTGAGTATAAGAAAGAGAGTGCTGAAATGCTATGTAAAACCAGTTTTGCTGTATGGCAGTGAATCTTGGAATATAAATGAACAAATTAAGAAGAAATTAGAAGTAACAGAGATGTGGTTCCTAAGACGAATGTTGAGAATTCTTTGGACTGCCAGAGGAACTAACGACGACTGCCTGAAACAGGCTAATGAAACTAGAACACTATATACAACAATAAGAAAGAGACAAACAACTTTCTTTGGTCATGTAATGAGAAGAAAGGCATTGGAGAACATCGTGACAACTGGAAACATCGAGGGGAAGAGAGGCAGAGGCAGACCAAGAGAAATGATGCTGGAAGGATTGAGACGGTGGCACGGAGGAATATCAGCAGCAGAGGTGATCCAGAAAACCAAAGACCGAGATCTGTGGAGAGCCATGAACGCCTATGCCAGCTGGCAGGGCACTTGATTATGATAATGATGATGCCCCCTGTTTGCCAGTCATCTTCATAGCAGTGTCTAGAGCAGTGGTTCTCAAACTTTTTGTTTGGCCCATGCACCCCTTCACCATATGTTCAGAATGTTATTCCCCCCTTTTCGTATGTCCTCCCTATAAATCCCCCCCCCCTTTTTTTTTACACAGTATACGTAAAAATAAAATCTAAATTTAATAACACATTCTAGAAGAACAAGTCTAGATGTTTACATAAAACGTGATTTGCGGGTCTACTTACGTTACAAAACGAATTTAAGAAGGTAACAATGTCAGTTACCGACATTGATTTGGTGGTGGTGGTGGTGGTGGTGGTGGTGGTGGGGGTGGGCAGCCATACATTTTTTCCCGGGAGATTTTAGCGAACCTCCAGTTACTTCCGGTGTTTAGCCATTTTTCGTTTGATTCGATGTATTCGAAACCAACGTGACACGACGTTGCGGGTAACAACTCTAATAATTGCAGTAGTGGTCCATCTGCTAAACTGCTAGCGTTTGTAGTTGAGAAACTGTCTTCTCTTGGATTTCTTGAAGTTTATTTATCAGCAGTAAGCTAATTTGTCTTATAACTCCTGTATTATAAACCAACCTGGACCTTTTGTTGCATTTTTGAATTCTCCATACAATTTTACATATATATGAAGAATTTCAACAATGCTGGCGTTTGCTAGCGTTCAGGAAAAAAACATATTTAGCACAACCACAAAAATGAGATATGGCAGACATAACACAAAATTCAAGATGGCGGCGCCCATACAGTAGTACGATAGTACGATAGCAGACCTGTATTTATTTATAATTAGAGCTGGCAATTTAACTACTAAAATTAAACAGAATACAAGTTTAATTTGTAGCAGTAATTTATCTGTGTACTTGTATAATTGCTCACTTTTAGATACAGCACAGAAGAGGTAATTATTGAGCAGAAGTAGAAATCAATTATTAGCGAAAGAGACTGCTTAATTTATGCAGCAATTACAAAATTCTTTACTTACATTAATGCATTATATTTAATCAACACAAGAAAGCTGTCGCAATGCAATGGGTGCATCAAGACAATGTGAGTACATTTTCATGAATTGTTTTTTCACTAAGGACGAACATTTCACATGACATTTAATTAATATAAAGGGCAGCTATTTTAAATTATTAATTAGGTCACAGTACACCACATCGAAAAGTCTTAAAAGTCGAGTGCATTTTTGTCTGTGACTCGGATACTCTCATGCTTTGTGCTATGCTTTCGGCAGGCCGCCGTGCGGAAATAGACCCAGCCATATGGGGTAAAACCCTGTGCAATGAAGTCCATCCTCTCAATCCTCTCGACATTCTATAGAAAGAGGAATGTGACTTTTACTTTCTTGGTACCAAAATGCACAATAAAATATACATCTTGCCAGATTTGTTTGCAATGTGACAGCCTTTTAATGAATAATAAATAATTGGCGACCATTTTTAATTGTTAATTAGGTCACGGCACATCCTATTGAAAAATAGATAATACGTTAAGTTAGGCCACCCTGTATGAAATGATATATGGTACTATGTTGTCCGTTTAAAATTAAACAAGCCACAGTAATAGAAGTCAGAATTTCTCAGCTCCCAATTTACGGGCCGCGAAAAGAACTAACACATTGGTGTAGATTCCTGTGCACGTCCTGGGTGTAGATCACAACACAAAAATATTTAATAACTCCGCTACGAATTGACGTACAAAATTCGTAGAGATACCGTTGGATTCGCCTTATCAAGCTGTATCCAACTGTGATTGTTTCATAAGTAAAAACCCAATGATTAAATATTGACTATAGATGCTATCAGAAGGGCGAGAAGTACAGAAACGTAAACCATTGAGAGAAAAACGATATAAAGCCATCGGTTCTTGTATTAACGAGATCTTTAAATAATCTTATTTCCCTCCCCCCCCCCTTTTGTTTAGCCCATGCACCCCTTCACCATATGTTCAGAATGTCATTCCCCTCCTTTTCGTATTTCCTCCCTATAAACCCCCCCCCCCCCCAATTTTACACAGTAAATGTAAAAATGGAAGCTAAATGTAATAACACATTCTAGAACAAGTCTAGACGTCTATATAAAACGTGATTTGCTGATCTACTTACGTTATAAAACGAATTTCAGAAGGTCGAGAAGTACAGAACAGTAAAGTATGGAGGGAAAAGCAATATAAAGTCATTGGTTCTTGTATTAACACGATCTTGACATAATCTATTCCCTCCCCCGCCCCCGGGAAACCCTAAAATCCCCCCACCCCCAGGGAAATTCCCCACCGATTGATAAAAACTGGTCTAGAGTATTTGCCTTCCAAGTCTGCGACTATTGGTTCAGCTACCCATCCAGTAGTGACTTCTTTCCTGACATCAAGACTATGGGGTCGACCTAAACTTATACGGGTTGAAGGCTGTTAAAGTCTGATGACGTAATTAGCCCAATCACGATGCGGGTGGGTGTTTGACTCAGAAAAAGGTTGTCTTGTGTGTGTGAAAGCATGCCCTGGGGGATAGCTAATGTATTAAGCACTACTTGCTTGCTCGGAAAATTCGCGTTGGCTCTCATTAAGGCCTTCTCATGGGCGAGAGAGATGGCCGGGTTTAGTTTGGTTTTATGAACCACCAGCGTGGCGTGTGTTATAATTGATGAATAATCAATCATCCCGTCGGACGCCATCAGGTTAAAGGTAGCTTTCGTTGGGGTCAATTCAATTTCCACATCCACACCGTTTATCATCTAGCACACAGATATTATTGGCGTGTAGTCGGCCCATCATATCTATTTCTTGACTATCGCTGGCTAGATGACGTCTTGTTAGTTTGCCTTTGTTATTTTCATCTTGCGCTTCGTCGAAGAATTTCGCTGTATCATAGCATTAGAGCGCAGCTGAGAGGTGGCTCTTCTCGGCTTCCTCCCCGTGATTCAGTGTCGCTTAAATGTAGGCTCTATACGGATATGTATTTTCACTGGGGGTGATTAGCGTATCGTTTAGGGAGACGCCACTTGTGAAAATAAACTGTGCGGGTAATAATTGGCTGGAGCGACTTCGGCAGTTGGTGGTGGTTTGTCGCCATTGAACAAAGTGGCTTTAGCTCTGACGTGTAACGAGGTGTTAAACAGGTACAGATACTCTTCACTGGCACCGGAGATGGCAAATTCTTTGGGTGCTCCTGGGGCTAGAGACGCAAGCGGGTGTATATCCAGAAACTGTTACTATTCTTCCGCCGTTTGCGTGGGAGGTACGCTAAACAGGTCCAAACCAGAATGAAGACACTCGCAAGAGTTGGTGTGAATCAGAGATATCATGCAAAAAATATCCGAATTCTTTGTCTATTTCTTCTTTGTCAGCTTCTTCTTTGTCTGCTTCTTCTTGTGAGACCGACGAGATGCTGTGGTCAGTTTTATACGTTTACTGGGTTCACCCGATGGCGCTGATCGTCTCTTTCTTCTGCTAATACCGCTACCCGATAGGTTTAACATGGTCGACAGCCCCTTACAGTAAACGCTTACCGGCTTGTTTGGCGTAGTCTTTAAAGGGTTGCCCAACGTTCCTACCAGCTAAAGCGTCTTGGGACACGACTCCTTCTCTGGGTAAGGCTTTACCACCGGTTTTTAACCAGGTAGAAACTTGTGACCGAGTTCGCTGATGAAACTGCCGATACCACAACCCCCTCTTACGCCTCCCTCCCACAAATACCAGCATTCCATGTCCAGCTTAGTTGCAATAAAAGACGACGTTCCTCTCCCGAATCGTCTTTCAGCACATACGTCACCGGACGTATCCCGGCCTCCACTAGCGCTTTCCCCGTTTTCGTCTTGATAGGGATCGCCCAAGCATATTTACTAAACATGTCGATGCACGTCACTAGATACGACATACCATCTTTGTATCTGTGGAATAGTCTCATATCTAAGAAAGTAGGCCTGAAACTGTCGATTTATCCCACCTGTTATGGTCTGACTCTCTTACACCGGATCGGGTTATGCAAAGTATAAATATCCTAATGCCATAACCAAGGCTCTATTTCTTAGCTTTCAGTTGGCTGGGGCACTTTAAGGCCACGGACCCAGCATAGACCCCGGTTGCTATGGGTCGTAGTAATACCTACTTATTTGCACGGCCATTTATCCCACTTGGGAGTGGGTATTTTACTCTTCTCCTTGTGTTTCCTGTGAGCTTGTACGGTCGCGTTGTCTAAGCAATTTGACTTTTGGACATTCTTTAAGTAGGTGTTAATTGAATAGGTGTCTCGACTACTGGTGAGGACAATTGACTTCGGGTTTTTCTACGATCGGAGTCAGCTCTTTGATATCCACTGTGCCTAGGGGCTTGTGTCTGTACTGATGGAGTCGATTCAGATACAGCTGCAAGGATTGTTGATACTCTGGCTTTTTCCCACGTAGACAGATCTTCGCTTTCCAGGACTTCTTGCATTTGGTGGTCCAAATCACTCGGTCATTGTTAAGCCGAGATACTAATGTTTGTGTGTCAGTTTATCATTTAAAACAGACATATAGAGAAAAAAAAACGATTTTGACCTTTCACTTATTTTGACCCTACCTACACACTCACGCAACTGTTGTTTACACTGTCGCCAAGGGATATTACCACTTTCATTGTCTAACTCAAGGGCAGATAACTCTACCAGTTTATATTTACACACACACAGATATACATATATCCACACCATGCTGTGATGACGTCAGACGCAGCGCGTGACTTCGCTTGCTGTCTTGTCAACGCCGGCGTGGATGCATTTTGACACAAGACGTCCCGATGGAAAGATACAACATTATCAATGATCTTGTCTTTGTAGAGTGATGAAAATGTATACATACATACAATAATGGGTGTTGAATGTACACATGCATTCATTATCATGTAAATCGCTTTGAATACTCCATAACAATAATTAAATGGTGTATGACAACGAAAACTGCCATCTCCCGCCATTGAAATACCACATTCCAGCATGTGATCTTCATCAATTTAGTATGAGATTGAATGCCAACTTAATGGTCCGAAATTACAACATACACGTAAAATGGATGCTAAATTTAATAATACATAGCATAACAATGTAATACGTCTTATAAAACGGTATTTACGGGTTTACTTATCACTTAGAATAGGCAGCCTGGTTCTCCGGTATAACAAGGGTTCCCGACTTGCCAGAATTGCAGAACGCAAAACGGGGTGGGAAAAACTATATCAAGTAATCAGTATCGTTTTAACTCGATCTTGAAATAATCGTGGAATTTAATATCATGAGTACGCTTACTGTCCCCATATCGGAGACACAAAAACAAATAAACGAACGTAACCGCAAGTAAAATTCCGGTAAAATACGGCAAAACGGAACCAAAATACCTACAATTTGTTGAGTCATTCTCCTGTCAAGAAACCTCAGTGATCCATTGGCATCTTTCAAGGTCCAGTCATTCTCTTGTCATGAAACCTCAATTGCCCAAACTGATTTTTATTTAGCACTGAATCTATCATGTTCTCAGTTTTCATCCGGATGATTTTCTAACAGCAAACAAAGCAGTGACGCAGTTTACTGCACCTTCTGTTACGCCTTGGAGGTATAAGATACCAACTAAAGTTGCTGATGCACATAACCCTGGTATACGGCTGGTGAAATATGACAGAGTCACAGGGCGACTAATTGACTATGAGCAGTACTATATCAACCTCACAGACAGCAACAGACAAGAAAATACTACTTGGGTAAGTTTTGATACATATGGTTATCTTGTAAATACCACACATGTAAGTTTTCATACATATGGTTATTTTGTAAATACTGCACGGGTAACTCTTCATGCGTATGTATATAATCTAAATTTACATTGGTAAGTCTTCATATATATGTATATAATCTAAATACTACACGGGTAAGTCTTCATACATATTGACATCATCTAAGTACCACACGGTACGTCTCCATGCATGAGGGTATCATCTGATAATCATTGGCACCTTTCCGTCTTGACAGACGATAGTTTGGTACATTGTGCTTCAAAAAGGCTTAATAACTACGACCCATGGCGGTGGCGAGTGTGGCTGGTAAGGCCAATTCTTGCTGCAAATGTTTGCCCACAGTAGATGAATGTGAAAACATGGTCATTTCCACCATTGTACACCATCTTACGTCTCTCACGCTCTGTATGTGCTTTATCTGCAATCATTTTCTCTTTTGTCTTTATTCCATTTCTGATGTTTGCCCTCCATGCAACACGTTCAGCGGCGACTTGCTCCCAATGTGCATTATCTATGCCTGTATCAATCATGTCCCGCTTACACACATCTTTGTATCGTAGTAGAGGCCGACCCTGAGATCTCCAACCCGTCTGTAATTCACCAAAAAAGATGTCCTTTGGTATTCTACCATCATCCATCCTCCTAAGATGCCCTATCCATCTAAGTCTACGAAGACTGAGCATGGAATACACCGTTACACGACCTGATCTTTCCAATACTTCAGTATTTGTAATTTTGTCTTGCCACTTAATACCAAGTATTCTTCGCAGACACCGCATATGAAAGCTGTTTAAAAGTTTCTCTTGGCGTTAGTAAGTTGTCCAGGTTTCACTGCCATAAAGAAGAGCACTAAGGACACAGGCTTGGTAGACGAGGACTTTTGTTTTGGCAGTAAGCTTCCTGTTCTCCCAGACTCTTTTTGCTAACATGTTCATTGTTGTTGCTGCCTTGCCAATCCTGATGTTGATTTCCTGATTGAGGGATAATTTGCTATTTACCTCTGATCCTAGATATGTAAAATGGTCTACTATCTCCAGTTCGGCGTTGTCAATAAAGATTGATGGTACACCATGTGCACCTTGTGACATAATCTGTGTCTTCTTTTTGTTAATTGTTAAACCAAATTCAGAACAAGCATTGGAGAATGCAGATAGTAGATGTTGTAATTCTTCCTCAGAGTGGGTCGTAATCGCAGCATCATCCGCTAAAAGCAACTCTCTGATTAGTACCCTCCTAATTTTGGTCTTGGCCTTCAATCTCTGAGCATTATAGAGGCCACCATCTGAGCGTGAGTGAATGCATATACCCTCACCCTGATCACGAAAGGCATATTTCAGTAGAAGTGAAAAGTATATCCCAAAGAGGGTGGGGGATAGTACACAACCTTGCTTAACTCCACTCTTGATTTCAAACTTTTCTGAAGATGAGCCATCAAACTTGATTGTACCCTTCGTGCCTGTGTGGAACGATTCCACAATGGACAGAAGAGTTAGTGGGCAGAAAATCTTCTTTAGTGCTTTGAACAGACCCTCACGACTGACCAAATCGAATGCCTTTGTGAGGTCGATGAAGGCAATAAACAGTGGCTGATTTTGTTCCCGGCATTTTTCTTGCATCTGTCGCAATGAGAATATCATATCAATGGTAGACCGGTTCTGAAGGAAGCCGCACTGTGATTCGGGGTAGACTTGATCTCCCAGGACTTGAAGTCTGCGCAGGACAATTCTGGCAAATACTTTCCAAACAATACACAGAAGTTAGATACCCCTATAGTTGTTACAGTCACTCCGATCGCCCTTGTTCTTGTACAGCGTTATGATGTTTGAATCTTTGAAATCCTGTGGGACTTGTCCTTCTCGCCAGCATAGCTCTATTAGCTGGTGGATCTGTAGAGCGAGTGTATCTTGCCCACTCCTGATTACCTCTATTGGAATCCCATCCATACCTGGATCCTTGCCAGATGCAAGTTCATTTATAGCACACTTAACTTCTGTTATAGTGGGAAGTGTGTCCAGGTGGTCAAGAGTTGGCAGGGCCTCTATAGCGTTGAGGGCATCATCCGCTAGCTTGGTCTCACTTGAGTAAAGCTCTAAATAGTGCTCGACCCATCTATCCATCTGCTGTTTCTTATCAGTGATGATTTCTCCAGTCAAGGTTTTCAGCGGTGCACTTCTTTTGATCATTGGACCACAGGCTTTCTTTATCCCTTCATACATGCTTCTGATGTTTCCCTTATCACTTGCGATTTGAATGGACTCACATAACTTGATCCAATAATCATTTGCACACTACCTGCCAGCCTTTTGCACATCCTTCCTTGCTTGCTTAAGCTCACTCAGAGTGTTACGCGTTGGTCTTTCCTTGTTTCTTAAGAGAGCTATCTTCTTTTTATCAATCAAGGGCTGCAGTATCTGGCTGTTTGCCGCAAACCAGTCCTGCCTCTTATAATCCACAGTGTCGTAAACCCCTACCGCTGTTTTATAAATAGTTTCCTTAAGTTTACTCCATTTATCATTTACTATACAATTTTCTGATGTGTCATTGAAAGCGTCTTCAAGTTGCTGTTGAAATTCAAAGCACTTTCCAGGATCGTGATTGTTAATAATATTACTCCTGGGGCTAGACTTGTATTTAGCTGTGTAGATTCTCTTTGGTCTCAGTCTAACCCTTGCAACAACCAAAGAATGATCTGTATCACAGTCAGCACTGTGGTAACTTCGAGTTAATGATGCATGGTTCAGATGTTGTCTCCATGTGATAATGAAGTCCAGCTGATGCCAATGGCCGGATCTTGGATGTTTCCATGTGACCTTATGCAGCTCTTTTGTTTTAAAAACGGAGTTTGTAATACATAGGTCATTTCTAGTGCAATGCTCCAGCAGCTTTGCTCATTATCATTCATGCGACCGATGTTGTATTTTCCAAGGCACACTGGCCATGAACTCGAGTCCTTGCCCACACGAGCATTGAAATCACCGAGCATATAAATGTAGTCGGATTTTGGAACTGCCTTGATCACAGAGTCTAGCTGCTCATAGAACGTATCCTTCACATCATAAGAGGAAGCGAGTGTCGGTGCATATGCAGTGAGAATGGTGTCAAATCCACAAGATGTTGCCAAGCGCAGTGATAATAATCTTTCATTACCTCCAGCTGGGATATCAATCATTCCCAGTAGCGAATTCTTCACTGCAAAGCCCACACCATGTTGCCTTTTTTTCTGCCTGCCCTCTTCCCTTCCCAAAAAGGTGTAATTGTTTTCCCTGAGTGACCCTTCCTCAGCGAGACGAGTCTCCTGCAGGCCAGCAATATCAATGTTAAGACGATTGAATTCAGCATCAATCACAGCCGTTTTTCTCACATCGTCAATATTTATCAAGTCAGTGGAAAATCCTGGATTTGTGGTTCTCACGTTCCAGGTTGCAAGCCGTAGCTTGAGGTTTCTATTATTCTTTTTATTAGTACCTGGTGAATTGGTTTTACAGCCTGCGATTCAGATTTTGTCCTAACCCCAAGCACCCATTGAAGCAGACAGGCTGTGGCGGATCAGCACCCAATTGGCCGGGGGCTGCCCAGCTTGAGGCGGGCGGTAGCTGATCAGTGACACCTGTAGGTGTCTCTCACCGTCAGAGGCACCGCGTGGCGCCCCATGTCTACGCCAACTGACAAGGACTTATAACCCGTAACAGTTGCCTCTCGCTTTGATTCCGGGACCAGTTAAGACCAGGGATGGAGTTATTTCCTCTCCACAGCACAAAACCTGGGCTAAAATAAAGAAACCATGTGTTGCTCATGCAGCATGATCCCTCTCTCGGCCTGCCTAGCCAGAGGAAAGTTAACACCTATACATCTGGAACAAGACAAGCTGCAGAAGCTGCCGGATCAGCAAAGCAATGCTCTAACTGTCCGCCTGTCGGAGCTTCGATCCTAGACCAGCTGCCAACCAAGGCTTAGGGCCTGGTCTGCCCTGCCATGACTTATTTTATCTTTGGGTTGCATTTCCTCGCACCAGGATAAGGCTTGTACCCTCCCAATTGCGCTATTCCGCCCGAAGCCGTTGGCACAATGTGGGGTGTCGGATTTAGTAAGCGCCGCCCAACATTCGGCGCTGACAGAAAGCAGGTAGTACCGTCTGATAATAGATTATCACCAATACTTCATTCTGCAAACAGCCAGCAACCATCAAGAAAATATTATCTGGGTATATCTTCATACTTATGGTTGTCATCTAAATACTGCATGGGAAAGCCTTCAAACAAATTGTTATCATATAAAATTTACCATGCATGAGTAAAATTTACATGCGTATAGTTATCATATAAATACTACAGCACAGAACTGGTATTGTTAGCCGCTACACGCTGCGGGATTTGCTGAGGAGGGGATCCGAGCACTTATGGACTGAATGGTTCGATGTGCAATGAGGATGATCTGTCGACTAACTAAATAACTAACTAACTACTACATGGGTATGTCATCATATATATGGTTATCAATTAAATACTATAATTGTAAGTCTTCATACATATGGTTATCATCTGAACATAGATTATGGCCAATACTAAATCAACCTTTCGGACATCAACCATCAAGAAAATACTTCTCGAATTTCACAATTGCAATAGCTCACAATAAGTCAATATCATTGAATGTTAGAAAGAGAGTCCTAAGGTGCTATACAGAACATGTTTTGCTGTATGGCTATGAATCTTGGAACGCAAATGAACAAATAGGAAGAGATTGGAAGCAACAGATGTGTAGTTCCTGAGAAGAATGTTGCGAATTCCTTGGACTGCCAAAGTAACCAACAAAGAATGCATGAAAGCGGCTAATGAAACTGGAACATTATATACATCAATAAGAAAAAGGCAAACAACTTTTTTTTTGGTTATGTGATGAGAAGAGAGGCATTGGAGAACATCGTGACAACTAGAAACATCGAGGGGAAGAGAGGCCGATGCGGACCAAGAGAAATGATGCTGGATGGATTGCGACGGTGGCATGGAGGAATATCAGCGGTAGTGTTGATCCAGAAAACCAAAGACCGAGATCTGTGGAGATTCATGAACGCCTACGCCAGTCGGCATGGCACTTGATGATGATAAATAACCCACAGCATTTAAGAAAAAAGTTAGCTGCAAATCCTTTACAGGACGTTGCAGTCAACACCAGCAATTTTCGCTGTTGTGATCTCTTGGCAAGCTTACGTTCATTAATTTGCCATTGATTTCTGAACGACCGGCACCCATACGTTTTCGTAAACACCAACGCAACGCGGTCTGCAGCCAAATCGCGCGTAGCTATGTTTCGAAAGCGAGTATTCAGGATTAAGATCAGCGTCCGTTACCTCTTCGCCACGGAGCTGGCAGCTCACAGAGTACGCATTGGAAAGTGCAAACTGGTATGTTCTAGGTGGCGTGCCTAGAATCACACTACAGGGCGGAGACTGCAAGCATATCGTGGATTTTCTGCCCATAGTTGCAGCTGTAGAGCAATGAACAGGCTGGTAGGTTGATTGCTGCTGCCCCTGCGAGTGCAGATACAGGTGATGTGGTGTTAGCCCTCTGGAATTAGGCAGGGGGTGCTGCTGAAATGTAAGGATGTCTATATCGGGAAGGATTGATTCATGAGGGTGTGAGCATAGGGTCATGACAAAACTCAAAGCACAGAAAAAAAGGCAGGCGAACTTTTAACCCTATTGCTATTGGACTAATCAACCAATGAGCAAGCCCTTCAAATAAATAAAAAAAATAAATAAATAAAATAAAACACCTTAAATTGATTAGAGAAGTTAAACATTGACAGTCAAAATTATTTGGGCACGTTGTGAGAAGAAATAAGCTAGAGAACTTGGTAATAACTGGAAACACTGAGGGGAAAAGAACAAAGGGAAGGCAGAGAAGTAAATATCTGGATGGCTTTGCCACATGACATGGCTGAGACAAGAACACAGAGCTGAACCACGACTCTGATGATCGTGTGACATGGCGAAACATGACCGCCTTTACCTCTCTATATGGCACATGATAATGATGACTGGACTGATGAGCATGGGAACTATTCGGTGGCTTTTGCAGAGGGGGCGGAGCATGTTGAGGATGTCCCGAGTGTAGTGGTGTTTATTCTTTAATCTACTACTCAATAAATACTACATTGGTAAGTCTTCATGCATGATAATGTTAATCTAGTACTCAATAAATACTACATTGGTAAGTCTTCATGCATGATAATGTTAATCTAGTACTCAATAAATACTACATTGGTAAGTCTTCATGCATGATAATGTTAATCTAGTACTCAATAAATACTACATTGGTAAGTCTTCATGCATGGTAATGTTAATCTAGTAGTCAATAAATACTACATTGATAAGTCTCCACGTATGATATTATCATCTGACAACATCCATTGACATTCCTAGCCATATTTCTATGCTTTTGACAACGCTGTAACCAATGTCGTGTTGTTCCTCCACAGTCCAGGCTATACTCGTTCACAGAGGACTACAACGTGACCGACATGGGCGTGGCCTCGCTTAGAAACATCTTCTCTCGAATGGCAAGTGACAAGGGGACAGACTACACTGACAAATACTGCACTTACTCCATTGTGAGCAATTACAGGAAAAATTGCACAGATGAAATGAGAGCAGAAGTCTACTGTGGGGGATTGAACTTTGACCTCAAGGAGGCACAAATCTGCAAGCAGAAGTACTTAGAAAGTGTGAATGGGGCGTTCGTTAGTTACTTGAACTTATTCACTGTTGTTGGTGCGATGTTAGTGCAAATCACTTATTTAATACAGCAGTAGAAGCTACACCATTCAACAAATTTCAACAGCTTTCAAAGTGAAAACATTGCATTTGGTACTACGTACATACGCTTCATAATGTGGGATCGCAACATTGGTCTAAGAAAACACATCTCTGCTGCTTCCAAGTGCTTCCTAATTTGTTAGTTTATTTTTAAAGGTGCACTGCCATACAGTAGACTGGGTTCTGTACAACAATTCAGTACTATCTTTCCGACTTTCTTTGACAGTAACTTTTTACATAAAACACTTTTCATCTTCTGAAATGCAGTTGTTTGCTTGACATATTCTGCTTTAAAATTTTGTCACACATTGCCCATTTGATGTTCTGATTACCCCAAAAACGTCAGATTTGTTAATTTGGTTAAGTTTTCCCGCTTATATTGTAATATTACATTATGATGTGTTTTTTTATTTTTTTTTTTTAATTTGATATAACCACTTTTTTAGTATCCAGATTACCCTCTCTACTACTCCAATGACTAACAGTTGTTGCAGATCTCTTGTGGTGTCGGCGCTCAGTAGTATAGCCTGCAACTCTTCTTATTCCATTCCAGCTATCCATACTGTGTAATCTGCATAGCATAGATAGTTTATATTATAATCTCTAACACTCTTCTTAGACAATATTTTAGAGAGAGAGAGAGAGAGAGAGAGAGAGAGAGAGAGAGAGAGAGAGAGAGAGAGAGAGAGAGAGAGAGAGAGAGAGAGAGAGAGAGATCCATTGACACAACACATCCTTGTCTTACTTCTTCCAGATGCCGTTATAAAAACAGTGACCGAGTACATGCGATAAGACCTGGTGCAATGAACTCGATCCTCTCGCCGTTAAACATTTATAATTGTTTATAGTTCCTTCTGGCTTATTACAATCAAGCTGATGACATTAGCATAACGTTAGTTATTTATTATTATGACCACTACGACCTCCAGCATGATAATGGAGGTGGAGGCAGTAACAGCGGCATTCCGGTGGCTAGAGGAGACCACTGCAACACACTCTGCATTCATTACGGATTCAAAGAGTATGCTTAGTAAGGTTGAGAAAGAAATATTTTTGTGGAATGGCCCTCGTCGCTTCAGAGGTCACAGATTGTGAGAAGTGTATGGATATTTTGCCCTGGCCATGCGGGGGTATGGGGGAATGAACAGGCTGATAGGCTAGCAGGGGATGCACCTCTTGGCGGCAGATTGCCTATGGATAAGAGAGAGGTGGTCGTGCGCTTGTGGGACTAGATGGAGAAGGCGGAAGAACAGACTGAGAACCCATATGTGGAAAGAATGAGATTGCGAGGGATGGGCAGGGGTTCTGGAAGAATCTCAAAACTGAGAGGAAAGACCAGGAGAACATTCAATCAGATAGCGGTGGGAACGAATAGTAGTATGACTCTTCACTGGCTGAACGAGGTGACGGAGCACGTATGGAAATATCCTGAGTGCAGTGATGTCGGTTCTTGATTCAACTCAACTCAACTATTATGACCATAAATCATGGCATATTCTCTACTGATCTCATTGTATGACAGTGCAATTGATGCAATTATTTCGGAACAGTCATAATGTCTGATGGGAGATGCCTTGAATAGATTAAAACAAGGATCGCAATGGCAAAGGTAGCCTTTTGCTAGATGGAAAACATACTGGCCAATAAAAATATGTCATTTGCAACGAGAAAAAGTGTTGAAGTGCTACATGGATGTGACGTGTGGATAATGAGCAGACATGTTGAAAAACATCTAATGGCTGTGGAAATGTGGTTTCTGAGGAAAATGCAAAGATTACCAATACCATGGATAGACAGAAAAACCAATGCCCACGTCCTACAAGAAACAAATGAAAACCGTAAAATGATTAGAGAAATTAGACGTAGACAGTCACAAATGTTTGGATACGCTATGAGAAGAAGTACATTGGAGAAATTGGTGACAACTGGCAAGGCTGAGGGGTAAAGATCAAGGCGAAGACAGTGAAGTCAATATCTGGATGGCATGGCCACGTGGTATGGTCGAGACAAGAACACAGAGCTGATCCACAACTCTAGTGATCGCGTGAGATGGCGAAACATGAAGCTTATCGACATGGCACATGATGAAGATGAATTAATACAAATCAGGGAATAATAGTCAACTATGCTTAATACCATTCTTTATGCACTGCAACGTCCCTAAATGGTAGTTAATTCGTATAGCTGCTGCTTACTGTGATTAAATTCTCTTCATTTGGAGATTTTTAGCATCAGAGTTTAATCGTTCTCGTAATTTGAATATTTAGTAATGTTTCACATTGTGAAACACTTTTGTGTAGTCTTTGAAGCATAGGTACACACCTGTTTTCGTTCGCTACGTGTGCAGAAATCAATAAACATTTGGTGACTTTTGTGAGTTGATTAATTAAGCTTTCACATTTCTTTTTTGTCTCACACATTTTTCTAATGTTTACGTTACACACGCACGCACGCACGCACGCACGCACACACACACACTTATGTACACACACACACACGCACGCACGCACGTACGCACATACGAACACACACGCACTCGCGCACGCACAGGCTTCAAAAGTTCATATTTTCTACAAGTTTTGAAAGTTCATTTCCTCCACAAGTTTAAAAAGTTTATCTTGTCAACACGCTTCCTCTATGTCTTTTACCCTGTGGATTTCACAGGAAGGACTTCTCAGTTATACTACTAACAGTCTTTCTCAATTTGTGCTCTATTCAGCGCCAGCGTCTGTCCCTCGCCTCTTATTCGCGGGGATGTCGTTAGGTCTGTCAGTGTCCCGAGTCCTTCTATTGTGCTCAGGAGTCAGCTAATGTTGCAAAACACGACCAAGGAAGGTTGGCGTGGAACTGGTTGCCTCATTCCTTAGATAACTTGACCTGAACAATCAAGCCTCCAATGCGTCTGTTAACTGTTGCGTTCCTTCATATCTATTCTCCCCTCAACCTTTCCGTGTCCCAACCAATACAGCTAAATTCGAAAATCTAATCTTACTGGTCGTTGCTTTCTGTGACAAGCAAACATTCAGAGAGCTATGCCAATACCACAGTTTAATACATTGTGACCAGCTGTTAATGACAATATTATGTTTGTTCACTGATCCCCATCTCTCTTAATCTTCATCGTCCTCCTCCTCCCATTCCTGTTATGTTCCCTTTCGTCGTCGTCGTCGTCGTCTTCATCTTCCTCCTATTCTCAGGGAGGCGGGCATATGCGACCAATTTGTTACCCTTTGAAAATAAAGATCAATTCAATTCAATTCAATTCTCCTCGGCCTCCTTCTTCTATGTTGCGTATCCTCATCATCCACTTCTTCTCCTGACCTTGCCCGTCCGAATCCTTCTTTCCTCCGTTTCTTATCCCTCACTCCAAGCACCAGCGTCTGTTTCTTACATCATGGTTTACTGACATTTGTTTAGTTTTCTCCATGAGTTCTACATTAGTGACCCTGTCACACCATGTTAGTCTCACTATTCTCCTCAGGCTCCATTTATTGTCTTTGCTTTATCAGTTAGTAACATATCACACTTCATTCTGGAAAAAAAAATGTGTTGGTTGTGTCCCTGTGAAGGAAATTGTGATTTTTTATATGTGTCAGCACACATGCAACGTCAGGGCATCATTTGGAAAGGATGGAGGAGAGAAAATCAGTACTGAAATCCCAATCGTCCACCTGAACTTGTTTCGCAAACCCGTTATCAAGACCTACACATGAATCTGAAGAAGGGTTATGGCCAGCACTGGTTCGCTGATGAAACTAATAAGACTGTCAGAGTGTGACTATATTCATCGCTGTTGCCTCGGGACACTGTATGTTCCTCCTGGCCAGTATCTATACCATCTGGACATTGTTTATTCCCTCTGAACATTGTATATTCCCACTGGGCAGTAACTATGCCATCTGAACATTGTATATTCCCTCTGGACAGTAATTATGCCCTCTGGACATTTTATATTCCCTCTGGGCAGTAATTATGCCATCTGGACATTTTATATTCCCTCTGGGCAGTAACTATGCCCTCTGAACAGTGTTTATTCCCGCTGGGCAGTATCTATGCCCTCTGGACATTGTTTATTCCCGCTGGGCAGTAACTATGCCCTCTGAACATTGTTTATTCCCGCTGGGCAGTATCTATGCCCGCTGGACATTGTTTATTCCCGCTGGGCAGTAACTATGCCCTCTGGATATTGTTTATTCCCGCTGGGCAGTATCTATGCCCTCTGGATATTGTTTATTCCCGCTGGGCAGTAACTGTACCCTCTGGACATTGTTTATTCCCGCTGGGCAGTAACTATGCCCTCTGGACATTGTTTATTCCCGCTGGGTAGTATCTATGCCCTCTGGATATTGTTTATTCCCGCTGCGCAGTAACTATGCCCTCTGGACATTGTTTATTCCCGCTGGGCAGTAACTATGCCCTCTGGACATTGTTTATTCCCGCTGGGTAGTATCTATGCCCTCTGGACATTGTTTATTCCCGCTGGGCAATAACTATGCCCTCTGGACATTGTTTATTCCCGCTGGGTAGTATCTATGCTCTCTGGATATTGTTTATTCCCGCTGGGCAGTATCTATGCCGTCTGGACATTGTTTATTCCCGCTGGACAGTAACTATGCCCTCTGGACATTGCTTATTCCCGATGGACAGTATATATGCCCTCCGGATATTGTTTATTCCCACTGGGCAGTATCTATGCCCTCTGGACATTGTTTATTCTCGCTGGGCAGTATCTATGCCCTCTGGATATTGTTTATTCCCACTGGGCAGTAACTATGCCCTCTGGATATTGTTTATTCCCGCTGGGCAGTATATATGCCCTCTGGATATTGTTTATTCCCGCTGGGCAGTATCTATACCCTCTGGACATTGTTTATTCCCGCTGGGTAGTATCTATGCCCTCTGGATATTGTTTATTCCCGCTGGGCAGTAACTATGCTCTCTGTACATTGTTTATTCCCGCTGTGCAGTAACTATGCCCTCTGGACATTGTTTATTCCCGCTGGACAGTATATATGCATTCTGGATATTGTTTATTCCCGCTGGGCAGTACCTATGCCCTCTGGACATTGTTTATTCCCGCTGGGCAGTAACTATGCCTTCTGGACATTGTTTATTCCCGCTGGGCAGTATCTATGCCCTCTGGATATTGTTTATTCCGCTGGGCAGTATCTATGCCCTCTGGACATTGTTTATTCCCGATGGGCAGTAACTATGCCCTCTGGACATTGTTTATTCCCGCTGGGTAGTATCTATGCCCTATGGATATTGTTTATTCCTTATGAACATTTTATATTCCCTCAGGGCAGTATTTATGCCCTCTGCACATTGTTTATTCCCGCTGGGCAGTAACTATGCTCTCTGGACATTGTTTATTCCCGCTGTGCAGTAACTATGCCCTCTGGATATTGTTTATTCCCGCTGTGCCGTAACTATGCCCTCTGGACATTGTTTATTCCCGCTGGACAGTATTTATGCCCTCTGGATATTGTTTATTCCCGCTGGGCAGTATCTATGCCCTCTGGACATTGTTTATTCCCGCTGGGCAGTAACTATGCCCTCTGGATATTGTTTATTCCCGCTGGGCAGTAACTATGCCCTCTGGATATTGTTTATTCCCGCTGGGCAGTAACTATGCCCTCTGGATATTGTTTATTCCCGCTGGGCAGTAACTATGCCCTCTGGATATTGTTTATTCCCGCTGGGCAGTAACTATGCCCTCTGGACATTGTTTATTCCTTATGAACATTTTATATTCCCTCAGGACAGTATTTATGCCCTCTGGACATTGTTTATTCCCTCTTGGCAGTATATATGCCCTCTGGACACTGTCTGTTTCCTCTGACAGTATCTTTTCCTTCTGGGCATTGCCTATCCTTTCTTGAGATTTTATTCTCTCTGAACATTGTCCATTCTCTCTGCTTATTGTATATTCCACCCGGACATCGTCTATTCCCCCTAGACATTATCTATTCCACTTAAACATTGTCTATTCCATCTATGTGGACATTGTTTATTCCCTCCGGACATTGTCCATTTTCTCTGGGCATTGTCTATTCTCTCAAAACATTGTCTATTCTGTGTGATCTTTTCAGTTACCTCTTATCATTGTCTATTCCATCTAGACTTTGTCTATTCTTTTTTGTAAGTTTTTGTTCCATCTGACCGTTGTCTCTTGACAATGGAATACCTGAAACCCTTAGGAAAAATTACTAGACTAGATCAAATCCCCGTTTGTCCGTTTATGTTATGCCGAATCACGGCTTCGTTACATCCTAATACGCTTCTCCGCACACGTGAAGTCCAGTATTGGTTTTGTAACTCCCTCTGGTCTGCGAGATTGGAGATTTGGAGGAGAGCTCTCAACACAATCTTCGTGGAGATGATACATTGGTTCCGGATCGCAAGAAAAGTCTCCACAGAGGACATCGGTAGATGTAGGCCCTTTTCAGGAGGTAGACGACCTAAATAGCCACATCATCGGACTTAAAAGTTAAAATTGAGTCTTCCAGATGATTTACAGCCTACTAACGAATGCACGAACGAATAAACGAAAGAACCCACCAACCAATCAACCAACCCGATACACAAGGGGCCAACCAGCCAACCAATTAACTAACCAGACACAACCAGCGAGCCAGCCACCCAGCGAACCAAACAACCAGCTAGCCAGCCAGCCATTCAGCCAACCAACCATCCAATCAATCAGCTAACCAACCCGACACATAACCAATCAACCAGCCACCCACCCAACCAACCAGCGAACCAACCAAAAAACCAACCAGCCAGACACATACATAGCCAATCAACCACCTAACCACCCACCCAACCAACCAACCAACCCAACAACCAACCAACCAACCAACCAACCAACCAAACAACCAACCAACCAACCAACCAACCAAACAACCAACCAACCAACCAACCAACCAACCAACCTAGTGTCTAAGATAATTTCGTATAATTGTTTTATTCTAGCTTATGCTTTTGCTATTTACCATTGTGTAGATTATATAATTATATCCGGGGGTGGCCGCTGTCGCATGCTGACAGCTACTAGGAGCCACAGGCGTGACCTGGATAACGGCTGTGACAGGCTGGCTAAACCAGGCGGGGGTAACCGATTCGGTGTCAATCCAATCGGTGAACTAGAGTATGCCTGCCCATGAAGACAGCATTCGGCAGACTGTGCGGAAGAAATCATTGATGATTCAGCGGACAAGACGGCGTTTACATGCAAAGCGTTGTGAAGCGCAACTAGTACGACATGTCACGTAGAGCGCCCTGGAATTCATTGCCCCTATATTCGTCTCCAGTAGTTTTGACTTGTCTTGCCACTGGATTCAGATGGACTCAGGCGAGGGAGTGTGGTCGACTAATTCCACACCTCTTTCTCAGTTTAGTCCAATTGATCATGCAAGTCATTC
The DNA here is from genome assembly GCA_963921405.1 of Cepaea hortensis. Lineage (NCBI taxonomy): Eukaryota > Metazoa > Mollusca > Gastropoda > Stylommatophora > Helicidae > Cepaea > Cepaea hortensis. The sequence goes on from OY992893.1 coordinate 43,086,157, forward strand.
TTCATCTCTCATCTTCAAGCCCCGTGGCGATTAGCTGGCGGCGAAACGGCAGGCGTGGGTACACCGGCAGTCGTAATCACAGACATGCACACAGGTGGTTCAGGCCACATGGTCGTCTTCTAATGACTGGGATAGCAGTGGGATTCGGCAGCCCCCTGAGCGGTTGAGCAACCTTCTATAGGAAAGCACTGCTCATCTCCATACCATAAAGAAGGGGCCAACAAAGGTGCTCCGTCATTACCTAACCAACTAGCCGCGGTTGGTGGGTACCCTATACTGTGGTCGACATACAACTAAAGAAAAAACAGGTAAAGAAAAAAAATAATAAAACCATATTTCCTTAACCATCGGAACTTGGAATATACGCACCCTACTTGAGAGAGACGAACAACACTGATTGGGAGACAGTTGGGCAGGTACAACATCGACAATGCAGCTTTGAGCAAGACACGACTTGCAGAAGGCCAAATCTGTGAAGTAGGTGTCGGTAACACATTCTTCTGGAAGGAAAAGTAAGGAAAGACGCCAGTCCGGTGTGAGAGTTGCCATTATGTTGGTTGGCAAACTTCTTGGATTTCCGAAGACTATAAACTACATACTTATGACCATTAAATTACTCCTGCTGAACGGAAGGAAGCATGCAACCATCGTGAGTGTCTAAGCACCAACCATGACCAATGAAGAGGACGTCAAGAAAAAGTTCTATGGGGATCTGCATAATGTATTTACATCTGTTCCAAAGGAGACAAACGTATACTCCTTGGGGATTTCAATGCCAGAGTAGGCATGGACACCGCCTCTTGGAGTGATATTATTGGAGAGCACGGAGTCGGAAATTGTAACAGCAATGGAATCCTTCTTCTTCGGATCTGTGCCGAACACGACCTCCTGATTACCAAGATACCAGACAGAATTATTCTCAATCGCAGCCAATCTGGACCAAGGTCTTCTTCATGAGAGTCAATGTGGCGTTAGAAAAGAACGAGGAACGGTTGACATGATTTTCGCTGCAAGGCAGTTGCAAGAGAAATGTCAGGCACAGAACTCCAAAATATTCTCCACTTTTATTGATTGCGAGTAGCGCAGGACTGTGACATTGATCTTGCAAGGCTTTTGATACAGCCAGAAGAGAAGGACTGTGGCAGATTATGGCGAAATATGGCTGTCCACGAAAGTATGTCCAAACAGTGCTGCTATTTCATGACGGTATGCAGGCAATAGTCCAGGACATAGGCAAATTATCGGAACCCTTTCCTGTCACCAATGGAGTGAAGCAAGGCTGTGTCCTGGCACCAACGCTGTTCAGCCTTATGTTTTCAGATATGCTGATGAATGCCTTCGAAAACTACCGCATGGATGGAAAGCTGTTCAATCTCAGAAGGCTTAAAGCTAGAATCAAAACTACCAGCGACACCGTCAGAGAGATCTTTTATCCTGACAATTGCGCTCTTTATGCCAACTCAGAGGCAGACATGCAACACAACGTTTTAGCTTTCTCATATGCCTGTGCCAACTTTGGGCTCAATATCAACTTGGAGAAGACTATAGTTATGTACCAGCCAGTTACAGGAATAATCACATCGTGATGATCCTAAAACCATTCAAGGATCATTCAAAACCTAGCGGCTTTAGGAACATCACTGTCAAGAAAACACTATAATTCACGATAGATGATGAAACAACAGAGGCAGGCTATATTCGAACTTACAAATTCGTTGCAACTAGTGGAGACATTCCGTTGGATCAAAGGCGCCGCTAGTCTATGATGATTCCCCGGAGAAACGGGAAAAAAGTTTCCCGGTTGTCTTGGATCAGACTCAAGATGAAAGGCAAAGCGCCGCCGTGATTCGGTTGCCACATGTTGTTGACAGGAGAATGATGTCACGAGGTCAATCCCAGATTATATAAAAACAAGCTTGTTGTCGGGAGTGCACAATAAAGTTGACCACGGCTGACGTGTTGAATAGCTCAGTGTTCGTAGTGAAAAGAATCCCGCATGTTTACTATCAGTGTATTTGAGAAAAACAAAACATGTGTCTTTCATGGCAATTTGGAGATTCAATTCGGATTGTGAGCTAGGAATTCATAGGGTATCTACACTTAGCATTTAAATGTTAATAATGTAGAATAGTAAAATGTTAGTGAAGTTTCGAACTTTAACGTAGTGGTTGCTTTGTAGTCAAGTATAAAAACAGTGTCGGCGACAATAGACAGTCGCAGTGTTAAACTAACTAGTGTGAGATGTAAATTAGCTCAGCTGGTTGAGGATAGTGAAAGGGGATGATGTGTGATGGGGATATTCCAGTGGGGGTATACTGGGGTTCTACACTTTGTGTATTGGTCTTTCCTTGTCTTGCCCTAACTCAGGCCAGGGGGAGGAGCTCCTCTGACATGACAGAGATTGGTTCACTGTCACGGATCTGAGTAAGACTGTAAGCCCACACTCATCTAATAGGAGTCAGTATCAGATTGCTCTCACCGAGTCTGTTGTGTCTCTTTCACAGGTTCCCCTCGGGTTTTCAAAGAATAGATGCTGAATTGTTCGTATCATGGAGAACTTGGTACGAGGAGATCTGTTCAGTGGCCTGTGCATTTGTCCCATGAGAAAAGGGTTTATTATGTCACACCACTCGTGAAAGAAATAATGGAGTGTTATTATGTCACACCACGGGTGTAAGTACAATATCGTGTTGGATTTTCACACTACAAGTGAAATAACATTAGAGTGTTGCTTTTCACACTACAAGAGAAATAACATTAGAGTGTTGCTTTTCACACCACAAGTGAAATAACATTAGAGTGTTGCTTTTCACACCACAAGTGACATAACATTAGATTGTTGTAACAATTTCACACCACCTGTGAAATATTAATAGGAATTAATTCAAAGAACGAGAACAGTGTAATAGTGAAAATGGTAGGACTTGTAAGAATAAGTCATTTATTCCAAGGAACCGTGTTACTTGTTTTCACTAGGCATGAAGGTTTATGTTTCGGAACCATATAGACATTTATTAACAAGGTGTATGATCGCTGCCAGATCAATATCAGACTATATTCGTGATTGGTGACCAGGAATCTGGGTTATCAAAGGGGCTACCGGAGAGAGTCAACATCGAACAAGAGGGACACGGCGTGTGGTGAGGTTTTTGTTTACCGACCCGTGATGATGTGGTGTAACTCGTACAATGATGATCAGACTGTGATCTGGAGCTTTGTGGTCTGATGTCTACATATACACCTTAGAATATGCGACACACATTCTACACATCACACACACACACACACACACACACACACACACACACACACACACACACACACACTTCTCCCACATATACTCTTAGCTTTAATAAATTTCTTGTATTTATTTGTTGAGGCTAGAGTTGTCAAGTATGTTATGTAGGGAAAGAATGAGAGGGGGCATGATCCAGGGGTGAGCAAGAGTGAGAAGAAGGTGTCCTTGGACTGAGGGAGTGTTGTTGGCGGAGTCTGGTGGATATCTCCAGAATAGTGATATTGAAACTGGAAAAAATGTGGGTGTTGATTCCCCTCACTCCAGGGACGACACTATAGAAGTAATATCTCTCAAGACACTATAGTAGAGAGTGAGTACTTGTCACGACAATCACCCTTCAAAATACATTTGGGAAGGATTTAGAGAAGATAGTCGCTGTTAAGCTGCAGGATTTTTTGGAAAGGGGGAAGCTTCTTCCAAGAGGCCTGGAGAGCTACAGGCCAGGAAAAGATACCTGGTCAAATGCAGCCACTTTAACCTTTGAAGTTTATGAGGGGTTCCAGAGTAGACAGGAAACGATGGTGGCAGCACGTGATCTCGAGGATGCGTACAATAGAGTTCGCTATGATATTTTGATGACCGCACTTATGGAGAAGGGGGTCAGTCCCTGGTTGGTGAACTGGATAACAGCCGTCCTGCATTCTCGTCGGGTTGCTCTCCGTCTGGGTGAATGGACATCAGAGCCACATATTTTAACCCCGGGACTGCCACAGGGATCTGCAATCTCACCGGTGCTCTTTAATGTGTATACGAGCAAGATTGCATACCTAGAAGCACCAGGGGTTGGAAGGATTCTAACATTTGCAGATGATATTCTTGTATACAGGCAGGGGAGAAATAGGGATCAAACAGCCCAGGAGCTACAGGCGACAGTAGACAAAGTGATTGACTGGTGCACTGAAATGAGTGCTGTCATCCACCCGGAAAAGGCGGCTGTTTTGTGGTGCTCTCTGGACAACAGGATTGTGAGAGATAATGTCCCAAGTCTCACGATAGATGGGAGAAGCGTCAACAGAGAGAGCAAACTGAAGTATCTGGGAATCACATTTGACAGGAGTCTGTCCTTCAAAGAATACGTGGAGACGGTTGTGACAAGATCTCAAAATGTACTCAATGCACTTAAAACTATGGCTGCACTGGACACAGAGCAGAGAATGCTCTTCACACTATACCAGCACTTGATCCTCTCAGTGATTGATTATGGACTAGGACTGCTCACAGTCTCAAAGAGTCAGCTGGTGAAATTAGAGCGCATACAGAACGAAGCTATGCGGGTCATTCTAGGATGCACCCGAGATACCCCAGTAGTGTGTATGCTTTACATCCTTGGTCTGCCTACTGTTGCTGGTAGGCACAAGGTGATGCAGGCGAAGTCATACCTCAGAGTAGCTGCAGACACAAATCACCCGTTGCATGAGGCGCTGGGCGTAGTGAAGGGTCGGAGACTGATAAGAGGGAAATCATGGATGGCTCAGGCCGAGGATACGATCAGACAGGTGTGCCCCTTGAGAACATCAGGCGAGGAGAGGAGTGGGTCAGAGTGCCAGCCGAGCAGTCAGACTTGTACAGAGTTATAATCACATTGAGCCGCGAGTGCAGGGAGTGGCCATCAGGGGCCACGGAAGTGGAAATTCAGCAACTAATTCAGGATAATTCTCGCCCGGGTGATGTGATTATCTACACAGATTGTTCGGTGTTGAGAGGTAGAAGAAGTGTCCGGGGATTCTTAGCAAAAGCTAATGGTCGACGTTTGGTGCAGGAGAGCCTGGCGTATGATGACACAACATCTAGCTTAAGAATGGAGGTGGAGGCGGTCAATGCAGCTTTCCGCTGGATAGAGAACACATACATACACATACATACAGATACATACACACATTGTGATTGTAACTGACTCAGAAAGCATGCTGAGGAGGGTGAGGACAGGCAGGCTTCGTGCAGAGTGACTTGCTTCACTTCGGAGGTCACAGATAGCAAGCATCACCTGAATCTATTCTCCGGGGCGTGCCGGTGTGCTGGGGAATGAACAGGCGGACAGATTGGCTGGCTCGGCAAAACTTGGTGGAGTATTGATGCATGACAAGACAGACGTGGTTGCGGCCTTGTGGGAGCACGTGTGCACATCGGAGGAGCAAATGGATCATCATAGTCTGGTAAGAATGAGGCAGCGAGGTGTGACGAGGGGATCTGGCCGATGCTCGACGCTCAGAGGAAAGGCGAGACGGACATATAATCAGATTGCTACTGGAACTATTAATGTTGGAACTCTTCGCTGGCTGCTGAGGATGGGGCTGGAGCGCTAATGGGAATGTCCCGAATGCTGTGATGTCGGTTCCTAAATCAATCAAATCAATCACATCGTGCCGAATATCAAAGTGAATGGTCAGAGACTAAGTGTTGTGGACAAATTCATCTATCTTGGCAGAAATGTGTCACAAGCTGCCACAATTGATGACGAAGTGACTGCTAGAATCTCCAAGGCTGGTGCGGCCTTTGGCAGACTGTACAAGAATGTATGGGACAGAACTGGAATAAGCCTGCTAACAAAGCTGAAAGTCTACAAAGCAGTTGTATTATCCACACTGCTATATGCTTGTGAAACCTGGACTGTTCATCAGCCTCACGCTAGGAAATTAAACCACTTCCACACAGTCTGCCTTAGGAAACTATTGAAGATTAAATGGCAAGACAAGATCCCAGACACTGAAATCCTAGAAAGATCTTCCATGAATTGGTGCTACGGAGTTCGTCCACAGAGCTGAGATTATCCGGACTCAGGCTTGAGCTAGGGGTAGTTTGGAGCACTTATGGGTTAAACCCGTGTGCCATGATGTTGATCCGTCGACTAAACTATACTAAACTAAAACTAAATTTAATTGGATTATCATAAAAGGCGAAGAAGTAGTGCCTAGGTGAGTGGAAATTGCAATTACATTATACATATATTATTGACGGTCTCCCTGGTCGAGGAGTTAGCAGCTTTCTCCCTAACCCCGAATACTCTCGTGGTTGACGTGAGCAACGAGAATTGGAAGCGGTTCGAGTCGCACCAGTGACTTATGAGAGTATGGAGCCGGTCACTCAGAAAGTCGTGGCGTGCTGATGAGCGTAATCTAGCCTAGGAATCAACATACAGCTGAAAGATGCTGGTGTTGACCGCAATATTCTGAAACAGGATGGAAACGCAGAAAAAAAATCTGACATTATTATTATGATATTTCTAACCTCTAGCAGAAATAGTGATGTTTTGCTTGTGCAATCCCTCAATTTTCTACCATCCCGTTCTGTTTGATCCAAACCCTTATGTTTGGCAGTGAAGCAGCTAATGTTTACACAAGCAAGATTGCAAATATTGCTCCACGAGGAATTGGAAGAATACAGGCATTTGCAGATGATGTCCTTGCTTACATGCAGGGTAGAGACAGGAAGCAAACTGCGCAAGAGTTGCAGGAGAAGAAACAAAGTGATTTATTGGTGCACAGAGATGGATGGTGTCATCAACCTAGATAAGTGTCTGTGCTATAATGCTCTCAGAATAATATGATTATTAAGGCCAATGCCACAAATCTCACAATAAATGACATACATTTTGTCAGTGAAGGTAGTCTGGGTGGTGGGATAGGGGCAAAGGATAAGTAAGGTGCCTCCTTCCTTCCATTAGCCTATTGGACACACTTGGGCAAGGTGGAGTACCCGTTTATCCCTCCGATGAGGGTGTTTTTTTGTTTTCGCATATCCTTTACAGGACATCGCTGTTAACATCAACATTTTTCAGCTGATTGTTGATATCTTGGCAAGATTACGCTCAGTAGTTTACCATTGCTTTCTGAGCAGCCGGCTCACATACCCAGCAAGGTACCGACGTGGAGAGAACCGCTACCGTTCCTCACGTGGATATACCGATGAGGGTTTCGTGAAGCAAATGTGCAGGTGGTGGATGAAGTTGAAGAGCACTCGACAGATAGTTGTAGGTTATGGTCTCCCATTTTACGAAGGTAAGCAGGGGATCTCTTTTTGGAGACAATGGCTACGGCCATCCACCATTATGGTCGTTGCTAAGAAGGAAAGCAATGGCAAACTACCTTCTTTACAGATACCAAGACAGTCATGTTTAGTTTATAGAAAGCTCTCTGGAATCAGGTGGAGAGTGCTGCTGAAATGAAGGAATGTCTGTATCGGGAAAGATTGATCCAATAGGGAGTGAGCAGAGAGTCAAGACAAAACTCAAAGCACGTAAGAAAAGCAGGCGAAATTTTAATCCAATTGCTATTGGACTAATCAACCAATGAGCAAGTCCCACAAGAAAAAAAAAAACGTACACTGATTAGAGAAATTAAACACAGTCACAGTTATTTGGATACGTTATGATTGATTGATTGATTGATTGATTTAGGAACCGACATCACAGCATTCGGGACATTCCCATAAGCGCTCCGTCCCCATCCTCAGCAGCCAGCGAAGAGATGGATACGTTATGAAAAGAAATAAACTACAGAACTTGGTGACAACTGGAAAGATTGAGCGGAAAAGAACACGGGTAAAGCAAATAAATTAACTATCTGGATGGCTTGGCCACCTGGTATAGTCGAGACAAGAACACTGAGCTGATCCAACACTCTGGTGATCGTGTGAGATGGCGAAACAATTGTACACGGCAATTTGCGCCCATGTGATGTAACCATGTACGCGGATGACTCTGTACTAAGAAGCTTAAAGGCAAAAGAAGGGGTATGGGGGTGTAACGAAGGTTAATGGGCAGTGTTTATTGCAGGAGAGCCTGGCATATGATATCATAGCATTTAGTCTGAAAATAGAGGTTGAGTTAGTCACTGCGATGACTGGAGGATAAACAGCACATATGATTGTAACTGACTCTAAGTCCATGCTGAGCAGCGTGAAGACAGGTATACTTCTAGCAGAGTGTCATGCTTCAATACAAAATTCTAAGATATTTTCCCCGAGGCATGCGGATGTGTTGGGAAATGAGCAGGCAGAAAAATTGACTGGATCTGCACCTTTGGGAAGAGTATTGGGGTGCGATAAAGCAGACGTGGTCAAGACCCTTTGAGTTGGTGTGTATAATGTGTAAGAACAGACACTTCATCACTGCCTAAAGATAATCATATGGCAGGGAGGGACCAACAGATCTGACAGAAAATTTAATACTCCGAGGAAAAGCCAGACAACACATAATCAGATTGCAGCTGGTACCATTAGTATTCTAACTCGTCCCTGGTTGTTAAAAATAAGAGCGGAGCTCGCATGGAATACTCCGTGTGCTGTTATGTCGGTTCTTGACTTAACTTAAGTATAAATGTTTAAGTTAAGTGAAGAACATTTTCAATTCCAGCGATGCAACGCGCTCAGAAACAGAAAATTCTGTCTCTTCGATTCGAGAGTAGATAAGAAGGTCATGTTTACAATGTTCTTTCTCCGTGTTCACTGCTACTTTATAAAATAATTTCCCCAAAAGTCAAAATTCATACGGGAGTCGACTAATCCTGGAACATCTTGATGCTGCCTAGTGTTTGTATGTGTGTGTGTGTGTGTGTGTGTGTGTGTGTGTGTGTGTGTGTGCGCGCGCGCGTGCGTGTGTGTGTGCGTGTGTGTGTGCGTGAGTGCGTGCGTGAGTGTGCGTGCGTCGTGTGCGTGTGTGTGTGTGTGAGCCTCCGCTTGCGGGTATGTGAGTGATATATGCAATCTGTGTGCGACACGATCACACTTCGTGTGGTTCCATGCAGTCATTACTTACGTCTTCCTTTACGGTAATAAATACTGAAGAAAGATAGCCACGAAAAATAAACACCTGGTAGGTCATTCTAAACAGACACTGGGCATTTTTCCCGAAAGAAAAGACCGCTCAGAAAATAAACAGGGGCAACATCAAGTCTGTAGTTTTATATGGATGTGAAGCGTGGACAATGAGCAGACAAGCTGAAAAACATCTGATAGCTGTGGAAATGTGGTTTCTGAGGAAAATGCAAAGAATACCGCGGTCAGACAGAAAAACCAATGAACACGTCCTTCAAGAAACAAATAAAGGTCGTAAACTGATTAGAGACATTAGACGTAAACAGTCAAAATTTGTTTGGGCATGTTATGAGAAGAAATGAAATAGAGAACTTGGTGACAACTGGCAAGATCGAAGGGAAGACGCCAAGGAGACGACCGAGAAATAAAAACCTGGCCACCTGGCATGGTCAAGACAGAAACATGGAGCTGATCCACGACTCTGGTGATCGAGTGAGATGGTAAAACATGACCGCCCACGCTTATCGGCATGGCAGATGATGGATGGATGGAACATCAAGTCTGTGTCAAAATACAGAGGCACATAATAAAAACAGATAACCCCACGAAGCTGGCAATAACAGTTCAGTTTAGCAGAACCTCCACTGGTGTAATATATGAACGGGGAGCTCCGATAAGGTATTAATTGTAAAAGCGCGAACAATCGGTAGTTAGTGGGCTGCTCGTGGAAAACTGCCTCACACATCACTACATAACGGGTCATTCTTTTCAAGCCAGCGCGATTCACTGAAAAAGTTACCGCAGAACTACAAGCAAATACGTGCTCTCTACACGGCAATCGGCATTGCAATTTGTAATTACAAGTGAAGACATGAATTACTACATCTTAACTCATGTGCTCTGCTCGCTTTTGTGTACATCGTTTGCCGCCAGTGACATAGGTAAGTATTTAACCAATTTACCTATGTATGTTTGGTGGAATGGAACTTTCTTTAGTGTTCGTTGTCTTGTGTCTTACTGTATCTATGTCTTTCCTGAACTGCGAGCATCTATAATTACATGTGTACTTCATTTGCCGCTAGTGAAATAGGTAAGCAGCTATCTTATGCATATTTGGTGGAATGCCTCGTCTGTCTGCAACCTTCTTCCATGTTCAATGTCTGGTGTGTTTATTAATATGTATCTATTCTGCGAGCATCTGTAAGTACATAAGAACCTGGATATTTCTTTATTGTTTTTAAAATAAGATTTTCACGATTGGTATCACAACAATTATGTTGCATGCCCCATGATCTTGTGTGAAGTGTACTCAAAGACTCAATGAGCGACAGTAACAAGAAAGGAATTTTCATTCTACATTACAGATGTGGCCACTTATAGCCGCAGTCGATAGTTGTGCTGGTGGCTGACGATATCTGGGTGATAATGAAGAGTGTTTGTCACATAACTAACCAACCAACCAACCAACTAACCAATCAACCAACAAACCAATCAACCAACCAACCAACCAACCAACCAACCAACTAACTACCTGACTGACTGACTGACTGACCGACCGACCGACCGACCGACCGGCCGGCTGGCTGGCTGGCTGGCTGGCTGGCTGGCTAACTGGCCGACTGACCGAGCGACCGAACGACCGACCGGCTGGCTGGATGGCTGGCTGGTTGGCTAACTAGTTAGCTAGCTAACCAACCAACCAACTAATGAACGAACGAACTAATAACCAACCAACCAACCAACCAACTAAACAACTAACCAGCCTACCAACCAACCATCCACACATCTTGCAAACCAGCCAGCCAGAAAACCAACCAACCAAGAAAGAAGGATAGAAGAATGAAAATTGATCATGTGAAAGATTGGTCCAGTGAAAAGTTTTTGTTTTAAAGATTGATGCGGTGAAAGATTGGTGCTATGAAAGATTGATTCGGTGAAGGATTACAGGTATGAATAAATTTTGTTGATGTGCCAGATTAAGCCAGTGAAAGACTGAGCCTGTAAAACATTGAACTTGTGAAAGATTTATCCTGTGAAAGATCGGTCAAGTGAAAGATTTATCTAATGAAAGATAGGGCGTAAAAAGATTGGACCGGCTAAAGATTGGTCCAGTGAAAGATTTACAAAAAAAAAAAGAAAAAAGGTTGAGCCAAAGAAAGAGTGGTCAAATGAAAGAGTGATCCAGTGGAAGATTGATGGTGGGATAGATTGGATCCGGTGAAAGATTGGTCCATTAAAAGATTAACGGCCTGAATAACTGGGTGTTACATGAACGAAAAAGAAGAAGACTATGAAGAAGAAGAAGAAGAAGAAGAAGAAGAGGTGGAGGAGGAGGGAGAGGAGGAGGAGGAGGAGGAGGAGGAGGAGGAGGAGGAGGAGGAGGAGGAGGAGGGTACTGTTGTGATTGTTTTAACATTTTTGATAAAATTTCTTTCTAATGTTCTATTTTTGTAAACAGTCCTTGACCTTAGTAATGTAATGCTAAAATGCGAATTTATCGATTTTAACATAGAGAAATATTTATCGACATGTAAACATTTAATAAGTATGCTGTCGTGCGAATTTCTATAAGCAAACTTGCTACAGATTTCAAGAATATTGTCAAAAATTGCAACAGTTACATGCATCTCATTAGAAATCAACAATTGTAGTGACAATATAGTCGGTTTGTGTCTAATTTAAAGTCATTGATAGATAATTTTAAAAATTTATTATAATAAAAAAATTCTGGTTCTGGTTAACAAAAATCTTGTTAACAATTAATATAAGTTTTTGTCCATATTGTAAAATATATTGTATAAGTTTATAAGTAAAAAAAAAATTTCAATTATTTGTTGTTTAGACTGTTTAATAACCTATAAAATAATTCATAATTACTTATTGTGATAGGTTGCTGTAAACAAAGTGAACATAATATTCATGCCCCCCTTCCCCTCCCACCCCCAATAGCTTTACATTTGTCAATTTGGCCTTACGTACAAAATGTTTGCCCAACTCAGGACTAGAGTACAGCTACACTTCACGACACCACACACAATGATACACACAGTGATACACACAGGGCGAGACAACTACGCTTGACGACTCTACACACAGTGATACACACAGGGATACACACAGTGATACACAGAGGGTGAGACAACTACGCTTGACGACTCCACACACAGTGATACACAGAGGGCGAGACAACTACACTTGACGACTCCACACACAGTGATACACAGAGGGCGAGACAACTACGCTTGACGACTCCACACACAGTGATACACAGAGGGTGAGACAACTACGCTTGACGACTCCACACACAGTGATACACAGAGGGCGAGACAACTACACTTGACGACTCCACACACAGTGAAACACAGAGGGCGAGACAACTACACTTGACGACTCCACACACAGTGATACACAGAGGGCGAGACAACTACGCTTGACGACTCCACACACAGTGATACACATATGGCGACACAAATACGCTTGACGACTGCACACACAGTGACACACTGTTATACATACAGGACGAGACAACTACACTTCATTACACCACACCAGCGAGGGGCTGGTCATGTCTGTTTTGGAGTATGCAATGGCAATCCTGACTGTCAGCCATAAGCAGATAGAAAGGATGGAAAGGATACAGAATGAAGCTATGCGCATTATTCTTGGATGTACAAGAGATACAGCATGCAGGGCGATGCGCTACCTTCTTGATTTTCCAACCATTGAAGAGAGAATGCAAGTTTGCAGGGCACGCGCCTACCTAAGAATTAACGCAAACACACAGCATCCACTGCATAGTGAAATTAGGAAGGTGAAGGGCAGCAGGTTAAAAAGAGGACGGTCGTGGATGGGTCAAGCCGAGGACATTCTTCAACAGGTGTGTTCACTTGAGGACTTAGAACCTGGCGAGGAGTGGGTGCAAGTGCCAACAGACTTCTGCACATCCTTTTCAGTTTGCATCCAACTAGATAGAAAATGCAGACAAGAAAATCCGGCTGCTGTTGAGGCTGAAGTACAAGCGTTGATTTTCGAGAATTCGCTAGACAGTGACGCGGTCATCTACACAGATGGGTCGGTCATCCGACATGTGAGAAGCTCATGGGCCTTTACAGCTCGGGCCGGAGGGAGAATTGTGAAGGAGGACTCTGGTGCTTTCACTGAAACCACAAGTAGCCTGACCATGGAAGTCATGGCAGTAAGTAAAGCAATAACATGGCTCGAGACACAGACATTCACTAGGGCTTGTTTCCTTAGCGACTCAATGAACATGATCAAGAGGATAGAGGAGGGGTCGATCCGAAGAGAATGGTTGCTGCCTCTGAAGCGGTCTCGGCTGGCAAAGATTAGTTTCATCTTCGTGCCAGGGCATGCGGGAGTACAAGGAAATGAGCGGGCTGACAAGCTCGCAGGTGAGGCTACTGTTGAGGGCGGACGCGCCATGGACCAGGCTGACATTCTGAATGCTCTACGAGAAGTGAGACTTTTGCAAGAACCAAGTGATGACTGTGAATCTACAACAATGGCCAGACTGCGAGAGCAGCAAATTAAAAGAGGGGTGGCCAAACAAGAACACTACGCAGGAAGCCAAAGAAGATTGATAAACCAACACAGAACTGGCGTCGTTAGCCGCTACACGCTGCGGGATTTGCTGAGGAGGGGATCCGAGCACTTATGGACTGAATGGCCCGATGTGCAACGAGGATGATCTGTCGACTAACTAACTAACTAACACACAGTGATACACACAGGACGAGACAACTACACTTCACGACTCCACACACAGTGACAAATACAGGACGAGACAACTACACTTCACGACTCCACACACAGTGATACATACAGGACGAGACAACTACACTTCACGACTCCACACACAGTGATACATACAGGACGAGACAACTACACTTCACGACTCCAAACACAGTGATACATATAGGACGAGACAACTACACTTCACGACTCCACACACAGTGATACATACAGGACGAGACAACTACACTTCACGACTCCAAACACAGTGATACATACAGGATGAGACAACTACACTTCACGACTCCACACAGAGTGATACATACAGGTTGAGACAACTATATTTTACGACTCTACATACATGTAAAACATGCACAGTGTATCCAGATCAGATGTCTTGACCCATTGTTAAACGTGACATCTGGACATATAAGTTTACGCATGGGCTGTTAGTATCGTTTGACATCACAATAGGTTAATACAAAACAATGTTTTCCCTTAGCGAATTTAAACATAAGCCACGAACTTAACATGGACACGATGGCATGGAGCACACAGATCAGAAATAGAATAAAGATAAAAAGAAAATGATTGCAGATAGGTCACACACTGATCGCGTGATACGTAATATGGTGCGTGATGATGAAAATTACCATGTGATTACATTAACCCACTGGGACGAACATTTAAAGCACGAATTGGTCTGATAGTCACGTTCACTACCGCCATGGGGTTTAGCTGCCTTTTGAAAGCATAATGTAACAAATTATCGGCCGTCAAGACGGCAAGGTGCCTATATATATTAATCGTTAATTATTTTTAACGATTAACTTTTTTTAACGATTAATCGAAAACTTTTCTCCCATTACGTATACAAATGAACGGGATGTCGAAAAATTGTCAAACATTTTAAACATAGTGCTGCAAACACAACCGAGTTGAAAAATTGTACTGAGTCACCATTGTGTAAGCTGCAGCAAGATGTACCAACAAGATGAAACAGTACGTTTATTATGCTACAGAGTCTTCTACGGGTCAGAGAAGCATTAACTGTCTGCATGCCAGATAAAAAGAAGCAATACAAAGGTCCAAAACTGTCAGATTCAGATTGGGAGAATATTTCGAAACATGTCAAAGGTTTGGACTTATTCTGTCAGACCACGGTCCTGCTTGGCGGTCAAGATTATGTTTCATGTAACTGTGTATTGCCACTGCTATCATCGTTGACAAAGCATATGACTGTACACGATAATGGTCCGCGCTACATAGTTAAATTTAAGGCAGCACCTATTAATGACTTCAGTGAACGTATAGCTAGATGACACGTATTGAAACACTACAGATTGCAACAGCACTTGATCCACGCTACAAATACCTGAAGTGTTTGTCAAAAGATACAAAAGAACGTACTTGGTCACGTATTGGACAACAAATAGCAGTTCATGTTCAAGATAAGCAGATGGAGACTGCTGCAACGAATGATACTAACATTGACAATGAAACTATATGTGAACCAAATGAAGAGAGTATTAAGCTAATTGAGTCTGAAATGGAGAAGAAAGTTGCTGAATCGGTTGACCATTTACAAAGGTGGAAACTTAATGAACATCGATATCCAAAATAGACATTCCTTACCAAAATCATTCTGTGCATACCGGCTACCTCAGTTCCATGTGAACGATTGTTCAGCTCTGCTGGTTATATTGTTAATAAGACGCTTTCGTCACTTGAACCAGATACTGTCAACATACTCGTCTGTTTGCATAGTTGGTTATTAGATGACACATGAACAAGACAATCCAGTGTTATTTCGATTTTCGACAAAGACGACAATAATGTCAGTTATGTGACTATAAATGTTTTGCTTTAATCGAAATTAACGATTAATTAATCGTTAATTTGTCAAAAGTTAACTATTAAATTTAAATGAGTCAGTCACCGCCCTAATATATATATATATATATATATATATATATATATATATATATATATATATATATATATATAGTCTCTCTCTCTCTCTCTCTCTCTCTCTCTCTCTCTCTATATATATATATATATATATATATATATATATATATATATATATATATATATGTATATATATATATATATATATATATATATATATATATATATATATATATATATATATATATGTGTGTGTGTGTGTGTGTGTGTGTGTATATTGATTTATTTATTTCACCGCATGTCTCGCCATATGCAGACTGCTTAGTTATACACCTTATGAAGTTACTAAGTGAATAATACTTTAGCTGAAACAAATAAAAGACATAGTCACAGGTGTTGTTCGAATGTGGAACATCTGTTATCCCCTCGGTAATTTTAAATTGACAGTCATGTCTTAGTCAGATATGACTGAGCTACCGCATAACAGTAAACGGTACTTCCTGCTTTCTGTTAGCGTCGAATGTCGGGCGGCGCTTACCAAACCCGACACCCCACATTGTGCTAACGGCTTCGGACAGAAGAGCGCAATTGGGTGGGTACAAACCTTATTCTGCTGCAAGGAAATGCAGTCTAAAGTCAAAATGTCATAGCAGGGCAAACCAGGCCCCAAGCCTTGGGTGGCAGCTGGTCTAGAATCGAAGCTCCGAGAGGCGGACAGTTTGAGCATTGCTTTGCTGAAAAGGCAGCTTCTGCAGCTTGTCTTTTCCAGATGTATTGGTGTTAACATTCATTAGGAGTGAGCTAGGCAGGCCGAGAGAGGGATCATGCTGCATGGGCAGCACATGGTTTCTATATTTTAGCCCAGGCTTTGTGCTGTGGTGAGGAATACTCCATCCCTGTCTTAACCGGTCTCGGAATCACAGCGGGAGGTAGATTTACGGGTTATAAGTACACCTACACACATCTCTCCTACCACACACACATTCCTACACCCATCCCCCAACCCCTACACACTCACCCACCCACACATCCTCCACACATCCAACCACCCAGCCAAAGACACATCCCCAACCCTCAAACATCCCTCACCCACCCACACATCCCCCAACCCCCACAAACTCACCCACCCACACACCTTCCACACACCCAACCACCCAGCCAAACACACATCCCCAACCATGAAACATCTCTCACCCACCCACACATCCCACACCCAACCACACCTTCCCCACCCTCCCACACAAAATCCCTCACCTACACAAATCTCCCTTCCCACACACACCCACATATATACGCACCCACCCACACACGCCACACATCAACAACACAAATCCCTCATCCACACATCTCCCCACACATCCCCCACCCACCCACACATCCTCCACCCACCCACACATCCTCCACCTACAAACAACCTCACCACCCACACATACATCCTCCACCCACCAACACTCTCCAACCCACAAGCACCCCCACCAACACAGACATATCACCCACCCCACACTAATCCCCACACTAATCCCCACACCCATCTCCCACACCCATGACACATCCATTCCCCAACCCACACACATCCCCACACACCCGTTACCCACAAATCCTTCACCCACCCACACACACATTCCTCACCCACCTACACAAACCCCCACCCACCAACACCCACACACTTCCAAACATCCACCCAAAGCTCCCCCACCCACATACAGTACCTTACCCACACATACACACACATCCTCCATCCACCACACATCCCTTCACCCACCCACATACATCGGGCCATTCATACACATCCCCCCCCCACAAACCCCCTCCACTTATATATTCCCACACACACATCCACCCCCCTCCCCCCCCCCCCACACACTCACAAACATCCTCACATCTAGACACATACATGATGCCTCACATAATCACTGAAACTAGTATGAACAAACTCAGACACTTTACACATACATACACTGACGATTGTCGTGAGCATTCTCGCAAAAATGTTAAAAAGTTGAGAAATAATTGTACATATACATTGTATAACGTAAAAAATACTGATGCAATTCAACTCTCTCTCTTTTTCTTACACACACACACACACACACACACACACACACACACACACACACACACACACACACACACACACACACACACACACATACACACACACACACACACACTCTCTCTCTCTCTCTCTCACACTAATTCACTCTCTCTCACTCACACTCTCTAACTCTCTGACCCACTCTACAGTAATGTACATGTGTTCATATTATACACGATAAAAATCAGGTGGCATAAAAATGATAATATGAAAGATGAGAATACACAAAAATATGGAATAGCATGTTACATGACATGCGTGCGCTCAACTCTCTCTCTCTCTCTCTCTCTCTCTCTCTCTCTCTCTCTCTCTCTCTCTCTCTCTCTCTCTCTCTCTCTCTCTCTCTCTCACACACACACACACATTCACAAACATGCGAGCACACATACACACACACTAACACACCCATTCTGCCACTGTCTCACTCACTCACTCACTCACTCACTCACTCACTCACTCACTCACTCTCTCTCTCTCTCTCTCGCTCTCACTCACTCACACTCACTATTTCCCTCATTCAATCACCCTCTCCATCTTTCATTCACTCTATATCTCACACTCTTTCTCTCACTCACACACAGAGAGACAGACACACACACACTCACGCTATCAAATACACACTCCCTCGCAAACACTGGATGCATGCACACATACATACACGAGCATACACAAACATACATACACACGCAAATACACACATATACCCACGCACATACACACCCATGACCATACACACATACTTACACACATACACACACACATACACACATGTACACACACATAAACACACATACAAACATACTCACACATACACACACAAGCACACACACATATAAACACACATACACACATACGCATATACATACTCATACACCCACATATACACATACACACATATACACATTCACACATATACAGACAAGCACACACATACACCAACATACACACATAAACACACACCCACACATATAAACACACACACACACACACACACACACACACACACATAGACATACGTACACACACCCATCCATCCACACATATATTCACTCATACACGCTGAATCAAATAATGACTAAAACTAATATGTACAAACTTCCACACTTTACTCACCCATAGACTGATGACTATCGTGAACATCCTCACAAAAACGTTTAAAATTGGGAAACATGGAAAAATTGAAAAATGGTGAAAATATGCTGAAGCAAGCTACGAAGGATGTGCAGAAGTCTGACAAGCAGTGTGCAAATGACTATTGGATCAAGTTACTTGAGCCCATTCAAAATGCAAGTGATAAGGGAAAAATCAGAAGCATGTATGAAGAAGGAAAACCTGTCGTCCAATAATCACAAGAAGTACACCATTGAAAACCTTGACAGGAGAAATCATCACTGATAAGAAACAGCAGATGGATAGTTGGGTTGAGCACTATTTGGAGCTTTACTCAAGTGAGACCAAACTAGTGGATGAGGCCATCAAAGCCCTAAAGGTCCTGCCAACTCTTGACCACCTGGACACAATTCCCACCATAACATAAGGATGGGATTTCAATAGAGGTTATCAGGAGTGGGCAAGCCACACTCACACTATTGATCCACCAGCTAATAGAGCTATGCTGGCGAGAAGGATAAGTCCCAAGGCATTTCAAATACTTAAGCATCATAACATTGTACAAGAATAAGAGCGATCGGAGCGACTGCAACAACTATAGGGGTATCTCACTTCTGTGTATTGTTGGGAAAGCATTTGCCAGAACTGTTCTGCGCAGACTTCAAGTTCTGGAAGATCAAGTCTACCCCGAATCACAGACTGGATTCTGACATAACAGGTCTACCATTGATATGATATTCTCATTGTGTCAAATGCAAGAAAAATGCCATGAACAGAATCAGCTACTGTTTATTGCCTTCATCGACCTTACAAAGGTATTTGATTTGGTCAGTCGTGAGGGTCTGTTAAAGGCACTAAAGAAGATTGGCTGCCCACCAACACTTCTGTCCATTGTGAAATCGTTCCACACAGACATGAAGGCTATAATCATGATTGGTGGTGCAACTTCAGAAGAATTTGAAATCAAGAATGGAGTTAAGCAAGGTTGTGTACTAGCACCCACCCTCTTTGGAATATACTTTTCCCTTCTACTGAAATATGCCATTCGTGATCACGATGGTGGTATATACATTCACTCATGCTCAGATGGCGGACTCTACAATGCTCAGAGATTGAAGTCCAAGACCAAACAAAATTAGGAGGGTACTGATCAGAGAGTTGCTTTTTGCAGATGATGCAGCAGTTACGACGCACTCTGAGGAAGAATTACAACGTCTGCATTCTCCAATGCTTATTCTGAATTTGGTTTAACAATGAGCAAAAAGAAGACACAAATTATGTCACAGAGTGCACATGGGGTACCATAATTCTTTATTGACGACGCCGAACTGGAGATAGTAGACCATTTTTACATATCTAGGATCAGTGGTAAATAGCAAATTATCCCTAGATAAGGATTGGTAAGGCAGCAACAACAATGAACAGGTTACGAAAAAGGGTCTGGGAGAACATTAAGCTTACTGCCAAAACAAAAGTCCTTGTCCATAAAGCCTGTGTCCTTAGTACTCGTCATTATGTCAGTGAAACTTGGACAACTTACTTACACCAAGAGAAACGTTTAAACAGTTTTCATATGTGGTGTCTGCGAAGAGTACTTGGTATTAAGTGGCAAGACAAAGTCACAAATACTGAAGTATGGAAAGATCAGGTTGTGTAACGGTTTGTTCCATGCTCAGTCTTCGTAGACTTAGATGGATAGGACACGTTAGGAGGATGGATGATGGTAGAATACCGAAGGACATCTTTTTTGATGAATTTCAGATGTATGGGAGATCTCAGGGTTGGCTTCTAATAGGATACAAATATGTGTTTAAGCGGACATGATTGATACAGGCATTGATAATGCACATTGGGAGCGAGCAAGTCACCGCTGATCGTGTTGCATTGAGGGCAAATATCAGAAATGGAATAAAGTCAAAGGAGAAAATTATTGCAGATAAGTCACACACCGAACGTGCGAGACGTAAGATGGTGCATGATGGTGGAAATGACCATGTGTTCACATGCATCCACTGTGGACGAACATTTACAGCGCGAATCGGCCTGATCAGTCAAATTCGCTACCGCCATGGGTTGTAGATATTATGCCTTTTTGAAGCACAATGTAACAAATTATCGTCTGTCAAGACGGCAAATTGCCAATGACTTGTACTAATTTTCATGTTATATTCCCTACACATTTCGTTTAGACTATTCATCTGGTCTTGTAATTCAGCTTCTAATTTTAATATTAGTTCTTGGTCGTCCGCAAACAGGAGTTCTCTAATGGTTTAATTTGCAGATGGTTCTTCTTCTGTGTTCTCTTCATGTGGTGTTCTTTCGGTCTCTGTTTCGCTCGTTTCTTTACATATGTTGCGTATATAGATTACTAGCTGACCCTGCCCGGCTTCGCCCAGTCCCTGGTGGGAAGCATCTCATTTAATTCATATAAGTAGTCATATAAGTTCCCGTTCCCGTTACCGACTATCTGTCTGTCTGTCTGTCTGTCTGTCTGTCTGACCCGGCCCGACATCGCCCAGCTCCTGGTGTGAAGCATCTCATTTAATTTATATAAGTAGTCATATAAGTTCCTGTTCCCGACTGTCTATCTGTCTGTCTGTCTGTCTATCTGTCTGCCTGACCCTGTCCGGCTTCATTAAATTCATACAACAAAAAAAAATGTAACTTAAAAGAACGTTCTACCACACACCATCCATTATTTTTAATGAAAACTCTTTCTAATCACCTGCATGACTACAGTAACTTCTTAAGCAAAAAAAGATGAGTTACAATGCATTGTGCATCATTTTTATGAAAACTTTGAAAATGCCTTACAGATTGTATCATTATTTATTATAACTCATATGCCGGTACATAACTATGGACAAAGAGTTTATAAATCTTTGAAAACGATGGCACAATATGACTATAAGTTATACAGAAAAGTTATGCCCCTTGAAATAACTTTTACAGAGTTAGGTCCCCTGAGATATATGAAATTATGATGAAAAATGAAAAATGAAATAATACTGAGTAAGCAGGCGATTTCACACTAACAAAATATCACAGTTGACAGCTCTGGAATGAAAGGAAGGCGTGTAGAAAATTTCATCTCAATCGGATGGGCCGTTCGCGAACAAATAAAGGACATACATACATACATACAGAGATACGCACATCCTAATTTATATATAAGATGAACAAGAGATGGAACAGGACACAACCTTGTCGTACACCGGACTGGATCTTATGATGAAGAGTTCTGAGTGTCCTCCAGTTGCTCTCACTATGCATTCACTGTTTTTGTATGAGCTTCTACAAAGGCTCATAAGAAGTGTACTAACTCCATATTGTTTAAGGATTTCCCACAGTTTGTTTCTATCTACTCTATCAAATGCCTTTTCTTGGACGACAAAAGCCAAGTAGAGTGTTTCATTAAAATCGATTGATTTTTCTATAAGTTGTCTATGAGTAAACATGGCATCTGTGCATCCTATGTTTTCTTCCCAAATCCAAGTTGTGTTCCGCTTAGCTGGGGTTCCGTAGTAGTTCGTAATCTTGTCTCAAGAATTTTGCAAAATATTTTCCCAGTATGACTCAAAGAGGAAATGCTTCTATATTGTTAACAGTCTCATTTGCTGACTTTGTTTTTCCAAATTGGGATAATTATGGCGTTTCCCCAGTCTCGTGGTGTCTGTTGTTCTACCCAAACATGGTTGAATAGTCTATGTAGCAATGCTGCTCCTACTTCTCTTGCTGCTTTAATTAGTTCATTTGGTATTTCATCTTGTTCCGGTGATTTGTTCAGTGGGGCTAATCTTACGGCTTCTATAATTCCTTCTTTCAGTATGTCTGGTTCTAGTTCTTCGGCGGCATCTGTGTCGGTTTTTTGAATTCCTGTGACATTTAATGGAATATTGAGAAGTTGTTCGAAGTACTGCTTCCATTTTATTAGAGTTTTAGTTAACTTATTGTGTCTCTCCATTTTCTCTGTTAATTGTTTCAGTTGGGTCAAAGAGTTCTCCTCTGGTTCTTATTGCACTTATCTTGTTGTAGAAGTTTCTAGTTGCTTCCTTGTAGATTTTATTTACGGTTTCTCCATTCTCTTCCCAGTCTTTTTGTTTTTCTCTCTTTACTATTTTATTAACATGTCCACTCGCTATTCTATATTCTATATAATCACGTCTCTGTTTGCTCTTCAACCACATTTTATATCTTTCTTTTTTGTCTTTTATAGCTTTCATTACGTCAGCGTTCAACCAACTTATCATTTTCTTTATCCGTGTCTTGCGTATTTTCGTGGTTCCACATGTTATTTAAAGAAAACAAAAAATGCTTGATTTTAACATCTCCCATTCTTCTTTCACAGGTTTTCTTTCTATGGGTAATATTACAAAGATTTCAATTAGTTCTTTCTCATAATATTTCTTCACTGCCTCGTCTTTTGGGGTTTTTTAATGTTTAAAAAAAAATAATTCCCATGACATGTATTTTCCTGGCCTTTCCTTTCTTCTTCTGTTCATTCTTATTGGGGCAACAACTGGTTTGTGGTCTGTGTTTAAATTAAGGTGGGCACTGTCCTTGCATTTAATATATTTCTCTTTCTGTTATTTCTTGTTAATATAAAATCAGTTTTGCATTTGGTATCTAGAAAGTTCCATTTATCAATCAATCAATCATGTGCTATGCCGGAAAGCGTGGGCGGTCATGACTCGCGATTTCACTCGATCACCAGAGCCGTGGATCAGCTCAGTGTTGCTGTCTCGTCCATGCAATGTGGCCAAGTCATCCAGGTATTTTCCTCTTGGTCTGTTCCCTTCGATCTTGCCAGTTGTCACTAAGTTCTCCAATCCATTTCTTCTCATAACATGTCCAAAAATTGTGTCTGTCTACGTCTAATTTCTCAATCAATTTACGATTTTCACTTGTCTCCTGTAGTACTTGGTCATTGGTTTTTCTGTCTGTCCATGGTATTTTTTGCATTTTCCTCAGAAAGCACATTTCTGCACCCATCAGATATTTTTCAGATTGACTGCACATTGTCCAAGTTTCACATCCATACAAAAGAACAGGTTCTATGTATCCCCTCAACACACTTATTCTCGTCTCAATTGTTATCTTTTTATTGGTCAGAATGTTTTTAATCTTGCAAAGGCTGCTTTCGCCGTGGCGATTCTTGTTCTAATCTCTTCAAGGTATATCCCATCAGATGTTATGGCTGTTCCGAGATAATTGTACCGTTTCACTTGTTGAAGAATATTCCCATTTATACCAGGTGTATATTTGTGAGACTTTGTGTTTATAGAATGTGTTTGTTATATACAGGTCGTGTTTGCTGCATAGCTCTAGCAGTCTACTTCCGTTATCATTTCTTTCATTATGTTGGTCTCCAAATACTCCAGGATGTGTTTCTATGCGCGCTCCGTTATGTCCTAGTCTTGCATTGAAGTCTCCCATAACTATGATGTTGTCCTGCTTATCTATTTTATTTAGCACGTCATGGGTGCCTTCGTAGAATTCCTCTCATTCTTGCTCATTTCTGTTTGTATTAACGCCTCCCTACATTTGAGCAATCGTTTATTGCTCGTCGAATACATTATAGGAATCGCTTTTCCTTTGTTCATGCTATGGCCATATTTTATTAGTGTTGAAAAATCGACTAGGACGGCGTTTTAATAGCCTTTCGTCTACGCCTGGGATTTATGAAGACTGATTAACTCTCTTTTCCACCACCATAGAGGGATTTCTCAACACCTCAGTAAAATATGGTCATATCGTGAACAAAGAAAAACCTAGAATAGTAAGGCCCTTCATACCGCCCTTATGTGGATGGTTTACTATTATCATCGAGACGAGACAACAAGCAGAATTGTTCCACTACACTAGGATCCAAGCCCACAAGAACATCACTTTGTCTATACCCCCCCCCCCTTTTTTTTTTCACCCTTCAGGCAAGCAGTTTAAAGCAAACGACGATGACACTGATGAACAGCCGTATTTTTCAGCTTTGCCAACTGTTGGGGGAAGTTGGAAGCATGGCTTACTAAGAACCCGTCATGTCAGTCCCGTTACCAGTAGATGAGGTTATAAGACACAAGATTCGGATGGTGAATATATAAGTAAAGCTGGACGTGGATGTCTCGAGGAACTTTCACCTTGTGGCGAGGAGGCAGTTCATGTCTTTATGACCTCAGATTGGGTTGCAGATGTTGTCGGGGCCCTTTAGAATCGTGTGTATAGTGGAGAAGAATGAGTAGATTATCACGGCTAGTAGAGAATGGTGCTGCAGTGAGTACCAGAGGGTCTGGCCGACACTCAAAACTCCGAGGAAATGTCAGACGGACATATAATCAGACTGCTATTTGTACCATTAGTATTGGGACGCTTAGCTAGCTGTTTGCAGATGAGGAAGGAGCACGTCTGGGAATGTCCAGAGTGATGTGATGTCGGGTTTTGACTTAGCTCAACTCAGAAGTTGGTTAGAAATCAGAAAAAGGTAATCTTTCCGGTGTACAGGTTCGTCAAGTACTCCACTTTGCTGCGACGCTCTGTAAAGGAAATGCAGCTAACTTTATCTCTGTTTAATTATATTCTCTGTGTGGTTTTAAGTCTCAATATTTCATCTGTTTCGCCACCTAGGCTGTCATTCTCAACTCATAAATAATTATGATATTCCAGTTGCCAATTCTGGAGATTATCTTTGGGCCCATTAGGGATACACAAAGTGGAGAGTGGAAAAGAAGAAGCAACAAAGATATGTATGCTCTGTTTAAGTCCCCGCTAATCACTGGTATCATGAAGGCTAATAGACTGCAATGGCTGGGGCACATAGAAAGAATGGGAGATAATAGGGAAACAAAACTCGCTTACACTCAGGAAATAAATGACCGTAGACCCCGAGGTAGATCAAGAAGACGGTGGAGAGATAATATACATACAGACCTACAAGCACTTGGAATCAGCGACTAGCAAGAGAAGTTCAACCAGAGAGACGAATGGAGACGGCTTGTATCTGCAGCAAAGAACCTCAATGGCTCGGAATGCTGAAGAAGTAGAAGAAGAAGTTCTGGAGATTTTTCCAAGTAAAATGATGCAACTCGACGGCGCAGATGTCTCGTGGTTCTCTTCGCATCGCCTCATACCTCTTCCAGAAAAGCCTCCTAGATCTTTGTTGATTTCGTTATTCTCTTTATACTTGTTCATGATTCTTTGAATTTTGCAACTATAGTGTTCTACAGGATAAAGATAGACATACCAACGTCAGCCCTTCTTCCACGCCACTTACGACATGTATGACGGATTACTGAAAAACATCTAATGGCAGTGGAAATGAGGTGTCTGAGGCGAATGCACAGAATACAATGGACAGACAGAAAAACCAATGAGCAAGTTCTACAAGAAGCAAATGAAAACCGTTAAGTGATTGGAGAAATTAGACGTAGACACGCTATAAGAAGAAATGAATTGGAGAACTTGGTGACAACTAGCAAGACTGAGGGGAAAGATGGAGACAAGAACACGGAGCTGATCCCCAACTCGGATGATAATGGGAAATTGCGAAACACGATCACCCACGCTTATCGGCATGGTACATGATAATGCTAATTTATTGCTACCACCATCTGCTCCAGTAACACGGGCGATTATCTCACACTGACGCCCGTTATTTCTCCTACTGAGCACGCATCAATTCGTACCGTTAACACCCCTTCCTTTATCTTGTGCAGATCGCCTTGCGTTGGGTATTGAGAATGGTTGGAAAACCTGCCGTTCAGAAAGCAATCGCAAACTACTGAACGAAAGCTTGCCAAGACATCACAAAAGCAGCTAACACAATGCAGGAGTTGAATGCGACTATTTTGTTTTAATCTTGCTTGTCCATGTGACAGAGTGACTGTGAAAAATAGGTACAATGCGATAGCTAAAATACAGAATATAAATGAACAAAGGGAAATGTTAAGGGACTCCATTCATCAAACTAGCAAAGAAGTGTTACCGGAGAGAGGCAAAATAGCTAAGAAAAAAATGGATGAATGAAGAAATCTTAAAACTGATGGACAATAGAAAACAGAGTAAAAATGACAAATAGGAATATGCTAAGATAAATAAAGAAATAAAAGATAAATGTGGGAAGGCTAATGAAAGTTGGTTAAACGAGCAATGCAAAAAAATTGAATTAAATTCCATTAATGATACAAAAAATATGTACAGACAAATCAGTGAGCTTACAGGAAGAAAAATAAGAATAAATACAGGGTGTTTGAAATCAAAAACAGGAAAGATAATATTAGAGGAAGATGCTATAATCAAGAGGTGGAATGAGTATATAAGAGAATTATATGACGGAGAAAGGGAAGAATTAACAGAAGATAGTAACTTAGAAGGTCCACCCATTCTGAAAGAAGAAGTCGCTGACGCTATGAAACGTATGAAGAAAGGAAAAACAGCTGGGCCAGATGAAATCACAATAGAAGAATTAGAAGTGTTGGGAGAATTTGGAGTAGATATATTAACCAAAATGTTGAATGATATTTACAGTAGTGGATATTTACCCAGTGATATGCTGAAATCTGTATTTATAGCTATACCAAAAAGACCAGGAGCAATTGATCGTGAAGATTTTCGTACAATTAACCTCATAAACCGTATCACTAAGCTTCTACTCAGAATCATAATGAGAAGAAACAAAAAGAAAATAAAAATGGAAATTAGTGAAGAACAGTATGGATTTGTGGAAGGAAAGGGCACAAACAATGCAATTTATACATTACGGACACTAATAGAAAGGTCAATAGAGAAACAGAAAGACATATATTTGTGCTTCATAGATTATACTAAGGCATTTGATAAAGTAAAACATGATGAACTGATTAAAATGTTGGAAGATATCAACACTGATGGAAAAGATTTAAGAATAATAAAGAATGTTTACTGGAACCAAGTAGCAGCAATTAAAATGGGAAATAAAGAGGGTAGTTACGAACAGATAAAGCTAGGAGTACGACAGGGGTGTGTCTTGTCACCAGATCTTTTCTCCCTGCATAGCGAAGTAATAATGACAGAGATCAAAGAGATGCCAGGAATACTAGTCGGAGGTTATAATATAAATAATATATGCTATGCAGATGACACAGTATTGGTGGCGTATAATTCAACAGACCTACAGCAATTATTAGACGTTGTAGTAACAGAGAGTGCAAGGAAAGGACTCTCCTTGAATATCAAGCAAACAGTAACAATGGTAATATCAAAGAACATGGTGACACCAAAATGTGACATAGAAAAAGAAGGAAAAATCCTTAACCAAGTGGATAATTTTAGATACCTAGGGGCATTTATAACATCAGATGGAAGATGTACAACAGAGATTAGGAGCAGAATAGGGCAGGCAAAAGCCGCATTTCAGAAAATGAAGAGTATCTTGTGCAATAAGTCACTATCACTGAATGTAAGAAAGAGAGTGCTGAAATGCTATGTAGAACCAGTTTTGCTGTATGGCAGTGAATCTTGGAATGTAAATGAACAAAGTAAGAAGAAATTAGAAGCAACAGAGATGTGGTTCCTGAGACGAATGTTGCGAATTCCTTGGACTGCCAGAGTAACTAACGATGACTGTCTGAAACAGGCTAATGAAACTAGAACATTATATACAACAATAAGACAGAGACAAACATCTTTCTTCGGTCACGTGATGAGAAGAGAGACATTGGAGAACATCGTAACAACTGGAAAGATCGAGGGGAAGAGAGGCAGAGGCAGACCAAGAGAAATGATGCTGGATGGATTGAGACGGTGGCATGGAGGAATATCAGCAGCAGAGTTGATCCAGAAAACCAAAGACCGAGATCTGTGGAGAGCCATGAACGCCTACGCCAGCTGGCAGGTTACTTGATGATGATGATGATGTCCATGTACTCCTACCCTGTGATAACTCCCGAAACATGGTACATAAAGACAAGTGAAGCTCCCTTGCTCACATCTTACGACTCTTTGGACATATGTTGCTAGTCACATATTTTTATACATTAATCAACACTCGTGTATGATGTGGTCAGTATCACACAAGCAGCCTTTACTTCCGTATGTATTGCCTGGTATACATGTTAGGCTGGGATCACTGGGGAGCCCAGGTCAGTTTCTAAGAATTCAAATTAACCCCAATGCCAGTCGAATCCCTGACCACCGCACGCCTGGTCAGTGTCCAGTAACTACACCACCACGTTTCCGGACACATCAATGAATTGTGTTGCATTGTTTCATCAAGCCTATGGCTCAGTACATCCGCCAGGGACACGCATTTTTCCGAGTTTGCTTTATCTCGTTTTTGCTTGTCCTCGCTAAGTCCACACACAAATCAGCAGGTTTGTGTCTCTCTTCGTCTGGTTTCTGTCCCTTGACCTGTCCGACATAGGGAAACCCTACCAGTAGCTGCGTTAAAGTCGGCACCGCTCTTATGGAAGCAAGCCCCTCTATCTCCACGAACTGGAGACATATCAGAGGGGGAAGCACGATATAGAATAAGCATACACACGCACGCACACACAAACAGGAGATGATTGTAGGAAACCTAGTTAAAACAAAATTCTAGACGATTGTGGGCATGGGGGGAGTCCTGACAGCAGGATTAGAAACCAGACTGATTACATCCTGATTAGCAGAAGGTCTTGAAATGCGTTAAAAATTGCAAATACCGTTCCAAATGCTGACTGTTACAGTGATCGCAGCTTGAAGCTTGATTACAGGCACACTGAGAGTAAAGTTAAAGAAAGTCAAGTATACAACAGGAAACACTAAATATGATCTGTGTACATTTAAAAATGACAAGGAAATATAAGACAATTTTAAAATAGAAGTAAACAACAGATCTAATATTGTCTGATCTAGATACTATTTCAAGATGTGGATGATCAATGGGAAATGTTGAAGAATTCAATCAGTTTGACTGCAGAAACAACTATTTCAAAATTAAAGAAAGTGGGTCATAAGAAATGGATGACTGAAGACATTTTACACTTAATGGAAAAAAGAAGAAATAACTAGATAAATCCTTCAATCTGAAATATACACATATTCGTACAGTAATGTCGATTGTCTACCACGGTAATTTTAAACTGACTAATATGTCTTTCTGCGTGCACAGTGCCGGCTTACGCAGGTTGATCACTATGGCTTCAGCAAACCTTAACAACCGACTATTCTGTGTGTTGAACAACGCACGGAAGGCACTGTCTCTTTCAACCACATGGCCACTCTCGAGCACGTGTCTCGCGATCGATGAAGCAGGACTGTTCCGGTGTGTCGGCCTGCCTGGGCTACCATCTTCTGTGTGTAGTATCTTGTCCACCCAGTACGGAATATGTTCCAACACTCTGTTATGTAACTGTCGCGCTGCCTGTGTAGATAGTCTGGCACCTGCATGTAAATTGGCAAATGCAATTTGATTTGGTGTACAAAGCTACAGGTTCTTTAACTGCTGGGATTGGGATCGGTGTGGTTCTGTACCTGATAACCGGAGTTACAGCACAGAATGTTTGCCCGACTGCTGTGATGAGCCGGTCCTGAAAACGTTGCATTACGTCATCTCCTCGGAAGGTTAACTGGATGAAAACCTTGAGTTTAGGGACTGTAGTTTCTTCTGGTTTAGGTTTGGGCTGTTGGCAGTGGCGCTTTATAAATCCTGTGGAGTACCCATTCCGGTTTATGGCATTCTTCAGAGTTTCAAATTCTTCTGTCAGTGTGTCCTGGGTGCATATTTTCCTTGCACGGTCAAACAGGGTCCGTACTAGGCCCCGATTGTACTGGACAGGTGCGAAGCTCTGAAAATTTAAATATTGGCCAGTCCATGTTTCTTTACGGTACACCGATCTTTGAATTGTGCCTTCTGCTCTACGTCTCATTAGGATATCTAGAAACGGCAACGCTTCGTTGTGTTCGTGTTCCATAGTTAGAGAGATGTTTTTATGTGCCACGTTCATTGTGGCTAATGAGACGTAGAGCAGATGGCACAATTCAAAGATCGTTGTACCGTAAAGAAACATGGACTGGCCAATATTTAAATTTTCAGAGCTTCGCACCTGTCCAGTACAAACGGGGCTTAGTACGGACCCTGTTTGACCGTGCTAGGAAGATATGCACCCAGGACACACTGACAGAAGAATTTGAAACTCTGAAGAATGCCCTAAACCTGAATGGGTACTCCACAGGATTTATAAAGCGCCACTGCCAACAGCCCAAACCTAAACCAGAAGAAACTACAGTCCCTAAACTCAAGGTTTTCATCCAGTTAACCTTCCGAGGAGATGACGTAATGCAACGTTTGCAAGACCGGCTCATCACAGCAGTCGGGCGAACATTCTGTGCTGCAACTCCGGTTATCAGTTACAGAACCACACCGATCCCCATCCCAGCAGTTAAAGAACCTGTAGCTTTGTACACCAAATCGAAATGTATTTACCAATTTACATGCAGGTGCCAGGCCATCTACATAGGCAGAATAGAGCGACAGTTACATAACAGAGTGTTGGAACATATTCCGAACTGGATGGACACGATACAACACACAGAAGATGGTAGCCTAGGCAGGCCGACACACCGGAACAGTCCTGCTTCATCGATCGCGAGACACGTGCTCGAGAGTGGCCATGTGGTTGAAAGAGACAGTGCCTTCCGTGTGTTGTTCAACACACAGAGTAGTCGGTTGTTAAGGTTTGCTGAAGCCATAGTGATCAACCTGCGTAAGCCGGCCTTGTGCAAGCAGAAAGACATGCCAGTCAGTTTAAAATTACCGTGGTAGACAATCGACATTACTGTGTGAATATGTGTATATTTCAGATTGAAGGATTTATCTAGTTATTTCACTTTATGTGGTGTGATTTCTGCAGTATCTACCTGACGAGATGCAGTTAAATATGCCATGCAATAAATCGTGCAATCTATTGTTTGTGTCTTCGTTATTCAAATTCACTACGGGAAAACATTGTTTTGAAACAAGAAGACAACAAACATAATCCTGCCAAATATGAAGAAAATCACAGAAAAGTCAGAATATTAAAGAAGTCAAAAAGAAGCATGGCTTGAGAAAAATGGCATAAAACGTGAAATACAACACATCAGTAACAATACCAAATTCATGCACAAAAGAATTCAGGAGCTTACTAATAAAAGACGATGTCCATCAGCAGGCTGTCTAAAAACAAAATGTTAAAAACATTATAATAGAAGAAGATCAGATTTTACATGTATGTCCAGATTATGTGAAAAACCTTTATGATGATAACATAGAAGATATTCGAAATAATCACGAAGGACCATACATTTTGAAGATGGAGGTTCAGAATGTTCTTACCCACATGAAAACTGGCAAGACCCCCGGTTCAGACAACATCATGACAGAAATGATTAATGCTTTAGAAGAATATGGAATAAATCAAGTCACCAGACTGCTGAATACAATATACGATACTGGAGATATACCTCATTAATTATGTAAATCTGTGTTTATTGCAATTCCAAAGAAATCAGTAGCATTGGAGTGTGATCAACATCGAACAATTAGTATAAAGAGTCACATCACGAAGAATTTGCTTAGAATTATCATGCAAAGAGTTTTTTAAAAAAAACTATAACCTGCTATAGAAGTAGAACAATGTGGGTTTGTAGTAGGCAAGGGTACAGTGAACGCTGTTTATGTGCTGAGAATAGTAATTGAACGTTCTATAGTAATAAACAGAAATCCACATCTGTGCTTTATTGACTACACAATGGCTTTCAATAAAGTATGACATGTCAACATGATAAAGATGCTTGCAGATCTATAAATTTATGGGAAATACTTTAGACTTGTAATATATATATATATATATATATATATATATATATATATATATATATATATATATATATATATATATATATATATATACATACACACATATATACATATATATTGGAAAAACAAGCTGCCATAAGAATTGATAATAAAGTAGGTCAATATAAGCCTATTAAAAAAGGTGTGAGACAGGAATATGTAATGTCTCCAGATAATTTTTTTCCCTGTACAGTGAAAATATTTTCAGAAATAATGAAGACATGAAAGGAATCATCACTGGGGGACGAAACATCAATAACATTATATATGCATATGATACAGTTGATTACAGACAATGAGCAGGATCTGCAACATTTAGAAGATGCGATTGTTGCACACAGTGAACAACTTGGGTTAGAATTGAATTGTAAGAAAACACAAATTATGGTCGTCACTAGGATGAAGGAAATACCACAATGTAATATACACGCAAATGGGAATATTTTTAAACAAGTGAATCGGTACAATTATCTCGGACAATCATATCATCTGATGGGCGATGTCTTGAAGAGATTAGAACAAGATTCGCCATGGCGAAGGTAACCTCTTGCAAGATGTAAAACATACTGGCCAATAAAAAGATGTCAAATGAAACGAGAAAAAGAGTGTTGAGGTGCTACTTAGAACCTATATTTTTGTATGGATGTGAAGCGTGAAGAATGAGCAGACAGGCTGAGAGACATCTGATGACTGTGGAAATGCGGTTTCTGAGGAAAATGCAAAGAATACCATGGACAGATAGAAAAACCAATGACCAAGTCCTACAAGAAACAAATGAAAATCATAAACTGATTAGACAAATTAGACGTAGACAGTCACAATGTTTTAAGCATGATATGGGAAAATATGAATTGGAGAACTTGGTGACAACTGGCAAGATCAAGGGGAAGAGAACAAGGATGAGACAGAAGTAAATACCTGGATAGTTTGGCCACGGGGCATGTTCGAGACAAAAACACTGAACTGATCCACGACACTGATGATCGAGTGAGATGGTGAATCATGACCGCCCACGCTTATCGGCATGGTACTTGATGGATGGATGGATAAAATCAACAAGCTTCCTGCAATAGGTACTAATTTTTGTTCTGTATCTTACAGGCTATTTCTGGCACGTTACAGACTTACATTATGATCACACCTACGCCACATCCATGCTCTCGTGTAATGATGATGTACCAAAGCCAGGCAAATACGGCGACTACTGGTGCGATTCACCCTGGACTCTTGTCCAGGACAGCATTGTCAGCATGTCCAACATTAAACCAGACGTGGATTTCATACTTTGGACAGGGTTAGTATTGACACATGTGGTAGTGGGGAAACACTAGTATTTCATTATCTCATCTCATCTCATCATGTTCCTCTTGTACCTTGCGGTGTCAAGGTGATGTACAAACATCGGGAGAGTGCCATATTATGACCTTCATGTATCGATATTTCCATAGACTCTGCTATTCTCCGGGCCATCGTTTACGTTGTCGGCCTCTTCCTCTACTGCCATCTAGCCTGTACATCATTGCTTATTGTAGTATACTGTTAGTTGACAACCTACTTGCATGGACAAACCATTTGACTTGCTGCCTTCTAATATAATCTAGCGCTGCTATAGCCCCCCACTTTTATCATAATTTCTTCATTTCTGATCTTTTCTCTTCTTGATACATTAAGTATTCTTCTCAGGAATCTCATTTATGTTGTTGTGATTTTGCTTTTTTCTTTTTCTATCAATGTCCAGGTTTGGCATTGGTAGCACAGAGTTGGAAGATTGTGTTATAAAACGTGGAGGATATTAGACGGGTGTTGAAGTGGGCTAAAGACACAGCGCCAGGCCCGGATAGGGTGAGGTACACACAAATGAGTAACATTAATGATTCAGACTTGGAGGAGATGGCTCTTTGTTTCAACGTAAGCATCAATACGGCGGAAATACCCCACAATTTGCTGCATAGCTACCTGGACCCTCTCCCAAAGCCAGGTAAGGATCACTCCAGACTTAATGGATAACGTATCATAATCCTGCAAAACACGCATGGCAAAGGTCTCAAAAAGATAGTAGCACGCAGGCTCCAGCGACATTTGGAAAGTCGTAATCTGTTTCCCATAGGGCTCGGGAATTACCGGCCTGATAAGGACACCCAGGCCAATGCTGCGACTTTTGCATTTGATGTCAATGAGGGCTTCCAGGATAAACAAGAGACAGTGGTGGTAGCACTTGACCTGGAGGATGCGTATAAAAGGGTTATGTATGATCTGTTGATATTAACACTGTTGTACATGGAGGTCAGCCCTTGCCTTGTCAGATAGGTTGCGGCGGTCCTCTATGAGCGTAAGGTTGCACTGCTCATGAGTTCCTGGACTTCTGGCCACTGTACTATTACACATGGATTGCCACAGGGATCTGCCATGTCCCTAGTGCTCTTTAATGTCTACACCATCAAAATCGCAGCTATTGAGACAGCAAGTGTGGGTAGAATCTTGACATTTGCAGATGATGTGCTGGTGTACAGACACGCATTCAGTTTTGTGGAACTGCGATAAAGCTGTGAAAATGTAAACAATCTAACATAACATAAAGTAATGCAGCTTTACATAACAGAATTACGACACATACAGGACGTTGCGGCGACTAGCCTTTATCAGCAAGGAAATACTTACACAAAACACAACATATAGTCACGGAGAAGATCCTCTGGTGACTACATTATGGTGTAACGAGGGGATGAGAAGAATAAACAATGGACAAATGAGAGCATTGGAGAGAAAATGAAAATTTGAGGAAAAAAGTGTTCCTACTTACCTCAGAATCCCAAGATATGTATGATATACACATCTTGGGATTCTGAGATAAGTAGGAACACTTTTGTTCTCAAATATTTATGTTCTCTCAATTGCTCTCAATTTTTCACATTTTATTCTTCTCATCCGGTCGTTGCGCCTTAATGTAGTCACCGGAGGATCTTCTCCGTGACTATATGTTGTGTTTTGTGTAAGTATTTCCTTGCTGATGAAGGCTAGTCGCCGAATGTCCTGTATGTGTCGTAATTCTGTTATGCAAAGCTGTATTACTTTGTGTTATTTTATATGGTGTACAGACAGGGCAGAGAAAGGGCCAGTTTGGCGGAAGACTTACAGGTGGCGGTAAACAGGGTGGCAGAGTAGTTCAGGGACGCAGGGTCCATTATAAAACCAGGCACAGCATTGGTTGTGTGGTACTCCATGGATAACCGGATCGTCAAGGTAGATGTCATAGGCATTATGTTGAATGGATGTCCTATTAGTAGAGAGAGAGAGAGAGAGAGAGAGAGAGAGAGAGAGAGAGAGAGAGAGAGAGAGAGAGAGAGAGAGAGAGAGAGAGAGAGAGAGAGAGAGAGAGTAAATTGAAGTACTTGGGTATCACCCTTGACAGGTGTTCGTTTTTTAAGGATCATATTGAAGCTTTGGTGGTGAAGGCTGGTAGGGGGCTTAATACATTGGCGGCGAGGTAGCAACCGGGGTAGATCAAAGGATGCTTTACAGGATCTTTCAGCAGTTAATAATTTCTGTCTCTGAGTATGATTTGGGGCTGCTGACAGTATCAAAGAGCCAGTTTGAAAGGATGGAACGAATACCGAATGCTGCCATGTGGGTAATCCTGGGGTGCACAAAGGACACACCAATTATATGCATGTGGCATATCCTGGCGCTACCACCAACGACTGATAGACATGCCAAATGGTACCTGGGAGTTGTTTCAGATAGGGATCACTCCCTGCCATGAATATGGTCAAAGGTCATAGACTAAGACGAGGCAGGTCCTGGATGGCACATGCAGAAATATCTATACGTCTGGTGCGTGATCTGGAGACCATCAACCGTGAAAAGGAGTGTGATGGAGTACTGGAAAACAATGCATACGTTGCAGCCTGCATCTCCTTACGAGGTTCCCATCTATTCGCGCCTCCAAGTTCTACTGTAGTCGGCCAAGAGTTCATGCGACCGGTCAGAGTCTAAGCATTTGAACTTTGGAAATTAACAAATACCTTCCTCTTATATTTGTGAGGTCGTCGTCGTCCTGGGTTAATCTAGCGTTGCACTCTGCTTGCCGCCAAAATAAGTATCTGCTTTGGTTGTTTGGAAAGTTAGTTTCAAACTACCACAATCCCAACTTCCAAATATGTTGATACCACCGCTAGTCCCACGGACGTTTCTCGCACCCCAAAATGAAAATCCCGTCACCTGCTTTCATGACATCTGATCCTCTCAGACCGTCAACTGGTCATGTAACCAGGCTCGAACACATACCATCCTGGTTCATCACGAATGTCCTGATATATCTCGTCGACTGATGGGACATTCGGATGTGCAGGTAATCCCAACGTCATCTCTAACGACTCTTCTGCTGCTCCGAACTCATAATGTCGCAGTTCATGACCAGACAAGCTAACAATTGCCGCGTCTTCTCCGACCTTTTTACTGGCGTATGGCCCTCCTGACATGGTTGGTGCTCAGGCAACTATATACTTGTCCTCAAACCACATGTCTTGAATTTTTGGTAGGTCAGTATGGTGGACGCCCCTCCTAACAGGTTCGCCAAATTGCAGTGGTATAGAGGTTGACATTTTGTCGCTTCTCTCTTTCCTAATGGCAGCATGTTTCTTCAGCTGTTCGTTTGCCCGGACGTGTGCGTCATGCAAACGAGCAAGATGTCCCTCTAATTATCTATACGCACCTGTATCCCTGTCATTAGTTACAGCGTTTAAGATGAAATCCGCAGGTATATGTGGTTCGCGTCCAAACATCAGATAATGTGGGGAAAATCCTGTTGAGGCATGAGGCGTTGAATTATTCACCTGCAACACATCGGCTAGGTAGATAGTCCACGTTACGGTCAGCTCGCCTAGTCTTGTGTTTTATTACGTAGTTGAACGTGGACATTTGCACAATCTTCCTTTGCTCAATCGCGCCCAATTTGCATTGTGCCACATGGTCAGATTCGTGTTGTATGTGTTATACTTTAACCTGTGAATCTAAAAAATATCCCTTGAATTTTTCTATTAAAGCTGGCTTAAGACAAAGTAGTCCCAACTACGAACTGCTGTTGGAGTTTTTCTCAGAGGGACGGAAAGTACGACTAGCATAAGCAAGTACTCTCTTCGTGCCATACAAAATGGAGCCAAGACCAGTATTTGAGGCGTCACATTCGACGATAAAGGGAAGTTTAAAATCGGGGAAGCCTATCAATGGTGTTGAGGTCAGAGCTTCGTTAAATGTATTAAAGGCCTCGTCGCATTTTGTAGACCAGAGAAGTGCGATGGGAGTCTTCTTCTTCTTGGCCTGATCTCTATGTTGTTGGTTAAGCTGAGCTATCAGTTCGTGGAGTGGTCTGGCTATGGCAGCAAACTTGGTACAAATCGGCGATAGTAGCTGGCTAGGCATAAGAATTAAAGTAATTCGGTCTGTGTCCTTGGTATGGGAGCTTATTGAATTGCTAGCACTTTATCTTCAACAGCTTCTTTGCCTTCGTCTGACACAGTATGGCCTAGAAACTGCACCTTTTTCTTGCCGAAATTGCATTTGGCTGGGTGCAGCTTTAAACGCAACATTTGTATCCTATCAAATATTGCTTCCAGCTTTACCAAGTGCTCCCTAGAATACTCCGAGTACACGAGGATGTCATCTAAATAAACTAACAGTAATTTTATCATCATGTCGTGCATCGAAGATTGCATCATTCTCTGTAAGGTACTGGCTGAATTAGCTAGACCCATTGGCATACGCATAAATTCATAGAGGCCAGAGGGTGTAGTGAATGCTGTCTTTTCCCGGTCGTCTGGCTTCATAGCTACCTGATAATAGCCGCTAGCCAAATCAAGGGACGAGAAAAGTCTTACGCCCCTAATGCATCTAATTAGTCGACTACCCTGAGAAGTGGATAGGCATCCTTCGGGTCCAGAGAGAACAGCACTGATTGGGAGAGAGCTGGGCAGGTACAACATCGATACTGCAGCGTTGAGCGAGACACGACTTGCAGAAGAAGGCCAAATCTGTGAAGTAGGTGCCGGCTACACATTATTCTGGAGTGGAAGGAAAAGCGAGGAAAGACGCCATTCCGGTGTGGGATTTGCCATTAAGTCGGTCCTGGTCGGCAAATTAGCTGGATTTGCAAAGGCTATAAACGAGAGGCTCATGGCCATTAAGTTGCCCCTGCTGAATGGAAGGAAGCATGCAACCATTGTGAGTGTCAACGCACCAACTATGACCAATGAAGACGATGTCAAGAACAAGTTCTATGAGGACCTGCACAATGTATTAACATCTGTTCCCAAAGGAGACAAACTTATACTCCTTGGATTTCAATGCCAGAGTAGGCACGGACACCACCTCTTGGAGTGGCATTATTGGAAACCAAGGAGTCGGAAATTGTAACAGCAATGGGCTCCCCCTCCTTCAGACATGTGCCGAACACGATGTCCTGATTACCAACACAATTTTCCGTCTCCCTATGAGAAATAGGACATCATGGATGCACCCTCGCTCGAAACAGTGGCACTTCATTGACTATGTCATCGTCAGGAGGAGTGACAGACAAGACATTCGGGTGGCAAAATCCATGTGTGGTGCTGAATATTGGACAGACCATCGTCTGATTATCTCGAAAATAAACATACACATCAAACCACCACGGCGTCCTCAGTGGGTAAAAATGCAAAACAAAACTAAATGTCACCCGCCTAAACAGCCAGAAAATGCAGCTGTCGATTGAAAACATGCTGGAAGACCGCTTCAAGCCCAATGCTGCAGCTAAACCAAATACAG
Organism: Cepaea hortensis; assembly: GCA_963921405.1. Taxonomy (NCBI): domain Eukaryota; kingdom Metazoa; phylum Mollusca; class Gastropoda; order Stylommatophora; family Helicidae; genus Cepaea; species Cepaea hortensis. Next base: position 43,125,715 of record OY992893.1, read on the forward strand.
AAACAGAGTGGTGAGCCCTAAAGGACATAATTTACGACACTGCTATGGAAATCCTTGGCTATCCCCCAGAAAGCATAAAGACTGGTGTGATGAAAATTCCGAAGACATCAACCAATTGCTGGCCGAGAAACGTCTTTTCCTCAAGGCACATTTGAATGACCCGAAGTCAACATCGAAAAAAGATGCCTTCAAGAATATTCAGAGAGTAGTGCGGCAGAAACTTCGGCACACGCGGGACTCCTGGCTGAGCAGCAAAGCTGATGACATTCAAGGGTTTGCCGACAGACATGATATGAAAAACTTCTACGACTCACTGAAAGCGGTCTATGGTCCTACATCACCAAGCATAGTTCCCCTCCTCAGTGCAGATGGGGAAACATTGATCACCGATAATAAAGAAATCCTTCAACGCTGGGCAGAACATTTCAGCAACATCCTAAATGCAACTTCCTTCTTCGATGATGAAACCATCAACTGCCTTCCTCAAGTTCCCACCAATGATACACTTGATGACCTACCAACCATAGTGGAAGTAAATAAAGCCATTCAGCAACTCTCCAGCGGCAAGGCACCTGGTCCTGACTCCATCCCAGCAGAGATATACAAGGCAGGTGGGTCGGTCCTTAAAGAGCAGCTTCACCAAGTCTTTACAAACATATGGGTGAACAAGACCATGCCACAAGATTTCAAGGATGCGTCAATAGTCCACCTTTACAAACGTAAAAGAACCATCAATCCCGTGACAACCACCGAGGCATCTCCTTGCTTTCAATTGCAGGGAAGATACTCGCCAGAATTCCTCTAAAACGCCCCACGGCCCATCTCCATCAAGGTCTTCTTCCTGAGAGTCAATGTGGCTTCAGAAAAGAACGAGGAACTGTTGACATGATTTTCGCTGCAAGGCAGCTGCAAGAGAAATGTCAGGAACAAAACTGCGAAATGTTCTCCACTTTCATTGACCTTACCGAGGCTTTTGATACAGTCAGCAGAGAAGGACTGTAGAAGATTATGGCATAATATGGCTGTCCACGAAAGTTTGTCCAAATAGTGCGGCTATTTCATGATGGTATGCAGGCCAGAGTACAGGAAAATGGTGAACTGTCTGAGCCCTTTCCTATCACTAATGGAGTGAAGCAAGGATGTGTCCTGGCACCCTCATGTTTTCAGCTATGTTGACGAGTGCCTTCGAGAGCAACGACATTGGAATAGACATCAACTACCGCATGGATGGAAAGTTATTCAATCTCAGAAGGCTGAAAGCTAAAACAAAAACTAACAGCGACACCGTTAGAGAGCTCCTGTTTGCTGATGATTGCGCTCTATATGCCAACTCAGAGGCAGACATGCAACACAATGTTTCAGCTTTCTCACATGCCTGTGCCAACTTTGGGTTCAATATCAACTTGGAGAAGACTGCAGTTATGTACCAGCCAGCTCCAGGGATTAATCACACTGTGCCGAATATCAAAGTAAATGGCCATAGACTGAGTGTTGTGGACAAGTTCACCTATCATGGCAGCACTGTGTCACAAGCTGCCACGGTCGATGACGAAGTGAATGCAAGAATCTGCATGGCCAGCGCGGCCTTTGGCAGACTATACAAGAATGTACGGGAAAAAGTTGGAATAAGCCTGCAAACAAAGCTAAAAGTCTACAAAGCAGTTGTATTATCCACACTGCTATATGCTTGTGAAACCAGGACTGTTTATCAGCGAGACGCTAGGAAATTAAACCACTTCCACACAGTCTGCCTTAGGAAGCTACTGAAGAGTAAATGGCAAGACAAGATCCCAGACACTGAAGTCCTAGAAAAAGCATCAATGCCCAGTATCCACACTCTACTAATGAAGAATCAGATTCGCTGGGCTGGTCACTTGACTCGCATGCCAGATCACAGGCTCCCTAAACCTTTACGGCGAGTTGCGTTGTGGTAAACGCTCCCAAGGCGGCCAGGGGAAGCGCTTTAAAGACACTCTGAAAATCTCACTGAATGCTTTTGAAATTCAACATGACACCTGGGATACTGCAGCCGGAGACCGAAATTCGTGGCGTGCATCATTACGCAAGGGTTACAGTCACGTGTGAGGCAACCAGGTCTGCAAGAGCTGTGAAGAAAAGGCAGGACAGAAAAACCACTGCAGGAAATTCGCCTCCAGAGACGTCAAGCATTCTTTGTCCACATTGTCAAAGAACATTTCGAGCCAAAATAAGCCTTATCAGCCATCTTAGAACTCACGGCTCCAACTTTGAACCCCATTGGATGAATTGAATGGTCATCATCATTCTTGATGGACAAACAACAACATAAACATAACATAACATTATAATGTGTTGCAGGATCAAAGTGGCCCATATAGTAATATTATAATGTGTTGCAGCGATAGGATTTCCCATATAGTAATATTATAATGTGATTGATTGATTGATTTAGAAACCGACATCACAGCATTCGGGACATTCCCATAAGCGCTCCGTAATATTATAATGTGTTGCAGATACGGGATGCCGGCTTCGTGGCTTAGAGGTTATGACTTTTCTCCGTAATCTCGTATATTCTCGTCGGTGACGTGATGACGGTGAGAATCAGCAGTGGTTCGAATCGCATCGGTATCTTACGGGGTATGTGAGCCGGCCGCTCAGAAAGCAATGGCAAACTACTGAGCGTAATCTTGCCAAGAAATCAACATACAGCTGAAAGATGCTGGTGTTGACAGTGATGTCCTGTAAAAGGATATGCAAAAAAAAAAAAAAAAAGATACAGGATGGCCCATATAGTAATATTATTATATGTTGCAGATACAGGATGGCCCATATAGTAATATTACAATGCGTTGCAGGGACAGTGTGGCCCATATAGCAGATTCAGATCTGACCTTGAGACTCAACCTGGAGATCGTGGAGAACATCACAGAAAGTCTCAACAGCAGCTTCCCCCATATTCCCGTGTACGCGTCACTTGGCAACCATGACTTCTACCCTGCCCACCAAGCTGAGTACAACGAGAGTCAGATATATGTAGAAGTGGCCGAAATGTGGGAGGACTGGATCAGTAATCAGTCACAGGTGGAGCAGTTCAGGCAAGGTCAGTGAGGCCAAACATCACAAAACTTCGAACTAATCAAGAGAGGAGAAAGAAAGTTGTGCGTATCTTTGTGTGTAGCTGAGTGAATGAGAAAGGGAGTTGTGTGTGTGTGTGTGGGTGTGTGTGTGTGCGCGCGCGCGCGTGTGTGTGTGTGTCTGTGTGTGTGTGTGTGTGCCTAATTGAAGGTGAAAGAAAGTAATGTATGTTTGTATGCACTTGAGTGAACGAGAAACAAAGTAACATATGTATTTGTGTTTGCCTTAGTGAATGAGCAAGAAAGTGCCGTGTGTTTGTATGTACTAGAATGAATGAGAGAACGAAGTGGTCAAGCCGTTTGACTCGGGCTCCGAAGGTTGTGGGTTCGATTCCGGGCTGCGTCCTTCGGTTCACGAGTGAAATTTTTCGGAGACTCCTGTGGGTCGTCGAGAAAGCTACGGAGTTCGTGCTTTCTGAGATGTTTTCTGCTCTGCGGAAAGAGACCGAGCCATATGGGATAAAACCTGGTGCAATGAAGTCGACCCTGTCGACTTTTAAGCGACTTTTTTAGAGAAAAAAGTAGTTTGTGTTTGCGTGTGCCAGGGTGAATGATTTTGATGTGCAACAACTGATCCATAGTAACAGACATCAAGGTGAAATAGTGATCTACATCGACGGGTCAGTGGTGAGAAACAGACGTAGTGGTTAGGGTTTCTTTGTTATGGCTAATGGATGATTCTAAAAAAAAGGAGAGTCTGGAATATGAGACTATGACCTCCAGCATGAGAATGGAGGTGGAAGCTGTAACAGCGGCATTTCGTTAGTTAGAGAAACCACTGCAACACACATTGCATTCATTATGGACTCAACGAGTATGCTTATTAAGGTGGAGAAACGAATGTTTCGTGTGGAATGACTATCCTCACTAACGAGGATTGTGAGAATTGTGTGGATATTTGCATTGGCCATATGGGAGTGCGGTGTAATGAACGGGCTGATAGGCTGACAGGAAATGCACCCCTTGGTGGTAGATTACCTATAGACAAGGGGAAGGCTGTCGTGCGCCTGTGGGACCAGGCGGGGAAGATGGGGAGAACGGATTGAGAACCCGTGTGTGGAAAGAATGAGATTGTGGAAGATTGGCAGAGGTTCTGGGAGAATTTCAAAACTGAGAGGGAAGACCAGGAGAACTTTCAATCAGCTAGCGGTGGGAACGATTAGTAGTGGAACTCTTCTCTGGACGAAGGGACGGAGCGCGTATGAGAATGTCCTGAGTGCAGTGATGTCGGGTCTTAGCTCAACTCAACTCAACTCAACTCAACTCAACTAAACTCAATGAATGAGCAAGTAGGGGGTAAATGTGAAAATAGTCATGTCTCTTTCATTCTTTCTTTCTGTCTTTCTGTCTTTCTGTCTTTCTTTCTTTCTTTCTTTCTTTCTTTCTTTCTTTCTTTCTTTCTTTCTTTCTGTCTGTCTGTCTGTCTTTCTTTCTGTCTTTCTGTCTTTCATTCTTTCTTTCGTATTTCGAAAATTGTAGATTAAATAGCAACCACAAATTATAATTCACACGTATTGTAACTCCAAGTAAGAATCACAAATAAGAAAACACTGTTTACTCGGGTGACAACACTGCAACTGGATTCAACAGAAGCGTCTGAATGTGTGATGTTTGTAGTCCGGTGCTCGTATTTCATTTGAAAGTCTTATCTTTGTATTTTGGTGTTTCTACTTCATTTGATAGCCTGATTTTTGTATTCTGGTGTTTCGACTTCATTTTAAAGTTTGATGTTTGTAATCGGGTTCTCGTAGTTCATGTGGATTTCTGATGTTTGTATTCTGTTGATATACTTCAATAGAAAGTCTGATGTTTGTATTCTGTTGATCGTACTTCATTTGAAAGTCTGATGTTTGTATTCTGTTGCTTATACTTCATATGGAAGTTTAATGTTTCCAGTCTGATTTTCGTACTTCATTTTAAAATCTGGTGTTTGTGGTCTTGTGCTCGTTTTTCATACATACATTCATAGCTGGAAGCTACAGACTGTTTGCTTTGGGCGATCCTCTCAACAGGTGGCTTGTCGCTCTGTGGAGAGACACAGAGCTAGATTGAGTAAAACCCTGTGCAATCCTGTAGATCCGCTGGCCTTTAACATTTTATTTCTTACCTTGCTTCAGGAGGTTACTACGTGGCCAGGATTGCACCAAAACTTCGTATTTTGGCTCTCAATACAAACTTGTATTACACTTCCAACAAACTGACCAAAGATGTCGCTGATCCTGCCGGCCAGATGGAGTGGATGTCCGAACAGCTTAAAGATGCCCGCAGCAAGGGAGACAAGGTATGTGTGTCTTGTTTACTGTTTCTGGTGAGTTATCTCTCTTTTCTATGTAGATAAGACAGCAGTAATCGAAGGCATAGCTCTTCGGGTTAAAAAAAAGGTTTGGGTCGCCCAACACGAAAGCCTATACAGGATATTAAAAACAACATGCCATGAATATTTATGAGGCAGGGGAACTGGCAAAAGATCAAGAGTCTTTGTTGTGGACCGTTTAAGAGTGGCTTTGTGCAAAGGTTATGCTACATGATAATAATCACATTGTGGGATCTGCTAAGCTGATGTCATCATACTTTTAAACATCGATTCTCGGCCATTTGGCCAAGATCAAAGTGTAGTCACCTACACTTTGATCTGGCCTTGGCCACGTTCAGGGGCGGTCATCTGAATGAATACGTGGAATCCCATGGGGCAGCACTGGTCATTACGGAAAATTGAGCCCTAAACAAATAAAAAATAACAATATTTACTTTAGTGTAACGCTTAAGTAAAATAGTTCCGTTTATGCTATATTAAAGACGTTTTTGGGATGTGGTGGTAGGTCTATTACAGTGACATAATAACAATATTATCCTTTACTTTACGGACTTCACTTGTGTCAGATAAGTAAGGTCATATCCTCTTTCAATACACATGTCAATATTGTTGCACAAGCATATGTTTAAAGAAATAGAGGGGGACATAAAACACAAGCAGGCGAGAATCAGATAGTGATGAATGCTACGGAGAGAACATGTTGGCACCTTGCCGTCTTGACAGACGATAGTTTGTGCTTCAAAAAGGCATAATAACTTTTACCCATGGTTGTAGCGAATGTGACTGATAAGGCCAATTCGCGCTGTAAATGTTCGTTCACAGTGGGTGCATGTAAACATGTGGTTATTTCCACCATCATGCACCATCTTACGTCTCACACGCTCTGTGTGTGACTTATTGCAATAATTTTCTCATTTGTCTTTATTCCATTTCTGATGTTTGCTCTCCATGCAACACGTTCAGCGGCGACTTGCTCCCAATGTGCATTATCAATGCCTGTATCAATCATGTCCCGCTTACACACATCTTTGTATCGTAGTAGAGGCCGACCCTGAGATCTCTTACCCATCTGTAATTCACCAAAAAAAGATGTCCTTTGGTATTCTACCATCATCCATCCTCCTAAGATGTCCTATCCATCTAAGTCTACGAAGACTGAGCATAGAATAAACCGTCACACAACCTGATCTTTCCAATACTTCAGTATTTGTGATTTTGTCTTGCCACTTAATACCAAGAATTCTTCGCAGATACCGCATATGAAAGCTGTTTAAATGTTTCTCTTGGTGTGAGTAAGTTGTCCAGGTTTCACTGCCATAAAGAAGAGTACTAAGGACACAGACTTGATAGACAAGGACTTTTGTTTTGGCAGTAAGCTTCCTGTTCTCCCAGACTCTTTTTCTTAACCTGTTTATTGTTGTTGCTGCCTTACCAATCCTGATGTTGATTTCCTGATCTAGGGATAATTTGCTATTTACCACTGATCCTAGATATGTAAAATGGTCTACCATCTCTAGTTCGGCGTCGTTAATAAAGAATGATGGTACCCCATGTGCACCTTGTGACATAATCTGTGTCTTCTGTTTGCTAATTGTTAAACCAAATTCGGAACAAACATTTGAGAATGCAGATAGTAGACATTGTAATTCTTCCTCAGAGTGGGTCGTAACAGCATCATCATCTGCAAAAGCAACTCTCAGTACCGTCCTAATTTTGGTCTTGGCCTTCAATCTCTGAGCATTGTAGAGGCCGCCATCTGAGCGTGAGTGAATGTATATACCACCATCCTGATCACGAAAGGCATATTTCAGTAGAAGTGAAAAGTATATTCCAGAGAGGGTGGGAGCTAGTACACAACCTTGCTTAACTCCACTCTTGATTTCAAACTCTTCAGAAGTTGCACAATCAAACTTGATTATACCCTTCGTGCCTGAGTGGAACGATTCCACAATGGAAAGAAGAGTTGGTGGGCAGCCAGTCTTCTTTAATGCCTTTAACAGACCCTCACGACTGACCAAATCAAATGCCTTTGTGAGGTCGATGAAGGCAATAAACAGTGGTTGATTTTGTTCACGGCATTTTTCTTGCTTTTGTCGCAATGAGAATATCATATCAATGGTAGACCGGTTCTGTCGAAAGCCACACTGTGATTCGGGGTAGACTTGATCTCCTAGGGCTTGAAGTCTGCGCAGAACAATTCTAGCAAATACTTTTCCAACAATACACAGAAGTGAGATACCCCTATAGGTGTCGCAGTCGCTCCGATCGCCCTTGTTCTTGTACAGTGTTATGATGCTTGAATCTTTGAAATCCTGTGGGACTTGTCCTTCTCGCCAGCATAGCTCAATTAGCTGGTGGATCTGTAGAGTGAGAGAGTCTTGTCCACTCCTGATAACCTTTATTGGAATCCCATCCTTGCCTGGAGCCTTGCCAGATGCAAGTTCATTTATAGCACACTTAACTTCTGTTATGGTGGGAAGTGTGTCCAGGTGGTCAAGAGTTAGTAGGGCCTCTATGGCGTTGAGGGCATCATCCGCTAGTTTGGTCTCACTTGAGTAAAGCTCCAAATAGTGCTCTACCCATCTGTCCATCTGCTGTTTCTTATCAGTTATGATTTCTCCAGTCAACGTTTTCAATGGTGCACTTCTTTTGATCACTGGACCACAGGCTTTCTTTATTCCTTCATACATGCTTCTTATGTTTCCCTTATCACTTGCGATTTGAATGGACTCACATAACTTGATCCAATAATTATTTGCACACTGCCTGGCAGCCTATTGCACATCCTTCCTAGCTTGCCTTAGCTCACTCAGAGTGTTACGCCTTGGTCTTTCCTTGTTTCTTAAGAGAGCTATCTTCTTCTTATCAATCAAGGGCTGCAGAGTCTGGCTGTTTGCCGCAAACCAGTCCTGCCTCTGATGATCCACAGTGCCGTAAACCCCTACAGCAGTTTTATAAAGAATTTCCTTAAGTTGACCACAATTTTCATTTACTGTACAATTTTCTTGTCTATCAGTGAAAGCGTCTTCAAGTTGCTGTTGAAACTGAAAGCACTTTTCAGGATCATGAGTGTTAATAATATTAATCCTGGGGCTAGATTTGTGTTTAGCTGTGCAGATTCTTTTTGGTCTCAGTCTAACCCTTGCAACTACCAAAGAATGATCCGTATCACAGTTAGCACTGTGGTAACTTCGAGTCAATGATATGTGGTTCAGATGTTGTCTCCGTGTGATGATGAAGTCCAGCTGGTGCCAATGACCGAATCTTGGATGTTTCCATGTTACCTAATGCAGCTCTTTTGTTTTAAAAAAGAAGTTTGTAGTACATAGGTCATTTCTGGTGCAATGCTCCAGCAGTCTTTGCCCATTTTCATTCATGCGACCAATGTTGTATTTTCCAATGTACACTGGCCATGAACTCGAGTCCTTGCCCACACGATCATTGAAATCACCGAGCATATAAATGTAGTCAGATTTTGGAACTGCCTTGACCACGGAGTCTAACTCATCATAGAACGAATCCTTCACATCATCAGAGGAATCGAGTGTCGGTGCATATGCAGTAATAATGGTGGCAAAACCACAAGAGGTTGCGAAGCGCAGGGATAATATATATAAATTGTGTGTGTGTGTGTGTGTGTGAGTGTGTGTGTGTGTGTGTGTGTGTGTGTGTGTGTGTGTGTGTGTTGTCAGGTCTTAGTAAGATATGACTGAGCTACCGTATGACAGTAGACGGTACTACCTGCTTTCTGTTAGTGCTGAATGTTGGGCTGCGCTCACCAAACCCGACACTCCACATTCGGGCAGCGGAGCGCAATTGGGAGGGTACACGCCTTATCCTGTTGCGAGGAAATTCAATCTAAAAACATCATGTCATGGTAGGGCAGACCAGGACCTAAGCCTTGTTTGAAAGCTGGTCTAGGATCGAAGCTCGACAGGCGGACAGTTATAGCATTGCTTTGCTGATTCGGCAGCTTCTGCAGCTTGTCTTGTTCCAGTTGTATTGGTGTTACCTTTCCTCTGGCGTGAACTAGGCAGGCCGAGAGAGGGAGCAGGTTGCACGGGCAGCCCATGGTCTCTATATTTCAGCCCAGGCTAGGTACTACGGAGACGTATAGCTCCATCTCTGGTTTTAACAGGTCTCGGAATCAATTCGAGAGGTGGCAGTTACGGGTTATAAGTCATTGTCAATTGGCGTAGACATGGGGCGCACGGGTTGCCTCTGACGGTGGAAGACACCTACAGGTGTCACTGATCAGATACCTCAAGCTGGGCAGCCCCGGCCAACTGGGTGCTGATCTGCCACAGCCTGCCTGCTTCAATGGGTACTTGAGGCTAAGACAAACTCCGAATCGCAGGCAGTAAAATCAACGCACCAGGTACTACTAAAAAGGAATTTAAAAAACCTCAAGTTATGGCTTGCAATATGGAAAGTAAGAATCATGTGTCCAGGACTTTCCACTGACTTGACGAATTTTGACGAAATGAGAAAAACGGCTGTGATTGATGCCGAATTCAATCGTCTTAACATTGCTATTGAGGCCTGCAGGAGACTCGACTCGCCGAGGAAGGGTCACTCAGGGAAAACTATTACGCCCTTTATTGTGTAGAAAGGTAGAGGGCAGGGAGTAAACAGACAACATGGAGTGGGCTTTGCAGTGAAGAATTATTCACTACATGGAATGCTTGAAATTCCAGCTGGCAGAAATGAAAGATTATTATCCCTGCGCTTGCAATCCACTTATGATTTTGCCACCATTATTACTGCATATGCACCGACAATCACTTCCTCTGATGATACGAAGGATTTATTCTATGCGGAGTTATACTCTGTGATCAAGGCAGTGCCACAATCTGACTAGATGTATATACTCGGTGATTTTAATGCTCCTGTCGGAAATGACTTGAGTTTATGGCCAGTGTGCCTCGGAAAATACAACATCGGTCACATGAATGACAATAGGCTTCTGGAGCATTGCACCAGAAACAACCTATGTATTACAAACTCTTTTTTATTTAAAACAAAAGAGGGGCATAAGGTCACATGGATATACCCAAGATCCAGCCATTGGCATCAGCTAGACTTCATAATCACACGGAAACAACATTTAAATCAAACATAATTTACTCGAAGTTACCACAATGCTGATTGTGATAGTGATCATTCTTTAGTTGTTGCAAGGGTTAGATTGAGTCCAAAGAGAATCTACACGACTAAACACAAATCTAGACCCAGGATTAATATTATTAACACCCAAGCTCCTTTTAAGTGCTTTGAGTTCCAACAGCAACTTGAAGACACTTTCACTGATACATCAGAAGAAATGGGTGCCTGTGCCTCCAGCTTTTAAGTGCACCTTCTTCTGCATTATCACACTTGGCAGACGGGGCAGAGAACAGAACCCTGCTGCTGTCAATGCAGAGGTCAACGTGCTCATCAATGAATACTCAGACAACCCCGAAGTGCTCATCTATACAGATGGATCTGTTGTAAAGCAGCAGAGAAGTGCGTGGGCATTTACAGCCCGTTCAGCGGGCCGAACCGTTCAAGAATCCAGTGGTGCCTACTCCATGACCACGAGCAGCATGACGATGGAGGTGATGGAAGAAGCACAGGCTTTCATATGGCTAGAATCACAGCATTATACCAATGTGTGTGTACTAAGTGATTCAATGAGCATGATTCGGAAGGTCGATACAGGATATGTGCGTAGACAGTGGACTGATTCGCTGCGGAAGTCCGTTGTCCGTAAAGTCACCTTCATCGTCGTCCCGGGACATGGGGGAGTCGAGGGAAATGAACGAGCTGATAAACTGGCTGGCTCTGCACCCCCTGCAGATGGCCAGCCCATGGACGGCGTCGATGTTATTAACATTTTTAAAGAGATGTTGAGAACAGAGAACTTTGACTTCAGTGAATCCACATCGCTGTCCAGGATGAAAGACTTGGGAGTAAGAATCGGCACGGTCAGACACGAGAGGTACATCGGGAAAACGAGGTGCCCCGTCAACCAACACAGAAATGGCACTATTAGCCACCGAACGCTGATGAATGTGCTGGAGGGGGGGGGGGGATCTGAGCAACTATGGACCTTCTGGAGTGCAATGACGATACCCCACCTGATAACTGATAACTGATAACTGATCAGAAAATTGTACAGTAAGTGAAAGGTGTGGTAAACGTGAGGAAACTTTTTATAAAACAGCGGTAGGAGTTTTATGACACTGTGGATCATAAGAGGCAGGACTGGTTTGCGGCAAACAGCCAGACACTGCAGCCCTTGATTAATCAAAAGAAGATAGCTCGCTTAAGAAACAGGGAAAGAACAACGCGTAACACTCTTAGTAAGCTGAAGCAAGCTAGGAAGGATGTACAAAAGGCTGCCAGACAGTGAGCAAACGACTATTGGATCAAGTTATGTTATTACATTCAAAATGAAAGTGATAAGAGAAACATCAGAAGCAGGTATGAATGAATAAAGAAAGCCTGTTGTCCAATGATCAAAAGAAGTGCACCACTGAAAACTTTGACTGAAGAAATCATCACTAATAAGAAACAGCAGATGGATAGATTGGAAAAGCACTATTTGGAGCATTACTCCATCGAGACAAAACTAGTGGATGATGCCCTCGGCGCCTTAGAGGCCTTGCTAAGTCTTGTATGTGTATATGTGTGGGTGTGGGTGGGAATATTGTGTGGTATCTGGGTGGGGATATGTGTGTGGTGTGTAAGTGGGGATGTGTTGGTGAGGGATATGTGTGTGTGTGGTGCGTGGGTTGGGAATAGTGCATGGTAGGAGGTGTATGTGATGTGCGGGTGGGGGATTGTGTGGTGGGGGATTAGGTTAAGGCATGTGTGGGTGGGTGGAAGTTGTATGTGTGGGTGGTGGGGTGTGTGTTAGTGGATTGGGGATGTATGGGTGGTTAGAGAGATGTGTGTGTGTGTGTGTGTGTGTGGGGTGGGGGTAGGGACATGTCAGTTGGTGGGGATGTGTGTGTATGGTTTGGGAATGTGTGAGTGGATGTGCGATGTGTGGGTTGGTGGGGGATTGTGTGCATGGGTGGGGAATATGTTGTCGATGGAGATGTGGCTGGGGGATGGGTGGTTTGAGGTGTGGGTGGGGAGAGGATGTGTGGGGTAGTATGTGTATGTGGATGGGCGTAGGATGTGTGGGTTGGTGGGGGAATGTTTGTGTCCCTTGGTGTGCGTGTGTGTCGGTAGGTGGGGGTGTGTATGTGTCCCTTGGTGCGCGTGTGTGTGGGTAGGTGGGGGTGTTGTGTGGGTGGGGTGATGTATGGATAGGTGGGAGATGGGCTTCATAACATGGTAATTAGCCTTGTTTATGTTTACAACATTCATTTCACAATGTTTATTTTATCTTCCTATGTAAATGTATAATGCTCTTGATGAACGAAAGACGAGTGATTGGAAGGGCCGAATGTAAGACGGGCCTGCGCGCCCAATTTGTGACCCTAATAAAGTTGATTTGATTTGATTTGATTTGACAACCTAGACACACTAAGTGTGTATAAATGAACTTTCATCTGTCAAGGCCCCAGGTAAGGATGGGGTTCGAATAGATGTTATCAGGAGTGATACGTCCCACAGGATTTCAAAGATTCAAGCATCATAACACTGTATAAGAACAAGGCGGATCGGAACGACTGCAACAACAATAGGGGTATCTCACTTCTGTGTATTGTTGGTAAAGTATTTGCCAGAATTGTTCTACGCAGACTTCAAGTTCTGGGAGACCAAGTCTACACCGAATCACAGTGTACCCTTCTATGGAACCGGTCTACCATTGATATGGTATTCTCATTGCGACAAGTGCAAGAAACATGCCGTGAACAGAAGCAACCACTGTTTATTGCCTTCATCGACCTCACAAAGGCATTTGATTATATCAGTCTTGAGGGTATGTTCAAGGCACTAAAGAAGATTACCTGCCCACCCACTCTTCTGTCCATTGTGGAATCGTTCCACAAAGGCATGAAGGGTATAATCAAGTTTGACGGTGCAACTTCAGAAGAGTTTGAAATCAAGAGTGGAAGTAAGCAATGTTGTGTACTAGCTCTAACCCTCTTTGGAATATACTTTTCACTTCTACTGAAATAGGCCTTTCGTGATCAAGATGGCGGCCTTCACAATGCTCATAGATTGAAAGCCAAAATCAACATTAGGAGGGTACTGATAAGAGAGTTTCTGTTTGCAGACGATGCTGCAATTACTACCCACTCTGAGGAAGAATTGCAACGTGTACTGTCTGCATTCTCCAATGCTTGTTCTGAATTTGGTTTAACAATTAGCAAAAGGAAGACACAGATTATGTCACATTAATTTTTATTGACGACGCCGACCTGGAGATAATAGACCATTTTAGGATCAGAGGTAAATAACAAATTATCCACAGATCAGGAAATCAACATCAGGATTGGTAAGGCGGCAGCAACAATCAACAGGTTAACAAGTAGAGTCTGGGGGAAGTGGATGCTTACTACCAAAACACAAGTCCTTGTCTTTCAAGCCTGTGTCCATAGTACTCTTTTTATATGGCAGTGAAGCATGATCAACTTACTCACGCCAAGAGAAACGTTTAAACAGCTTTCACTTGCGTTGTCTGCGAAGAATACTTGGTATAAAGTTTTAAGACAAAATCACAAATACTGAAGTATTGGAAACAACAGGTTGTGTGATGGTTTGTTCCTTGCTCAGTCTTCGTAGACTTAGGTCACATGTGTCAAATACAAGGCCCGCGGGCCACATCCGGCCCGCCGTACAATCATATCAGGTCCGAGAGGTCTCAACCGACGTACAAATATATTAGGCCCAAGAGAGAATTTTAGGCACAAATAATTTTTTATGGTCACGATATAAAGTGCAAATTAAATTCCCTTATTAGCTGCCTTCCGAATGATAGGCTACCTGAGAGCGTTCTCGCTTCTATCAGAATAAGCGAAAATAAAAGTTGTATAGTGAGTTAGTGTTTGTCGTTATAGTTACCTAGCAACGTTCAGATGCTCGTTTTGGATTGGCGTATAAAATATGAAAGTAGTGTAATGCCCGGATATTACATCACCTTTTCCCGCTACGGGTAACCTGATATCAATCAAGGGTCTGTTGGTAGATACACAATCTTTTAAAATCAAAGCTTACCTTTAAAATGGCCAAGAGGAAAGTTGATTCTGAAAAAAAGAGCCTTTCAAAGCCGTTGAGAGGCTTTACTGATATTGGCGGTAAACCTGTGTGTCTAATTTGTGGAGATAATATGGCTGTGTTTTGTGATCAAAGAATATAATCTGAGACGGCACTACGAGACTAAACATCAAGGCAAGTTAAATAGCCTGAATGCAGAGCAGAAGCTACAGAATGTAGATGAACTGAAGAGGCATTTAACATCACAGCAGATGTTTTTCACAAAGCAAAATCACAAACTGATGCAGCAGTCAAAGCAAGTTTTATTGTGTCAGAGCAGATTTCAAAATCAGGCCGACCATTCACAGAAGGAGAGTTTCTGAAGCGCTGCATGATGCAAGTATGTGACGTCTTGTGTTCAGACAAAAAGAAGATGTTTGCAAAGGTAAGCCTTAGCAGAAATACGGTTGTTGATCGAGTTTGTGAGATGGCCACTGATGTGAAAACACAGTTTCTGTATATTAAAACGTCTCTACCAACCTCCTAATAGTGACGATTTAAAAATACTAATCCCTGATAGTTACTTGTTAACTACCATACGTTATGGGAGAAAAACGACGCTAAATTGACCTGTGTGAGTCATAATTTATTTGGTCTTCGTTTAAAATCCGGGCCTGGTGGTTGTGCAAGTACCTGGCCAGATCGGCGCTTGATTTTAAAACAAAGGGATGAGTAGCCATTTTTGGTCAGCGAACACAAAGGACACACACACACACACACGTTAAGCCTCCCCTGCGGGGGCGGGCAGTTTAGCCCTAAAGTATTTCACTCTCTGGAGCATTTGGTATGTTGAATATACATTATAAATATGTATTCATGTATTTTGATAAGGTACATATTGTGAAATTGTGAAATTAACATTGTGTTAATATAAGAATGATTAAGATGATAAATCGATGATTCTTGTAAACGAGTGTTCAGTGATTGCTTTCTACTAAGCAGCAATGACGCCACGCTGTCATCTTCCTATTCTATACAGTTTCAAATTCCTATGTTTAAAACCTTTTATGCATTGTGAAACTATCTTACGATCAATGCCTATAAACCTGTAAATATTCTATGTGCTGTAGTGTTCACTATAAGGACATTTCACAGACTTTCTTTCCATGCCGAAGCAAAATATTGATAACTCATCTTATGAACATAATGTCATGATGGAAAAATCGGTTTACTAACTGCTAATCTGTAACTGGAGCTATCGTTCCAAATTGTGGTACAATCTTCATGTTAACATTTTAGTAACCACACAATATGTGTAATAGACATGTAATCATTTCATAAATATTGCTAGGGAAATGCCATGTTTGATGAGTATAATCTCAAGAATAAAGAAAGAAAACGCATGATATAATTGACTGTTCTGGCAGGACTTGACTTCAGTTCGCATCACATCAATGTGGTAGACGCGTGGGCGAAGATTTATGTACAGACATTGCCAACAACAATCAGAATGAGACCATGTGCAGAAGTATTCCCTTAATCAGGATATTTCTTACACAAGCAGCAATTGGTGTATTATATCACAGCGTTCACTAACCTCATGCTTCTATAGGAAGATGGGAAGAAGAAGAAGAAGAAAGAAGAAGAAGAAGAAGAAGAAGAAGAAGAAGAAGAAGAAGAAGAAGAAGAAGAAGAAGAAGAAGAAGAAGAAGAAGAAGAAGAAGAAGAAGAAGAAGAAGAAGAAAGAAGAAGAAGAAGAAGAAGAAGAAGAAGAAGAAGAAGAAGAAGAAGAAGAAAGAAGAGAAGAAGAAGAAGAAGAAGAAGAAGAAGAAGAAGAAGAAGAAGAAGAAGAAGAAGAAGAAGAAGAAGAAGAAGAAGAAGAAGAAGAAGAAGAAGAAGAAGAAGAAGAAGAAGAAGAAGAAGAAGAAGAAGAAGAAGAAGAAGAAGAAGAAGAAGAAGAAGAAGAAGAAGAAGAAGAAGAAGAAGAAGAAGAAGAAGAAGAAGAAGAAGAAGAAGAAGAAGAAGAAGAAGAAAGAAGAAGAAGAAGAAGAAGAAGAAGAAGAAGAAGAAGAAGAAGAAGAAGAAGAAGAAGAAGAAGAAGAAGAAGAAGAAGAAGAAGAAGAAGAAGAAGAAGAAGAAGAAGAAGAAGAAGAAGAAGAAGAAGAAGAAGAAGAAGAAGAAGAAGAAGAAGAAGAAGAAGAAGAAGAAGAAGAAGAAGAAGAAGAAGAAGAAGAAGAAGAAGAAGAAGAAGAAGAAGAAGAAGAAGAAGAAGAAGAAGAAGAAGAAGAAGAAGAAGAAGAAGAAGAAGAAGAAGAAGAAGAAGAAGAAGAAGAAGAAGAAGAAGAAGAAGAAGAAGAAGAAGAAGAAGAAGAAGAAGAAGACTATATGTTCTAATCTTATGGATTGATGAATGATGAAATCCAAAAACATTGTCTCCTGCATTATTATGATGACTAGTACTATTATGTATGATTATTATTATTATTAATATATGATGAATGTACATGTTTGTTTTTCTCTGTTATGATATATATATATATATATATATATATATATATATATATATATATATATATATATATATATATATATATATATATATATATATATATATATATATATATATATATATACTGTCATGATTGTTACTTTTGCTGTTGGGAATATACAGTTTAATGTTACCCCCGGGGACATGATGGTGGTGATGTAAGACGCCTTGTATATGTCAGCACCACAAGAAGATAATGTGAATGGTATGGTTGATGGCCTGTGGTCTAATACGGATTACACCTAATGAAAGAAGATGAGGAGCTCTGGGATAAGGGCCTGTCTCAGAGATTCTTGTCATAGTAGGACAGATATAACATCCAGATGGATTGAAAGGTTAGGATGTCTCAGATTCACCAAACAGTCCCAGTGGCAATCTCAGAGTAGAATATTGAGTGAGAAGATACCTTACTCACAATAAGAGCTAGAATAGCTCAACAAGAAGCGACGAGGGACAAGGAACACATTGGAAAGACTCTCCGATCGCTTTCCCCTTTTTTGTTTGTAATTGTGTTGTAAACATGTTAACATAACACAGTGAAATAATACTCGGGTTGTATTCTATGTCATTTCCAGCGCCAGGAAGTAGCAGGTGGTGGTTTTTGGAAGTATCACCAAACAGGATCCTGAGTAATCAGCCTGTAGTACGTGATACAGGACAAACTGTCCTATAATATTGTCTGGACCTAACAACTAAATATTGACTGCTGCACTTATTAGCTGCCATAGCCAGCAAAGGACATTTTCGAAGAAGCATGACAACGGTGGTGATGAAGTACTACTTCAGTAGGAATATCAAGGAGGGACTTCAGTATCTAAAAATCTGTCAAGATAAAGATCTACAGAGTAACCGATAACAGTGTATCGTCTGCTTTACATCTGAGACACTGAAACACCAAATGGGAATACTCTGAAATACACCATGACAACAAATCATCCACATCAGGTCATAGACCTGAAGACCAACTGAAATATACCATAACAACAAGTTCAACACAGGTCCTACACCTGAATACCAACCCAAAGACACCGAATGAAGCTAGTGGAGTAAATGTGTACACTCACACAACAGAAAAGCATTAAACTGTCTGCAGCGCTCAATTTGTGTGCTGGAAAATTATTCATCATCTGATCCATGTATGTGCAGATCAATCCTGGACATAGTCACAGATGCTATTAATGAATGACTCTCAGCCATATGTGTTCCTACACTGGACTGGATAATAATGAATGAATCTTTGCTGGCCCCATGTCAACCTAAACACCATCATCAAATGTGTAATGGGTAGTGACGCGCATGAATGGATTAACGAGATTCCCACTGTCCCTATCTACTATCTAGCGAAACCACAGCCAAGGGAACGGGCTTGGTAGAATCAGCGGGGAAAGAAGACCCTGTTGAGCTTGACTCTAGTCCGACTTTGTGAAGACACATGAAGGGTGTAGCATAGGTGGGAGCGCAAGCGCAATTGAAATACCACTACTTTTATCGTTTCTTTACTTATTCAGTCTTTTTCGGTAGAGATTTGTTTGCAGCAGACGAGCAAATCTCCGGCGGGCCTACTCTCGCTGGTCGCGAGATCCGCACAGTGGAAGTATGGGAGATTTGCTTGCAAATAGACAGGCAATATCTCCTGCGGTAGCTATGGCGGACCTATTCCCGCTGGTCGCGGGGACCGCTATAAGTCAGGTGGGGAGTCTGACGATAGTGCACGCTTTACACAGGTCCGGACACTTGTGATTGACAGATGTGCGCGCCCTCATGGTCCGGGCTCGTAAAAGGCCCTCACCTGTGGGACATGGCTGAACGTCTCTAAGCCGGGTCCCTTGGGTGTCAGGGTCTGGCCATAACTCGCCACCGGCTCGTGGTGGTGAGGTCTCGGTGGATTGACGCTGAGCCGCCAGCGTCTGCAGCCTACCTTGTGCCAGACGTATTGGTTACCCATTCCTCTGGAATACACAAGACTAGGCCGAGAGAGGGGTCATGTCGTTTGGGCATCACATGATCTCTGAAGCTCTGCCCAGACATTGTGATGGAATATTGGCCACATTCCACTCACATACTTTAGTCTGTCAAGACTGCAAGGTGTCTACTTAGGTGGGTGTAAACTCCTCGTGAACAGAATTGGGATTCGGATAGTTCAAGCCGAGAGCTGAAAGGCCGTCAACTTTTCATCGGACATGGTGATAATGGGAAGTACCTTCTACAAGAGCTTAAGTGGACTTCCTGAAAGTATGACCAACCTAAGGTCCCAATTTCACAAGGACACCGAGCCTCCTTGCAATAGAGCATTCATCAATCTAGCCCCATGGAGGGGATTAAGTGCTTGTGTGTAAATTCTATTCTTGGATTATGGAGTATGATTTTCACCAGCCTATTACCAGTGGATATACATGTGAGGAACACAACTGGGTGCATTTATTTCGGTACCCAGATAATGGGAATAGGATCTACTATACATTGGAGATGAACACTGAACCGTACAACTGGAGAGTAAAGGACAGCAAATCAATTAATTTAGTATTATGTACTGAATGTAGTATTTGATGTTTTTGAACACATGCCAATGTTGTTTTTTTTTTTTAAATCATTAGGTTTGTCAATGGTGTTGGGAACCAACCGATATGTATTGGTGGGTTTTGGAAGATGCGGAATTTTGGGGGAACTGGGTATAGCACTTTTTAAGGTGTCTATGATATGTCATATTTCATTCCATACCTGTTCTAGTAATTACGTATGGCCAACATATGTATGTGAATGTATACCTATGTCATATTTGAAGTGAATGTATACCTATGTCATGTGAGGCATACTGAAGAAGCTCACAGTAGTAATTACACTTTAGAAAAGTTATCCCAAATCTTGATTTAATGTCTGAACTGTTTGCCCAAATGTTGATGTTTACGTCATTTGCTTGTTGATGTTTGTTCAACAGTGGCTGTTATATATATATATATATATATATATATATATATATATATATATATATATATATATATATATATATGTATATTGTAACCAACCAATGTCCTCTAACACATATACAAGTTAACATGGTGACAAGTGGGAATGAAGATGTACGCATAGACACAGTTACAAAAAGAAGTGAAGTATTTTCCTTCTTGTGTTTGTCGTAGAATTCCATGATTACCTTGCATTCTAGAAGTGAAAGAGAATCTAAAATAATCCCCATTAGGGATCCCCTAGACAAAACAAGCAAATAATTCTCGTATATTAAAATCCGCATCCAACAACAGCTAAAAAGGCAAAGACTTTGTTGCACACTCCGTAGCTGTCGATGAAAGAAATGACACGACTGACATTGAACAGCTCGCCATCTTCATACGTGGAGTGGAGTCCAGTTTGAATGTTACAGAAGAAATATTGGATATGAAATCCTTGCATGGGACAACGACAGGAAAAGACATTTTTGACAACATATGTCAAAGTTTGACCAACATAAACCTGCCTTGGGACAAACTCAGCAGCTGTTTTCTGTGATGGAGATTAACAAAACATCACACAGGAGTCGTCTCACTGATGAACACTTGCAGTCCATCATGAGAATCTCAATGACACAAAACATTACTCCCAACATAAACGAACTTGTAGCCAAGAAAAGATACCAAACATCGTGCTCTGACAAATTGACATAAGAGTGAAAACGTGTATATCAATGATGTTTTATTATTAAAACTTTTTTTCTGTTTTAAAAAAGGTTTAATTTTCGGCCTATTGAATGTTTATCCTGTCCGGCCCGCAACCTTACGTGCGATTTGAGTTTTGGCCCGCTGAGCGATTGAGTTTGACACCCCTGACTTAGATGGATACGCCACGTTAGGAGGATGGATGATGGTGTAATACCAAAGGACATCTTTTTTAGTGAATTACAGGTGGGTAAGAGATTTCGGGGTCGGCCTCTACTACAATTCATTGGGAGCAAGTCGCCGCCGAACGAGTTGCATGGAGGGCAAATATCAGAAATGGAATAAAGATATATGAGAAAATGATTGCAGATAGGTCACAAAATGAGCGCGGGAGACGTAAGATGGTGTGTCATTGTAAAAATGACTATATGCTCACATGCATCCATTATGGACGAACATTTACAGCGCGAATTGGTCTGATCAGTCACATTCGCTGCCGCCATGTTTTGCATATCCTTTACAGGACATCGCTGTCAACATCAGCATCTTTCAGCTGATTGTTGATTTCTTGGCAAGATTATGCTCAGTAGTTTTCCCTTGCTTTCTGAGCGGCCGGCTCACATACCCCGTAAGTTACCGACGCTATTCGAACCACTGCTGATTCTCACCGTCGTCACGTTACTTACGAGAGTATACGAGATTACGAAGAAAAGTAGCTAACCTCTAGGCCAGGAAGCCGGTGCTGCCACCATGAGTTCTAGTTATTATGCCATTTTGAAGCACAATGTAATAAACTATTGTCTGTCAAGACGGCAAATTACCAATAAATCATGTATATATATGACAGATACACAGATTATGTCACAAGGTGCACATGGGGTACCATCAATCTTCATTGACGACGCCGAACTAGAGATGGTAGACCACTTTACATATCTAGGATCAGTGGTAAATAGAAAATTATCCCTAGATCAGGAAATCAACATCCGGATTGGTAAGGCAGCAACAACAATGAACAGGTTAAGAAATAGAGTCTGGGAGAACAGGAAGCTTACTGCCAAAACAAAAGTCCTTGTCTACCAAGCCTGTGTCCTTAGTACTCTTCTCTATGGCAGTGAAACCTGGACAACTTACTCACACCAAGAGAAACGTTTAAACAGCTTTCATATGCGGTGTCTGCGAAGAATTCTTGATATTAAGTGGCAAGACAAAATCACAAATACTGAAGTATTGGAAAGATCAGGTTGTGTGACGGTGTATTCCATGCTCAGTTTTCGTAGACTTAGATGGATAGGACATCTTAGGAGGATGGATGATGGTAGAATACCAAAGGATATCTTTTTTGGTGAATTACAGATGGGTAAGAGATCTCAGGGTCGGCCTCTACTACGATACAAAGATGTGTGTAAGCGGGACATGATTGATACAGGCATTGATAATGCACATTGGGAGCAAGTCGCCGCTGAACGTGTTGCATGGAGGGCAAACATCAGAAATGGAATAAAGACAAAGGAGAAAATTTTGCAGATAAAGCACACACAGAGCGTGAGAGACATAAGATGGTGCATGATGGTGGAAATGTCCACGTGTTCACATGCACCCACTGTGAACGAACATTTACAGCGCAAATTGGCCTTATCAGTCACACTCGCTACCGCCATAGTTAAAAATTATTATGCCTTTTTAAAGCACAAACTATCGTCTGTCAAGACGGCAAGGTGCCAATGATATATATATATATGTGTGTGTGTGTGTGTGTATGTGTGCGTGCGTGAGGGGGGGGGGGGTGTTTGTGATTGTATATGTACGAAATGAAAGACAGAAGAAGAAGAATATGTATACGCTTGCCTTTGTTTTTGTTTCCCTTATGAAGACTTTTTATCCACACTATTTGCTGTCTATTACGACTTTTCTTTTGAAACTGACCTTTTTTTTTAAATTGTAACTTTTCTTTATTTACTCATTGCATTTGTAAAGCTGTAATTTTATGCCAGTCACATTCTTTTATAAATACAAACAAATGTTATCACCTGTCAAATTATTCTATTCATAGTTTCTTATATGGATGAATAAATGTTAGCAGGTGTCACATTATTCTAATCATAGAAATTTATATGGGAAAAAAAATGATAGCAACTCTCATTATTATGCCAATCGCATGCTTTTATAAATATAAACAAATGTTAGCAACTGTCATATTATTCCGGTCACAAACTTTTATATGGATAAACAAATGTTAGCAGCTGTCATATTATTCCGGTCACAAACTTTTATATGGATAAACAAATGTTAGCAGCTGTCATATTATTCCGGTCACAAACTTTTATATGGATAAACAAATGTTAGCAACTGTCATATTATTCCGGTCACAAACTTTTATATGGATAAACAAATGTTAGCAGCTGTCATATTATTCCGGTCACAAACTTTTATATGGATAAACAAATGTTAGCAACTGTCATATTATTCCGGTCACAAACTTTTATATGGATAAACAAATGTTAGCAGCTGTCATATTATTCCAGTCACAAACTTTTACATGGATAAACAAATGTTAGCAGCTGACATATTATTCCAGTCACAAACGTTTACATAGATAAACACATGTTAGCAGCTGACATATTATACTATTCAGTCACTTATATGGATGAATAATTGTTAGCAGTTGTCACATTATTCATTATAATTTCAGACTTTAATATGTGTGACCTAATGTTTACAACTGTCATGTTATACATTCCAATTACATACTTTTATGAACAAATGTTAACAACTGTCGTATTATTCCAATCACAGGTGATTGTGTCTGGTCACATACCCCCCAGCATTCAGACTCCCGGACTAACCGAAGGGTTTTATCCACATCACAAAACACAGTTTGTCAACATTTTACTGGAGAATGCTGACGTCATTGTTGCCACCGTGTTTGGCCACGACCACTCGGATGGTTTCAAGATCATCCAAGATAAAGATGGTATAATATGTCACTAATGATGGTAACAAATGTCACTAAAGATGGTAAAATATGTCGCAAAATAAAGTAAAATATGTCACTAATAATAGTAAAGTATGTCACTAAAGATGCTTTCAGGCCTATACGATGTGATGGCACTATCACATCACAGACCCATAGCAGGAAACTACTTTGAGAAGACATATTACATTATATAACTGTTGTATATTATTATGTAGTTAAATCAGCGTGTTTATTATTTATGTGCTGACGAAGGCTCTTGTCGCAACGTCCATTTTGTCAGTTGTGTCAGCTGACTAATTCTAATTCTTGTTTTCACTGATTTGCCCACTGTTTGCAAGTCATCTTCATAGCAGAGTCTAGAACAATGGTACTCAACCTTTTTTTTTTTTTTTTGGCCCATGCACCCCTTCACCATATGTTCAGAATGTCATTCCCCCCTTTTCGTATTTCCTCCATATGAATCCCCCCCCCCCCCCCACTTTTACACAGTATACGTAAAAATGGAAGCTAAATGTAATAACACATTCTAGAACAAGTCTAGATGTCTACATAAAACGTGATTTGCGGAGCTACTTACGTTATAAAACGAATTTCAGAAGGGCGAGAAGTACAGAATCGTAAAGTATGGAGGGAAAAACAATATAAAGTCATCGGTTCTTGTATTAACGCGATCTTGACAAATTCTATTCCCTCCCCCCGGGAAAGCCTACCCCCCCCCCCCCCCCCCCCATTCCCCAGGGGAATTCCTCACCGGTTGAGAACCACTGGTCTAGAGTGTTTGCCTTCCAAGTCTGCGACTATTGGTTCAGCTACCCATCCAGTAGTGACTTCTTTCCTGACATCAAGACTATGGGGTCGACCTAAACTTATACTGATTGAAGGCCGTTAAAGTATGATGACGTAATTAGCCCAATCACGATGCGGGTGGGTGTTTTGACTCAGAAAAAGGTTGTCTTGTGTGTGTGAAAGCATGCCCTGGGGGATAGCTAATGTTTTAAGCACCACTTGCTTGATCGGAAAATTTGCGTTGGCTCTCATTAAAGCATTCTCGTGGGCGAGAGAGATGGCTGGGTTTAGTTTTACGAACCACCAGCGTGGCGTATGTTATAATTGATGAATAATCAATCGTCCTGTCGGGCGCCATCAGGTTAAAGGTAGTTTTCGTTGGGGTCAATTCAATTTTCACATCCACACCGTTTATCATGTAGCGGTCTTGCACAAAGATATTGGCGTGTAGTCGGCCCATCATATCTATTTCTTGACTTTCGCAGGCTAGATGGCGTCTTGTTAGTAGGCCTTTGTTATTTTCATCTTGCGCTTCGTCGAAGAATTTCTCTGTATCATAGCATTAGAGCGCTGCTGAGAGGTGACTCTTCTTAGCTTCCTTCCCATGATTCCATCCATCCATCATGTGCCTTGCCGGTAAGCGTGGGCGGTCATGTTCTGCCATCTCACTCGATAACCAGAGTCGTGGATCAGCTCCGTGTTTCTGTCTCGACCATGCCACAAGGCCAAACCATCCAGGTACTTGCTTCTAGGTCTTGCCCTAGGTCTGTTCCCCTCGATCTTACCAGTTGTCACCAAGTTCTCCAAATCATTTCGTCTCATAACATGCCCAAAAAATTGTGACTGTGTACGTCTAATGTCTCTAAGCAGTTTACGATCTTCATTTGTTTCTTGAAGGACTTCTTCATTGATCTTTCTGACTGTCCATGGTATTCTTTGCATTTTCATCAGAAACCACATTTCCACAGCCATCAGATGTTTTTCAGCCTGACTGCTCATTGTCAAAGCTTCACATTCATATAAAAGTACAGGTTCTATGAGCATCTCAACACTCTTTTTCTCGTTTCAATTGACATCTTTTTATTGGTCAGTATGTTTTTCATATTGCTAAAGGCTACTTTTGCCATGGCGATTCTTGTTCTAACCTTTTCAAGGCATCTCCCATCAGATATTATGACTGTTCCGAGATAATTGTACCTATTCACTTGTTGAAGAATATTCCCATTTACTTGTATATTACATTGTGGTATTTCCCGTGATTCAGCTTCGCTTAAAAGTAAGCCCTATACAGGCATGCATTTTCACTGCGGTGATTAGCGTATCGTTTAGGGAGACGTCCACTTGTGAAAATAAACTGTGCAGGTAATAGTCGATTGCAGCGACTTCGGCAGTTGGTGGTTGTTTGTCGCCATTGAACAAAGTGGCTTTAGCTCTGACGTGTAACGAGGTGTTAAACAGGTACAGATACTCTTCACTGGCACCGGAGATGGCAAGTTCTTTGGGTGCTCCTGGGGCTAGAGACGCAAGCGGGTGTATCTCCAGAAACTGTTACTATTCTTCCGCCGTTTGCGTGGGAGGTACGCTAAACAGATCCAAACCAGAATGAAGACACTCGCAAGAGTTGGGGTGAATCAGAGATATTATGCAAAAAATATCCGAATTCTTTGTCTATTTCTTCTTTGTCAGCTTCTTCTTTGTCTGCTTCTTCTTGTGAGACCGACGAGATGCTGTGGTCAGTTTTATACGTTTACTGGGTTCACCCGATGGCGCCGATCGTCTCTTTCTTCTTCTATTACCGCTACCCGATAGGTTTACTTGGTTGACTTAGGTTTAACATGGTCGACAGCCCCTTACATTAGACGCTTACCGGCTTGTTTGGCGTAGTCTTTAAAGGGTTCCCCAACGTTCCTACCAGCTAAAGCGTCTTGGGCCACTCGCAGGCCTGTACCGACACGACACCTTCTCTGAATAAGGCCTGACCACCGGTTTTTAACCAGGTAAAAGCTTGTGACCGAGTCCGCTGATGAAACTGCCGATACCACAACCCCTCTGACGTCTCCCTCCCACAAATACCAGCATTCCATGTCCAGTTTAGTTGCAATAAAAGACGAAGATCCTCTCCCGAATTGTCTTTCAGCACATACTCACCGGACTGGTCTGGTTTATGCGATTGGCGGTAAACAATTCTTTTATCCACGACCGCATATACCCCTTTTTAAAAGGTTGTTTGGGGTGAGCAAGCCTGACCCGGTCCACTTCTATAAAATTTACTTTTCTTTACACGATTGTCTTGTGACGCAAGTTATTCCTTACCGCTTCTTGATTAGTGTAGTTTGCCTGCGTGTGCGCCATGCGAATACTTCTGTGATACTAATCATTGTAGTTTCGGATCAACTTATCTATCACCTCAACATATCGAAGTGTTTTCGTCTTAGTGAAATAACGCCACAACTTTTCTTTAAGGGTCCGGTTGAACCTTTCCACTATCGCCGCTTTAACGTCTTCACTCTCGGTCGTAAAGAAATGCACGCCTTGGTCTTTCAGAAATTTTAAGAAGGTCTGGTTGACGAATTCTGAACCTTTGTCTGTCTGAAAATGTGTCGGTTTGTTATCACCAAAAATCTTACTCGTGGCCTCCACTAACGCTTTCCCCGTTTTCGTCTTGATAGGAATCGCCCAAGCATATTTACTAAACATGTCGATGCACGTCACTAGATACGACATACCATCTTTGTATCTGTGGAATAGTCTCATATCTAAGAAAGTCGGCCTGAAACTGTTCATTTATCCCACCTGTTATGGTCTGAAGTCTCTTACACCGGATCGGGTTATACAACGTATAAATATCCTAATGCCGTAACCAAGGCTCTATTTCTTAGCTTTAAGTTTGGTGGGGCGCTTTAAGGCCACGGCCCCGGCACAGACCCCGGTTGCTATGGGTCGTAGTAATACCTACTTATTTGCACGGCCATTTATCCCACTTGGGAGTGGGTATTTTACTCTTCTCCATGTGTTTCCTGTGAGCTTGTACGGTGGCGTTGTCTAAGCAATTTGACTTTTGGACATTATTTAGGTAGGTGTTAATTGAATAGGTGTCTCGACTACAGGTGAGGACAGACTATTGACTTCGGGTTTTTGTACGATCGGAGTCAGCTCTTTGATATCCACTGTGCCTAGGGGCGTGTGTCTGTATTGATGGAGTCGATTCAGATACCGCTGCAAGGGTTGTTGATACTCTGGCTTTTTCCCGCGTAGATAGATCGTCGCTTTCCAGGACTTCTTGCATGTGGTGGTCCACATCACTCAGGTTATTACTTAGTGTGTCGGGTGGTACGTGGGGATTTTCTAGCAGTCGGGGATTGTTCAGCATTATTTTCTTGGCCATTACAAACCCACGATGCTCTTCAGCACCTTTAGTATGGGACATAATAAGACGCCTATGAATCCACATCGTTGCAAGAACTTTTTCTTTTTCTTGACCATCAATTACTTATGCGTGAGCTCTCTGATATTGTTTTTGTGTCGCTACAATCGTCTCATCTGACCCTGTGTCAGGGGAACGTTACCTGACAGCATTCAAAAATTGACTGGACGACGAGTTCTGGGTAACCTGTTTTAATCACGGCCTTCACGGCCGCTGACTTCGTCTCACCCAAGAAACGCAGGATGTCAGTGTGACGTTTCAACCGGTTGGACATAGTATATGGGGATATAGACGATTTGGTGTTGATCGGGAAATATCCGACTACGTATGCGGAGCTGCTCTGTTGTATCCTGTCAAACGTCGAATAGCAAATACCCGTGTGGGGACGTTGTCGCGTCCTTAAAACTCTCTTGAACGTACGATACGCAACCCGGGTAATCTGCTTAGCCAGATTGGTGATATGCGACCCGTCTCGGGATTTTTAAAACTACTTTTTTTTTTCTTTAATTCGCATATCCTTTACAGGACATCGCTGTCAACAGTAGCATCTTTCAGCTGTCTGTTGATTTCTTGGCAAGATTACGCTCAGTAGTTTGCCATTGCTTTCTGAGCGGCCGGCTCAGTTATCCCGCAAGTCACCAGCGGGGGTCGAACTGCTTCCAGCTCTCACCCGTTACGAGACTCTGCGTGATAAACGAGATTACGGAGAAAGTATTGTAACCCCTCGGCCATAGAGACCGGCTTAAAACTACTAGGTAGTGCGAATTTAAACTGATGGGTCTTTGCTTTTTTGTTTTTTTATTCTTACTCAATAAATTATGTACTTTACACATAACGCTGAGGTTGCGATAATGACTACGCTGAGTAAATAATTTGGTGACTCTGTCATCTATCTCGGACATTAGATCATCTATCATCACCGGCTGGCTTCTATCCCCTGTCCATTTTTCCATATCCGTTAAACTGGATACCCGGCATAGTCTCGTACATGGATTGCCATTTTCCGTAGCACCATATAGCTTCCTCTGGAATCGGGACTATCATGTCTGGGAAATGGGACAAAAATTGTCGCACAATGACGGATGTTCCGCTTCCCGTTGGTCCCGCGATTAGTGCCGTTTCCACCTTGGATCCATGACTAATAATAACCAACAACCTAACCACGTCGCTTGTTGTATCCCATTGGGTTCCATACAAGCCATAACCTGACCACTGGTGTCGAACCCTACTCGACTTCATACGAGTCATATTCTCAGCTGCGCAGACCACTGGGTTTGAAAACCATCTTCGGGGAGTCATACCCTTAGCCACGCTACTACTGCAACTCGATGCAGGAGCCCGCTCGCCCGGTGCACTGCCGGTACTATGACGGCGAGGTAGTGGGCCGACAGGTAAGACGAGCCGGTGCGCTGCCGGTACGACGAGGTGGAGCACTGACGCTACGACTGGGGGGTCAATCGGCACCCACTTTTACTTCCCAATCCCTTAGCTAACAACTATCTTTATTTTCCCCAACCTCCCTGCTTAGCCATGACGCCACTCTGTGGATGAGCATCTTACTCCTAACCATTATACACCACCAATGATCCCACCTCCTCGACGCCTCCCACGTCAATCCCAATAGTTACCTCGACCACACGACTCCACCCCCTCTTTTAACAACCTTCTTTTAATTTTTCCAACCTCCCTGTCTAGCCATGACACCGCCCACCATTTAACAACCAGCTTTAATCTTCGCAACTTCCCCTACCCCACCCACTAGCGACGAAACCGGAAGCAGTTGTCTGTCTTTACGCGCGAAAATATGAATTTTACACCCCATTCAGGAGCCCGTTTGTGACGCCATACCACATTCAGGAGCCGGTTTGTGACGTCATATGATACCTTATTTCAGGAGCAGCCTATTTTGGCTCCTGAAATGGTGGGGGGGGGGGGGTGCGGGGGGCAAACCTACGCCATATACTACTATAAAGGTCTTGTCTCACGACTGATTTTATTAGGACTTTACTTGTTATTTCTTATTTGAGTTTTATATCTGCCATTTGTATTTAGCATAAATACATAATTAGTTTAATACATTCTAATTCTACTGTAAATTGTTCCAAACTTGTCCAAAGTTTGTTCTACGCACACTGTCAAATACTTTCTCATAGTTAAACAAATCAGACAAAAAGAGGCACAATTTGTAGCCACTTTGGTAAAATTTTCTAAATTACTTTTTACGTAAATGACTTGCATAGTTGGATACCTCTTGAAAAAACAAATCCAACGGTACCTTATTCAAGTCTGTAGGTCATTTTTAAGCCGAGATATTAAAGTTTGTGTGTCAGTTTATCATTTAAAACAGACATAGAAGTAAAACGATTTTGAACTTTCACTTATTGTGACCCTACCTTGCAACTCACGCAACTGTTGTTTACACTGTCGCCAAGGGATATTACCACTTTCATTGTCTAACTCAAGGGCAGATAACTCTGCCAGTTTATATTTATACACTCACCCACACAGATATACATATATCCACACCATGCTGTGATGACGTCAGACGCAACGCGTAACTTCGCTTGCTATCTTGTCAACGCCGGCGTGGATGCATTTTGACACAAGACGTCCCGTTAGAAAGATACAAAATTATCAATGATCTTGTCTTTGTAGAGTGATGAAAAATTATACATACATACAATAATGGGTGTTAAATGTACACATGCATTCATTATCATGTTAATCACTTTGAATACTCCATAACAATAACTAAATGGAGTATGACAACGAAAACTGCCATCTCACGCCATTGAAATACCACATTACAGCATGCGATCTTCATGATTTTAGTGTGAGATTGAATGCCAACATAAATGGTCGAAAATTACAACATACACGTAAAAATGGATGCTACATTTAATAATACATAGCATAACAATGCAATACGTCTTATAAAACGGTACGTACATGTTTACTTACCACTTAGAATAGGCAGCCTGGTTCTCCGGTATAACAAGGGTTCCCGACTTGCCAGAAATGCAGAACGCAAAAAGGGGTGGGAAAACTATATCAAATAATGGGTATGTGTTTTAACTCGATCTTGAAATAATCGTGGAATTTAACATCATGAGTACGCTTACTGTCCCCATATCGAGTCACAAAACCAAATAACCGAACGTAACCGCAAGAAAAATTCCGGTAAAATACTGCAAAACGAAACCAAAGTACCTACAATTTGTTGAATCATTCTCCTGTCAAGAAACCCCAGTGATCCATTGGTGTCATGAGTCTAGTTAAGTAAAGTCTGGTTTAGTAAATTACTGTAGAACAACGGTAGGATAAATTGTCGTGGGTGGCCAGAGGAAAAGGAGACACCGGGAGACGGCTGATGAGAGTGACCAATAATAGACCAAGGAGAGGCCACGTGATCATAAGGGTCGAGAAGGGCCACGAACAAAGAGATTCAGTCGGAGTTTGGACGCCATCACGAATAGATCGGAAAACAGAGAAGAGAGCCGAGAGTGCGGCCATCGAGCGTCGGGAGAGATTAATGGCAGGAAAGCAAGTAATTCTACATCGGTAAAGCAGGCAATGATGGCTGATAAATTCACCACCGCGACCAGGCGGCGAACACGACAATTCGACCACCAGGTCGAGCTGTAGTGTGCGAGGAGTTGACCGCCTTTAATAGCCTGAGGTTACGTGAAGCGGGATAGGTGTAAGTAGTTGTGATAATACCTAGTTGTTCAGGGCTAATGTACAATGTGTTTAATTACCAGAGTGCCGATGTCGCCGAACTGAGCAGTTCTTGTTGACGAAATAAAGTATTATACGACACTGTGTTTTAATGCACGTTTTGTGATAAGTGTCAACGCCGCTTACACGCACCCCTAAAGGCGCGTTGGCAATTGGCATCTTTCAAGGTCCAGTCATTCTCTTGTCATGAAACCTCAGTTGCCCAAATTGATTTTTATTTAGCACTGAATCTATCATGTTCTCAGTTTTCATCCGGATGATTTTCTAACAGGAAACAAAGCAGTGACGCAGTTTACAGCACCTTCTGTTACACCTTGGAGGTATAACAACCCAACTAAAGTTCCTGATGCACATAACCCTGGTATACGGCTGGTGAAATATGAGAAAGTCACAGGACGACTAATTGACTATGAGCAGTACTATATCAACCTCACAGACAGCAACAGACAAGAAAATACTACTTGGGTAAGTTTCCATACATATGCCATGGTTATCTTGTAAATACCACACAGGTAAGTTTTCATACATATGGTTATCTTGTAAATACTACACGGGTACGTTTTCATTCATATTTATATAATCTAAATAATGTACAGGTAACTCTTCATACGTATGTATATAATCTAAATATACAATGGTAAGTCTTCATACATATGTATATAATCTAAATACTACACGGGTATAATGAAGACGTCATCCACATGTTTATAATCTAAATACTACACGGATAAGTCTTCATACATATTGACATCATCTAACTACCACACGGTCAGTCTCCATGCAAGAGGGTATCATCTGAGAAGGGGATCCAAGCACTTATGGACTGAATGGTTCGATGTGCAATGAGGATGATCTGTCGACTAACTAACTAACTAACTAACTACTACATGAGTATATCATCATATATATGGTTATCAATTAAATACTATAATTGTAAGTCTTCATACATATGGTTATCATTTGAACATATTATGGCCAATACTGAATCAGCCTTTCGGACATCAACCATCAAGAAAATACTACTCGGATTTCACATGTGTATAGCTCACAATAAGTCAATATCATTGCATGTTAGAAAGAGAGTGCTAAGGTGCTATATAGAACATGTTTTGCTGTATGGCTATGAATCTTGGAACGTAAATGAACAAATTAGGAAGAGATTGGAAGCAACAGAGATGTAGTTTCTGGGACGAATGTTGCGAATTCCTTGGACTGCCAAAGTAACCACCAATGAATGCCTGAAAGCGGCTAATGAAACTAGAACATTATATACAACAATAAGAAAAAGGCAAACAACTTTTTTTGGGTCATGTGATGAGAAGAGAGGCATTGGAGAACATCGTGACAACTAGAAAGATCGAGGGGAAGAGAGGCCGAGGCGGACCAAGAGAAATGATGCTGGATGGATTGCGACGGTGGCATGGAGGAATATCAGCGGTAGTGTTGGTCCAGAAAACCAAAAACCTACATATGTGGAGAGTCATGAACGCCTACGCCTTTCGGCATGGCACTTGATGACGATGAATAACCCACATAATTTATACATATATATCTAAAATGATGAACGTTCCTGAAGAATAATGTTGTATCCAGTGGTTCAAATTAAAGTATTGTATGCGCAATTTTGGTGTTTGGTATTAATGCATCGTGGTTGATCAGTTGTTCAACACAACATTCACACTGACATACCCTAGACACAACCATAGCCACTCCATCTGCCACTCTGTCATCATTCACTTTGTGACAATATTATCATCTGACAACATCCATTGAAAGTCCAGTATTCAGTAAATACTACAATGGTAAACGCCGATCAATGATATTATCATATGACAACATCCATTATTTTATTACAAAATTTACAAAGATTATATTACAAAATTCCAGTATTAATTAATACTACATTGATAAGTCTCCACCTATGATATTATAATCTGACAACATCAATTGACATTCCTAGCCATATATCTATGCTATAACCAATGTCGTGTTATTTCTCCACAGTCCAGGCTATACTCATTCACACAGGACTACGATGTGACCGACATGAGCGTGGCCTCGCTTAGAAACATCTTCTCTCGAATGGCAAGTGACAAGGGGACAGACTACACTGACAAATACTGCACTTACTCCATTGTGAGCAATTACAGGAAAAATTGCACCGATGAAATGAGAGCAGAAGTCTACTGTGGGGGATTGAACTTTGATCTCAAGGAGGCACAAAACTGCAAGCAGAAGTACTTAGACGATGTGAATGGGGCGTTCGTTAGTTACTTGAACTTATTCACTGTTGTTGGTATGATGTTGGTGCAAATCACTTGTTTAATACAGCAGTAGAAGCTACATCATTCACTAAATGTTAACTGCCATTAATGTGAAAACAGCGCTTTTGGTAATATCTACGTACACTTCGTATATGCTGATAACAGTAGTTGAACTTCTATAGAAGTAAACAAAGATCTACACCTTTGCTTTATTGACTACAAAAAGGCTTTCGATAAAGTGAGGCATGTCGACGTGATAAAGATGCTTGAAAATCTACAAATTTATGGAAAATACCTTAGACTTGTAAATTACATATATTGGAAACAACAAGCTGCCATCAGAATTGATAACAATGTAGGTCAATATCAGCCTATTAAAAGAGGTGTTAGGCAGGGATGTGTAATGTCTCCAGATCCTTTTTCCCTGTACAGTGAAAATATTTTCAGAAATATAGAAGATATGGAAGGAATCAACGTTGGGGGGATTAGATATGCAGATGATACAGTCTTGATTGCAGACAATGAACAGGAACTGCAAAATTTAGTAGATGCGGTTGATGCACACAGTGAACAACTAGGGTTAGAACTGAATATTAAGAAGACACAGATTATGGTCGTCACTGGGAAGAAGAAAATACCACAATGTGATATACGAGGAAATGGGCATATGATATTCTTACGCAAGTGAATCCATACAGATATCTCGGCACAGTCATAACATCTGATGGGAGATGCCTTGTAGAGATTAGATCAAGAATTGCCATTGCGAAGGTACCCTTTTGCAAGATGAAAAACATACTGACCAATAAAATGATACCAAATGAAATGAGAAAAAGAGTGTTGAAGATGCTACATAAAACCTATACTTTTGTATGGATGTGAAGCGTGGACAATAAGCAATCAAGCTGAAAAACAGCCGATGGCTGTGGAAATGTGGTTTCTGAGGAAAATGCAAAGAATACCATGGACAGACAGAAAAAGCAATGAACAAGTCCTTCAAGAAACAAATGAAGATCGTAAACTGATTAGAGTCATTAGACGTAGACAGTCAAAATTTTTTGTGCATGCTATGAGAAGAAATGAATTGGAGAACTTAGTGACGACTGGCAAGATCGAAGGGAAGAGACCAAGGTTAAGGCCAAGAAGTAAATACCTGGATGGCTTGGCCACGTGGCATGGTCAAGACAGGAACACAGAGCTGATCCACGACTCTGGTGATCGAGTAAGATGGCAGAACATGACGCCCATGCTTATCGGCATGGCACATGATGGATGGATGGACGTACACTTCATAATGTGGGATTTATTTCTTATGGTTTTGCTTTCCTGGAAACTATATCTATCGCAGGCAAAAAATTATTTTAATCTACCTCAGACAAATTACTTTTGAAAATTTTTTTTCCAAGACATACACTTTATTTTTGTATATCCCATCCACACACATTATTTTTGTCTATACTTTACTCCTGTCTATCCCAGGCAGACACTTTATTTTTGTTGATACCTTTTTTCTACCTCTCTCACGCAGACACTTTATTTCTGTTGTATCTCAGACATACACTTTATTTCTGTTGTATCTCAGACATACACTTTATTTCTGTTGTATCTCAGACATACACTTTATTTCTGTTGTATCTCAGACATACACTTTATTTCTGTTGTATCTCAGACATACACTTTATTTCTGTTGTATCTCAGACATACACTTTATTTCTTTTTATCCCAGACATTCACTTTATTTCTTTTTATCCCAGACATTCACTTTATTTCTTTTTATTACAGATATACACTTTATTTCTTTTTATACCAGACATACACTTTATTTCTTTTTATCTTAGACATTCACTTTATTTCTTTTTATTACAGATATACACTTTATTTCTTTTTATCCTAGATATACACTTTATTTCTTTTTATCCCAGATATACACTTTATTTCTTTTTATCCCAGACAACACGCTGTATTTCCGTATATCCCAGACAGACACTGTATTTCTGTCAATCCCAGACAGACACTGTATTTCTGTCTATCCCAGACAGACACTGTATTTCTGTCAATCCCAGACAACACGCTGTATTTCCGTATATCCCAGACAGACACTGTATTTCTGTCAATCCCAGACAGACACTGTATTTCTGTCTATCCCAGACAGACACTGTATTTCTGTCAATCCCAGACAACACGCTGTATTTCCGTATATCCCAGACAGACACTGTATTTCTGTCAATCCCAGACAGACACTGTATTTCTGTCTATCCCAGACAGACACTGTATTTCTGTCAATCCCAGACAACACGCTGTATTTCCGTATATCCCAGACAGACACTGTATTTCTGTCAATCCCAGACAGACACTGTATTTCCTTATATCCCAGACAGACACTGTATTTCTGTCAATCCCAGACAACACGCTGTATTTCCGTATATCCCAGACAGACACTGTATTTCCGTCTATCCCAGACAGACACTGTATTTCTGTCTATCCCAGACAGACACTGTATTTCTGTCTATTCCAGACAGACACTGTATTTATGTTTATCCCATTATTATATTTGTCTAGTTATCAGTATGTTCTCAAGTACCCCGCTTCTACCGCTTATTTGTCTAGTCATCAATATGTTCTCAAAGAGACCCGCTTCTACCGCTTATTTGTTTAGTTATCAATATGTTCTCAACTACCCCTCTTCTACCGCTTATTTGTTTAGTTATCAATATGTTCTCAACTACCCCTCTTCTACCGCTTATTTGTTTAGTTATCAATATGTTCTCTAAGAGACCCTCTTCTACCGCTTATTTGTTTAGTTATCAGTATGTTCTCTAAGAGACCCTCTTCTACCGCTTATTTTTCAAGTCATCAAGATGTTCTCAAATACTTTTCTTCTCACTATATGACAAACGAAGGCTGTCTCTTTCTGATAGTTGTATATAATGTCCTACTTTCATTAGCCTCTTTCAAACAATCCTTGTTTGCTACTGTGGCTGTCCTAGGTATTCGCAACATTGGTCTCACCCAGGCAATCCTTGTTGCTACTGTGGCTGTCCTAGGTATTCGCAACATTGGTCTCACCCAGGCAATCCTTGTTGCTACTGTGGCTGTCCAGGGTATTCGCAACATTGGTCTCAGAAAACACATCCCTGCTGTTTCCAAGCTCTTCCTATTTTGTTCGCTTATGTTAAAAGATACACTGTCATAAAGCAGAACAGGTTCTATACAACATTTCAGTATTATCTCTTTCTGACGTTCATTGATAGTGATTTATTACATAAAATACTTTTCATCTTCTGAAATGCAGAGTCTGCTTGACATATTCTGCGTTAAATCTTTGTCACACATTGCCCATTTGATGACATGGTTACCCAAACAATCAGACTGATTAATTTCGTTAAGTTTTCCACTTATATTGCAATATTACATTGTGATATTAGTTTTTAATTTGTTATAACCACTGTAACTGCGTTTTGGTATCCCAAAGAAAGTTCTCTGATAACACTTTTTGTGTTGTGTGTGTTGTGTTGTTTGTCCATCAAGAATGATGATGACCATTTATTTCATCCAGTGGGGTTGCAAATATGGAGCCGCGAGTTCTAAGATGGCTGATAAGGCCTGTTTTGGCTCGAAATGTTCTTTGACAATGTGGGCAAAGAATGCTTGACGTTCCAGGAGGAGGATCTCTTGCAGAGGTTTTTCTGTCCAGCCTTTTCTTCACAGCTCTTGCAGTCTTGGTTGCTTCACGGGTGACTGCACCCTTGTGTAATGGTGTACGCCACGAATTTCGGTCTTTGGCAGCAGTCTCCCAAGTGTCATGATGAATTCCAAAAGCTTTTAGTGAAATCTTCAGAGCGTCTTTCTATTTCCTCTGGCCGCCTTGGGAGCGTTTACCACTGCGCAGCTCATCGTAAAAATTTCGTTTAGGAAGCCTCTGATCTGGCATGCGAATCAATTGGCCAGCCCAGCGAGTCTGATTCTTCATTAGTAGAGTGCATATACTGGGCATGAACGCTCTTTCTAGGACTTCAGTGTCTGGGATCTTGTCTTGTCATTTAATCTTCAATAGCTTCCGAAGGCAGTCTGCCTTACACTCTCTACTGCTGCACTGACTAACAGTTGTTGAAGATCTCTTGCGTTTTTAGTGATCAATACTATGTATTATTATAGTCTCCAACTATTCTTGTTCGATTTCAGCTATCAACATTGTGTAATCAGCATAGCATAGATTGTTTATATTATAACCTCCAACATTCACCTTGGACGATCTTTGATTTCTCTACTTATAATTTTGCTTCATATATATATATATAATATATATTAGGGCCGCGGAAGTTAACGATTAATTAATCGATTAATCGTTAATTTTATTTTAACGATTAATGATTTTTATAACGATTAATCGAAAACTTTTCTCCCATCACTTATACAAATGAACTGGATGTCAAAAACATTGTCGGACATTTTAAACATAGTGCTGCAAACTCAACCGAGTTGCAAAATTGTATTGAGTCACCATTGTGTAAGCTGCAGCAAGATGTACTAACACAATGAAACAGTATGTTTATTATGCTACAGAGTCTTCTACAGGTCAGAGAAGCATTAACTGTCTACATGTCAGATGAAAAGAAGCAATACAAAGGTCCAAAACTGTCAGGTTCAGATTGGGAGAAGATTTCGAAATATGTCAAAGGTTTGGGCTTATTCTGTCAGACCACGGTTCTGCTTGGCGGTCAAGATTATGTTTCATGTAGCTGTGTATTGCCACTGCTATCATCGTTGACAAGAACACAAGAAAGGACAAAAATCAATACATACAAGATTGCTCTACCAGAATAGAGCAATATCATAAGACTGGAAGAGATTATGAAATGTTCAACGAAATGAAGTTATTGACAAGAAATGTTCAACCTCAATTGAATGTTATCTGTGACAAGATGGGAAATACATTAACAGAATCTAGGCAAATTCTAGAAAGATGGCAGGAGTACTGCAGTGGAATGTATAATATGAGTGACAGTGAGGACATGAATGAGATACATGAGCCAATGACAGCAGAGACAGAACCTGAACCCTCATTAGATGAAATTGCTTGGGCTATAAAGAACCTGAAGAATGGTAAATCACCTGGATGTGATGAGATACCAGCTAACTTATTAAGGCGGGAGGAGAAGAAAGTATACACATATATCATGCATTATGTAAAAAGATTTGGAAAATATGGTATATGGCCAAAAGATTGGAAGAGAACGATCTTCATTCCAATACCAAAAAAGGGCAACCTGAAATTATGCACCAACTATAGAACTGTTGCCCTGATCAGTCATGAAAGTAAAATTCTACTAAAAGTCATAATGCGAAGACTTCGTAAGAAAATGGAAGAAGAGATTAACGTGGTTCAAGCTGGATTTAGACAAGGAAGGGGAACAACAGATCACATATTCAACATGCGTTTAATAATAGAGAAGTGCAGAGAATTTAATGTAAACCTATTCTCATGTTTTGTGGATTATTCAAAGGCATTTGACAGGTACAACATCAGAAAATTTGGGAAATCATGAGGAATATGGGCTTTCCATCACGTGTAGTACAACTCATAAAAATGCTCTATCTAGACCAACAAGCAGCGGTTAGAATAGATGGCGAGACATCAGATTGGTTTGACATCAAACAAGGAGTCCGTCAGGGCTGCGTGCTGTCACTCTGTTTATTTAACCTGTACGCCGAAAATATAATGAGAAATGTAAGAGATGATATAAACAGGAAGCTATATGAAGCCCTAAATATCGGCGGTCATGACATACCAGAGATTCGATATGCTGATGATACAGTATTACTATCCACAACACAGAATGGCATAGAAAACCTCAACCCAATTGAATAGTGAAAATCACAACTTATATCTTAACATAGCAAAAACAAAGATAATGCATACAGACAAAACTACTATGGAGAAAGAAATATACGTTAATGGGGGAAAATTGGAGGTGGTGGAAAATTTTGAATATCTTGGGTCATTGATTACCAATAACGGCGTTACAATGACAGAAATTAAACGGCGACTATCAATTGCTCTTCAAAGACTAAAACAGCTAAATAAATTATGGAGTGGGACAGACAGAACTACAAAAATTAGATTTTTAAGAGCATGCATCTTTCCCATTGCAACATACGCTTGTGAGACATGGACACTTACTAAAAAAACTGAACAGCGCATAAATGCCTTTGAATATAAATGTTATAGACGAGTTCTAAGAATATCTTGGGTAAAGAAAAGAACAAATGCATCCATACTTAAAGAATTGAATATTGAAGAAGGTTGGTTATTAAAGACGATAAAACAAAGAAAATTGAAATATTTTGGATACTTGAAACGTCACGAAAGTTTGGAGAGAACAATATTGTAAGGATATATGCCTAGGAAGAGAGGAAGAGGAAGGCCAAAGAGAAGATGGGTGCAGGATGTGGCGGATGATCTCCACATGGGTTTATCGGACGCGGGACATCTTGCTTATGATCGAGGGTTTTTCCAGAAGGTTGTTATGGGAGCGAGGTTCAGCAAAGGACATGTTACTGAATGAATGAATGAATGTATTCACAAAATCCTGTTTCAAAATGCTCCATGCTACCTTTGGCCATTGCTAAATACAACGCAAGACATAGCGAACGACTAAATATATTTCATGTTCCTAAACCTAGGATAGACTTATATAAAACAATTTTAGCACACTCTGCCGCTCAGTTGTGGAACAATCTTCCACAAGAAATCAAAGACACCACCAATTATTATACATACAGTCGCAACCTGTTTGAACACTTGCTCAGTACAGACTACATGCTCCCCCCCCCCCCCCCTTAAAAAAATAACACACACAGTAATAATGGAAAATTATCTCAAACGACAACGAGCCAATAAACATTCTCATATGTATGGTACGTTACACCTGCCTTAGGTATTTATAATGCCCATGTTAAACATTGCCTCAGTGAGTCATGTATTATTGATTATTTTTCACGCGTTTTAATGCTTACTGTTCTTTTGTTGTCTAAGATTAGCTTCATAAGTGATGTTGAATGAAATAACGTATAAGAGGAAATAGAGAAGACGGGCAGAATGTCAGACGGGCCTGCGTGCCCAATTCTTAACCCTTTGAAAATACAGTTCGTTCGTTCGTTCGTTTGTTCGTTCCCTCCTCACCCGTTCCATGTTCCAGTCAAAACAGCTAAATTCGAAAATCTAATCTTACTGGTGGTTGGCTTTCTGTGACATGCATACATTCAGATAGCTATGTCAATACCACAGTTCAATACATTGTGACCAGCGGTTATTGACAATATCATGTTTGTTCACTACTCCTCTCCCCCCCTCCCTGTTCATCGTCGACCTCCTCTCACTCCTTTTATGTTCCCTTCCGTCGTCGTCGTCCTCACAATCCTTCTATACTCCTCGTTCTCCCCCTTCTTCTTTGTTTGCTTATCTTCTCCCATACCTCTCCATCCACTCCTTCTCCTGACACTGCCCGTCACCATCCTTCATTTCTCCGTTTCTTATCCTGCCTCCTCTTCCTGCTTCTGTTTCTGCTTTACTATTGTTTACAAGTAATGCTAACACAAGTCCAATATTGTAGATTTATTATTCTGTAATTGAGAGCTCACCGAGACTCCCGAATAGCTGTTTGAATGTTAATTTTCATGGACCCCCTTTTCAGCCCGAAAAACGATGAAACATTTGGCAGTCTTGCGGGATCTCTTCTAAGAGCAATACCTTCCATTACTGGTAATTCTAAGCCACCTGACGTTAAATATAACCACATTATTTCATATTCCGAGG
Organism: Cepaea hortensis; assembly: GCA_963921405.1. NCBI lineage: Eukaryota > Metazoa > Mollusca > Gastropoda > Stylommatophora > Helicidae > Cepaea > Cepaea hortensis. Next base: position 43,167,480 of record OY992893.1, read on the forward strand.
CATGATACTGGCTATGAGCCGGTTTCTTCGATGTTCAGATATTTTTTATCGTCTTTTTCCGTGGTTTTCTAATACCTTTTCTTTAACATTTATGTTCGAATACTTCGATCTTCTTCTTTCTTTGTTATTGCCAAATGGTTCATGATTCACAACTGTACGTTGCCACAGAAAAGATGTATGTTCAACTCATAAAGAAAGGTGATGACCCACACCAGGACAATACCATTGTCATCATTTAATCATGTTTTGAGACGAAAGTGTCTGAAAAAGGTTCTGACAACCCGGGAGACTGAGCGTGTTAGAGACAGAAAATGATAGGAGTAGGAAATGCTGGATTCTTTATCAGAAGCACGAAGACAACCAGTGGTGGAACCTACCAATAATACAAAGGCCATATGTTTGTGGAATAACATTATCGCCTGCGACATCTACTTGGCTCATAGTGATGATTAGTAATCCTGTTTAATGAAACTGTCAGTCTTTTACTTCTGCCCTTTATCGTCCATTGGGACGCATTCTCTCAACCAACCAATGCTAAGCCGTCCTTACCTTTACAATCTTCTACAGCTCCCCCCATCTCCCTTCTCATCTCTGTAATTCTCTTCTCCAAGTATTTTAGGTCTGCCGCTGTTTCGCTTGCCTTGTACGTACCAGACAAGAGAGTGTCTAGTTGTATTGTCCTACCATTTTTTCGGTGTGTTTCATATCCAGAGCAGGCGTCTTTTTTCTTACCTCCTGTTTCAGTGGAATTTGTTAGTTCCCTCCATGAGTTCTATATTCGTGACACTTTCACACCATTTCAATCCTACTATTCTCCTCAGACACCAGTTAATGAATATGTATAGTCGAAGATATCATTTATGTATG